>OV050032.1:162742355-162997085 GCA_920105625.2 Clusia tigrina
CAAAAACCCTTTCAACAGAGGAGATCGTAGAGGGGCTGAATAATCAATCAGTTCTAGAAAAATCAGTCTTCCAAAAAATTAAAAAATTAATCGACATTACACTAAATAACACACTATCGCTACATAAAATTCCCTTCAATAAATATGATCTTCCCAAAGAAACCAAAGTAGGATTTCTAAACTTCAAAGTATGGATGGATATATTGCTACCTCGATTCAGTGCAAAACATTGAGTTATTTCGAATTTTGATTTTTCATTATACGAGTATAGTGCGGAGTGACAAATTTGATTTCTTCTTAAAATCAACTAGGGTCAACAACATTCCAGATCAAAATCCAATTTTTAACTTGAAACTTTGTGATCTTCTAGCTGACTTGACATTCTTGGCCCTCACAGGCACCGGGATCCAAATTGGAAGCAAGTCTTAGCAGAGACGTACATATGTCTGTGAATCCGCTTTCTCGCATATACGACATATAAAAAATGAACATCGTAGTAGGCTAGCTGACAATAATCTTCTCAACGTAATAAGGATAGCTTTATCATCTGAAGCATTTGATTTTAAAGAGTTGGCATCTGCAACTTACGAATAATTTTTAAGTTATTGGATCTCAGTGCTATTTACTACAAATAATTCAATAAAATTAAAAGAAAAAAAATATTTGTTTAAGTTCATCATGAGGCTCTGCACAAACTCTTGTGTTTAGCGAATCGAGTTAAACCAGACGAAAGGGCGATTGATACATAAGAAATAGTGGGGGGAGGGGATTCTGTAGAATCAACTCTTTACCGACGCCACACACCTTTTTACGGTTAGCGGAGGCAAATTAAAATCTTGTGTTTGTTGTTTGAGCTCACAACAAACATTTTTCTGGACACCCCTTCTTTAGAATAAAGTCAAAATATGAAAAATAATCGAATATAAAGGAATTTAAAGTGAGTTGCAAATACAAAACATTTTTTAATTCTTAAAAACAGCCTATAATACTTTGCTGCGCCATTTGGGCAACCTAAAACCAAAGAAGGATAAGAAAAGACATTCAATTCGTGCGTTATTTATTTACCTTTTCAACGATTTTTTTTGGTCACACGTATAGTGTAAGTGAATTTATTGTATTTGTTGTACACGTATTTTATATCCCTGTAGTGAAAATTATAGGCAGTCTTCAAATTATACTAGTAAATTTAATAGTAAAAAATCAAGTGAATAATATACTGATTCAAAACTTATCTATAAGGTAACCAGATGCTGACTTCTGCGGTGTATAATAAATTGTGAGTATTTTTTGTTCCTTTCTTCTCAATTTGATAAAAAGAGAAGTAAAGACAAACATTGGAATTTTAAGAAAAACAGTTCTTTTCTTATCAATCACTTATTGTAATTCCCAATTTTAGAGATAAATCTTCAAGTTAACGCGTGATTTAAAATATCCGCAGTGTCCGCAATGAAAAGTGGCAATGCGGCATCAAGAATTAACATGCTGAATTAACACTTCATTTATGGACAAAACTTATTATATTTACATGTCGAGTACACATTATTATATTATGTAAGTTAGCAACATACGAGTTGCATGTCGTTGGCGCCGTGCGCTTGCGCAGCGGTACAAAGAATTGTACGAAATATGCTGCAACAGCGTCTGCTGCCATCCGCTGCGCAGGGGCACGGTAGACGGTACTGGTTCTCGGTGCGTGGAAAACACAAGACGGAGAGCATTGGCGCTATGCGCTAGCGCAGCTGTGCAAAGCATTGTACGAAATACGCGGCACAGCCGCTACGCGTAGATACGGTAGACGGTGATGGTTCTCGGTGCCGGAGGAATTGGCGAGACATGTGTTGTATGTCGGTGCCGCCAAGCCCAGCCATGAAACGCTGTCGCGCAATGCCGCCTCGAAGCGCAGTCACCATGCGATTGTCTGCGGCGAAAACGTATAAAAAGAACCCGAGTACGAGAGCTCGCATCTTTTAATTGACAGGAGCTCGAAGGAGAAGGGCGATTAGAATAATAAAATATTAAAATAAAAATTAAAACAATATTTCTATAATTAAATATTTTTATAATTTTAGATGTATGCAGGAGATATTTAACTGGCGCCCAACTTCGAATATGCGAAAAAATCGCTGCACAGGCTCATAACCCACGCTTGAGAGGGGTGAATAAATAATAAAATCTGCGATTCCTACGGGACCCTCCAGTTTTTGTGTCGTAAGTGTGGGCATGCGAAAAAGTCGCTGCCCAAGCTATTACCATACCCTTGAGAGGGGTCAATAAAAAAGCAAATCTGCGATTCCTACGGGACCCTCCAGTTTTTGTGTCGTAAGCGTGGGGCATGCGAAAAAGTCGCTGCCCAGGCTCTTACCGTACCCTTGAGAGGGGTTAATAAAAAAAACAAATCTGCGATTCCTACGGGACCCTCCAGTTTTTGTAACCTACACATGGTGTATATTGTGTTAAAATCTGCGATTCCTACGGGACCCTCCAGTTGTTGTAACCTACACATGGTGTATATTGTGTTAAAATCTGCGGCTCCTACGGGTCGCTACAGTTTTTGTAACCTACACATGGTGTATATTGTGTTAAAATCTGCGACTCCTACGGGATCCTCCAGTTTTTGTAACCTACACATGGTGTATATTGTGTTAAAATCTGCGACTCCTACGGGTCCCTCCAGTTTTTATCACAAATAAATAAAAATAAAAGAAAAAACATCAAATAAATGTTTATAATTAATAATAAATATAATTCAATTTTTAGCGCTACCGAAAGAGGCGGTTCGCTGCGTATTGACCATTCGCAAGGTTGGTAATTAATCACGGTGCAACCGAAAAAGGCGGTGCACAGCCCAACCATACGTTCTAGCACATTCTTGGTGACGTAGAGAGCATCCGAAGAAGACGGTGCACGGCTCACCACATAAAGGACTTCCGCTGTAACAAGGGAAGACCAGCACAGGCCACGTTCAGTCAGGTCTCTAGTACCGTTCAACGCAAAGTAGAGTGCGCTTCTAGACTGTAGTATGGCGCACAACGAAGCAGCGCACCAACCCCACGGAGATTTGGCTATATTTGAGGCTATGATCAACACCGCCTTCTCCTCTTTGACTGAAGAAAGCAACCGACCATTTACTGAGAGTCGCAACGAGATATGCGAACTCCGGAAAGAACTGCAGATCCTTGGACAACCGGCAGTACCTCCCACAGTTTATAGCGATGTTACGTTCGATCGAGAGGGTGAAGGGGTTGATTAATTCGTGCTCATTCAAGCCCTTCGCGAGTTTGGAGTCAGTAGATCGCAGTACGCTTCCTGGCGGAATGCTGTCACAAGCGTTTATTCCCTTTTCACAGATTCATATGGAATTCGTCGCCATTATCAGGCCATCCTCTTGACCAGGAGCAAAGCAATGGGAGAGGCCGATCCCCCCCTAACATCCTTCAATATGCCTAATAACATTGACGCAATTCTGGCTCGTTTAGTCTTAAAATACTCACACAGAATATTCCCATATGCGCTTCAACAAGAAATGCGGAGGCTCAGGCAAAGGGGATGGTCCGTCTCTCACTATTATGACGAGATTCAAAAATGGTTCACCATTCTAACCAACCAGTATGACTCGAGCAATTCTGGTGACGCATCACTGAACCGAATCCTGAATAAAGAGCACAGGAACCTGGCTAGGAGCATGTTCATTTCGGAGCACAACGAGCCAATGAATTCATCGGTTCTTTTTGCTAGTCCCCCGGATATGTCGGTAGCCCTCGCTCTGATCCTGGAGCTAGAAGTAAGCAAAGCCAGAACCCATGTAGACCAGATATGGAAGCGCCGGGGGCCCAGGGAATGCACCCCTCCTTCAATTTTAGCATCAACCAGCAGCCTATAAGGATGTATCAACCCGACTCAGCTCGACTTGACATTGGTCGCCAAGGAACTGGAGTCATCGTACAGCCGAGAACTCCACCGCGATGGGACAATCCGTCTACGATACCCGCCATAGACACTCCTCCACGAAATCCCTTTAATGCAAACCGGTTTGGAGCTTCAACCAGCGCTCCACATATGCAGAAAGGATATTCGGAAGGCCAGCAATTTCAAGTGAGGGAAGTAGCTACAAAAACGCCACCTTCGTCGCAACCACCTTCACACGATTGGAAACACCCAAGAGTCAATTACCTGGAAACTAAGTTAATTGATTCTTCTCCTGGTGGCTGGGACAATAGAAGCCGCCGAAGTGAAGATCGTCGTCGCAACCGAAACTACAGACGGGGTGACGCCGGTGCCGATGTTGAGGGAGAAACAACTTTCGCTGAGGTGAATTTTTTAGGGAGGGGAGGCCACTTCTCCCATACCTTCAAATGACTCTAGCATCACAGCGTTTAAAGTTCTTAGTGGACACCGGCTGTGCCAAGAATTATATTAGGAATATCCCTGGCCTACGGGGAATAAATCCGATAATCAAACCAGTTAAGGACAAAATTGTGGTTACATTCTTCACACTCTAAAAACCTTTGACGCTATAATCGGGTTTGATCTGCTAACGGACGTCTCGGCTTGTGTCAACTTAGACGTGGGAACCCTCAGGCATGCGCGGAGAATAGAAACACTGCTCTTTCAGGCATGTGAAGGGATGAATTACAGAGATTCCAGCATAGACGAGAATGAAGAAGTAGAGCATACCAGCGGCAACGATCAAACGGAAATTTCCTCAGAAGCCACTAACCATATATCTGAGGGGGAAGAATGGTCATATAGTAGCATCAAAATCTAAAAACACTTCGATTGTCCTCGACGCGGATGCATTAGACGCTTTCGGCGTGTGAGGTCAGCGCATGCTTTGCTCCTCTATCCAGATTTCGGAAACCCATTCGATCTTACTGCGGATGCTTCATCCTATGCCTTAGGGGCTACTATCGCAGGGAGGTCGGCTCATCACCATGATCTCGCGCACACTCTCCAATACAGAGGAGAACTATGCGACTTATGAGCAAGAGCTGCTTGCAATTGTTTGGTCATTGCAGAAGCTGAGAAATTACCTATACGGAGTCAAGGACCTAAATGTTTTTGCAGACTATCAAAATTTGTTAATTCAAAATTTGCTTTGAATTTATGTTTTGAATTTCCAGTACTTGAACTGGGAATTCACGATGATTAAATTTTAATTCAAGATTTTAATCTGAATTTATGATTATGAATTTTCAGTACTTGAACTGAAAATTCTCGACGAAACAAAATTGAACTTAAAACTGACTTTCTAGTACTTGAACTAGAAAACCACGAAGAAATGATAATTCAATAATTAATATTTTTGAGTTCTGATTTTGAACGGATTTTACAAAATTATTGCATGCGTTTTTATACAAAATTAACATATCAAAATCCATAGCAATACAATATAATACATACATATAATACAAATGATCAGCAATACTGTAGTTCGATGCAAGTTGCACAACATATTTGCTAGAATAGCATATTATCATGAGACTAAAAACAACCAACAAACTTGTCGAATTTCCGTCTACTTAATATGCATGAGAATTTAAACTGTTGTTATGCAAAGTGCAACGAACTTCTGCTATTATTGACGCAAAGAATAAATTGAACAGAAATCAAATTTGCAGTTTTAAAGAAAATGCAAAAAATATAGAATCACAATATATGCACATTAACACCTTCGATCTCTCGGAAAGAAATGCTAACTCAAAGATGAAACGATGGCGTACCTTCATTGAGGAGTTCGCCCCGAAGTTCCATTACAAGCCAGGAAGACTCAACATTGTCGCGGACGCGCTTACACGACAACAAATAAATGCAATAATGAATGAACCTAAGTAATGTGAAACCAATAGCAGTGCTGAAAAGTCGCTGGGTAAACCTATCCCGACTCTCGATAACCCCGTCAATTGCTTCAGAAATCAGCTTATCCTCCAAGCTGGAGAGAAGTCGAAGAAAACTTTCTCCACAGTATTCCAGAAACAGCTCAGGCATTTTCTTACTTATGCCTCACCTTCGGACTTGCCCCAGCTGCTGAACGAGTCCGTTAACGTCAATGTTGTGAATGGAATATATTGCGATCGAGTTACATTGCAATATTTGGAGGACACCTTGCGGGATCTCTTCCCATCCATGAGGGTCCGATTCAGTGAGAGAAGGGTAAAGGATATCACCAACACAAGCGAGCGACAAGAAATCCTAGCCAGACAGCAAAACAGAACCCACCGTTCGCCGATTGAAACTACAAGGCGGGTGTTGCGGATGACATATTTCCCCGGTGTTCGTAAACAATTCAAGCAGCTGGCATCTGCCTGCCGCATATGTCAGGAAGGCAAATATAATCGACACCCACACGCAACCCAAATAGGAAAAACCCCTATTACCACGCATCCGGTTGAAATTTTGCATCTGGACATCTATTCCACGGCAGGTCACCACTGCCTTACATGCCTGGACAAGTTCTCCAAGTTTGCCATTATAAAACCCATAAGATCCAGAAGTATAGTGGCCCTCAAAGGACCCCTACTGGAAACCCTCAGTGTCTTCAAGGACACACGTACTGTGGTATGCGACAACGAAAAATCGCTGACTTCTAACACTATAAGGTCACTACTACAAAATCAGTTCGATGCTAGCGTTCATGCAGTTCCGCCCCTTCACAGCACATCTAATGGACAGCACATTGACGGAGATTTCAAGATGTCTCAAAGCAACGGACTATTCCTCGGATATAGGGGAGTTAGTTTTGTTAGCGGTATCCAGGTATAACCGCACAATCCACTATGTTACTAATCAGAGACCTGTCGACATACTTCATTCTATTTGCGAGGTAATGAGAGGCGAGGTGGAACCCAGATTACGAGTTACCCAACAAACTAATCTCCAATATTTCAACCGGCTGCGAAAAAGGTGATTTTTCAAAACAGGAGACAAGGTATTTGTTAAGGCAAATAAAAGACTTGGAAACAAACTATCAAAAGTTTACAACCAGAAGACTGTAGGCGCAGACCTCGGATCGAGTATCCTGGTAGATGGCCGAGTAGTCCACAAAGACAACCTACGTTACGGCATATTTTCTTAATCTTATATTTTCAATCATATCAGAAATAGTGTGGTAGTGCCCGAGGGCGGGACGCCCGTCAGCCGAGGACGGCTGATCGTAAGGGGGGGGAGGAGTTGCATAGTTAAGTTTTTTAAAAATAATGCAAATCACTTTTACTTTAAGTTATATTTTATTTATTTTTAGTAAACAAAGTTAAGTTTTGAAAAAGAACACAAATCACTTTTATTTTATAATTAGGTTTTATTTAATTTTAATTATACACTTTGAGCAACTAATAATATTTTTGAGACAACCTGCTCTCATGAACAACTTTTTATAACTCAACGCTATTGCCATTTTTCTGTCTCTTTTTATATTGTCTTCATTCTACTTCATTTACGCATTAAAATATATTCCGTGGGAACATATTTTAATGCGTAGATACGGATCCGTGGGATCGTTTATGAATGCGTAAAATAAAATACGCATTCAAAAATGTTCAAATGCAAGTTTTATGCGCAGAAAGTGAACTTCGAAGGAGTTCACTCTTTGAGTGCGCAAAACAGTTATTTGGACATTTTTCAAATACGTAAATTTTTGAATGCGCACTTTGCCAAAGCATATGTAACTTTATTACGCATATATGTGACTCGCCCACCTTTGGTCCGAGACTCCGGCGAGAATAATGTTTTTTGTACATTTTCTTAATTCTATTAAATTAAAATTAAGTATACAGTCATAATTTAATTTTCTTATTATAATATTTACATCATTTCTTTTGTTTTTGTTTGTTTACATCATTTTTTTTTGTTTTTGTTTGTTTACATCATTTTTTCTTTTTAATTATTGACTTGAAACTTTTTGTTTCTTTTTATATGTGTTTTGTAATATTTTTGGCCTCTTTTTGTACCTACATGATCGGCATCTAATCTATGTACATTCAATTTTTTAAATTTAGAATGGTTCTTTCCTCCCCTTTCCTCCCCTTTCCTCTTTTATAAATACAGGTCCAGTTGTGAGGTCTATATCTTCTCGATTTTGGTTTAATTTATTTGTGATTTATTCTTTAATTTGTATCATTCTATCTTTAATAGAAGGATACTCTGTTTGGTTTATTGAGCCGTTAACAAAATTTATTGGTTTTTGTCCAGTGGTTGTATGAATCGTGTTATTATAGTATGTAATGATTCTATAAATTTTCTCTTCTACGCTTTCTAAGTCTTTGTTAGGATCATACCTTAGAAGTCTTAAGTGTTCGTTTATTGTATTGTGAAGTCGTTTGATATCTGAATTAGATGTATGATTGCTAGTTGAGGTATAATGTATTTCGATATTTTCATTTTGAAGGAATTGTAATAATGGTAATGCTTTGAATCCTAATTCATTGTCTACAATAATTTTTGTGAAATGACCTGCTGTACTGATATATTGTATAAGAGCTCTTTTAAACTCTGTCCAAGATCGATTCGAAATCTTAATTGCTTGAGCATGTTTTGAGAATTTGTCTATTATGGTTAGAAACAAAGATTTATTTAAACTGTAGAATATATCTATATGAACTATTTCTTTGGGGGCTTCAGGTGTATATGTTATTTTGAATTGGTGTTTGACTGGTCGTCTGTCATATTTTCCCTTGTTACATATATCGCAGTTATTAATGTATTGTGTAATTCTTGTTTTTAATTTTGGGTGGTATATTTCGTTTCTTAGTTCATTAAAATTTTCGTATATTCCTCTATGGTTATTTTTATGGTGTTCGGTTTTTATATTTTCACATAATTCATTCTCATCTGTTATGTCTTTTAGGATGTTCTTACATCTTACAATTTGAAATTTATTATTACTATTATTGCTAAAGTTTTGTTCAATAATTAATTTAAATTTTTCGTATAGTTCTTCGTCTTCTACTAAAATAGCGTTAGTTGTATTACTTTAAAAATGATTTTTAATTAACATAATGATAGTGTCATCATTATATGTTTTTGCAGATATTATTTTACGTTTTGAATTAAAAATATATAAATTCTTTATTTTTAGGGAACCTGAGTTGGTTTTCTTTAAAATAATCTGAGTTTTATAAATGTTTACTGGGCATTGAGATTCTATTATTACAGGGGTTATTACCTGTGCTTCATTGTAATTTTTTAAGATGCGAGAAAGTGCCTCTGCGTTACCATTCTTTAATCCTGTTTTGTACCTTATTTCATAATCATATTCTGCCAGTCGCAATTTCCATCTGACTAATTTAGAATTTGGTTCTTTTATCGAAAAAAGCCAAACCAGTGGTCTGTGATCTGTTTCTATTATGAATTGTCTACCAAATAAATACGGACGGAAAAATTGGGTTGCCAATACGATTGCAAGTAGCTCTTTTTCAATAGTGCTATAATTTTGTTCGTGGTCGTTCAACGTACGACTAGCGTAGCAGATTGGATGACCATCCTGAGATAATATGGCACCAAGGGCTAGATCACTTGCATCTGTTTGCAAAGTGAAACGCTCTCCGAAATCTGGATATTTCAACACAGGATCATTTATTAATAGTCGTTTCAATGTTTCAAAGCTATTTAAATAATCGCTATCTTCTAAATTCAATTTTATACCTTTCTTTAAATATTTAGTTATCGGTTTCGCAATTTTGGCGTAATCTTTCATGAATTTTCGATAGTAACCAGTCAAACCAAGAAATTGTTTAATTTCTTTTGCTGATTTTGGTAGTGGAAAATTTTGTACACAGATTATCTTTTGTGGATTAGGCTTTATGCCTTCGTTTGTAACAATATGCCCGAGAAATTCGGTTTCATGTTTCAAAAACTCCGATTTGTCCAATTGGACTTGGAGATTGGTTTCTTTAAGTCTTTGAAAAATGTTCGTAACTGACTCCAGATGCTCTTGCAACGAAGTAGAGAAAATTATAATATCGTCAAGATAGACTAAGCAAATTTTGTTAATGTAATCTCCTAATATATTATTCATTAAT
This sequence comes from Clusia tigrina, assembly GCA_920105625.2. Lineage (NCBI taxonomy): Eukaryota > Metazoa > Arthropoda > Insecta > Diptera > Clusiidae > Clusia > Clusia tigrina. Next base: position 162,752,369 of record OV050032.1, read on the forward strand.
CGTTGGAATGTGGTGGGTGCTGTTTTGAGTCCAAAAGGGATTCGAAGAAATTCGTAATGTCCGCCCTCTACACTGAATGCTGTTTTATAAATATCTTCTTTCGCAATCTCTATTTGGTGGAAACCTTTTACTAGATCTATAGTAGTGAAATAATGGCATCTTCCCAATTTTTCCAAAATTTCATCCATATTTGGAATAGGGTATTTGTCATCAATCGTTACCTCATTTAATTTACGGTAGTCTATCACTAATCGCCACTTACGTTTTCCGCTCGCGTCTAACTTTTAAGGTACTACCCATACTGGTGCTGAATATGGTGATTGGCTTGGTCTTATAATTTTACTACTAATCATTTCCTGAATTTGTCGTTGTACCTCCTCCTTGTGTACATAAGGATATCTATATGTTTTGACTGCTATTGGTGTACGATCTTTAGTATGGATTCTGAGTTTTATTTCATTAGTGAAACTAACATTTGTTTTTTCGTAATAAAATATTTTTGAAAATTTTTTAATGACCGAAATTAATTTGTATTTTTCTTCATGATTTAAATGCTCTAGACTCATTTGATCAAAAAGAATTTTTGTTTTTTAAATTCATTCACATAGAAATTATCATTTGAAATCGCGACGCTTGGTTGACAATTGAAAATTATTTCTTTTGGCTTAGCATCTTTTATTTCTACAATGGCGTTCATTTTATAATTAGAGAGTTCGTACATATATACCTTCTTTAATTTCTATTTTTTTATCTTGTGATGTTTTGCCAGGAGTATATACTAAACCTTCCATTTCCTGAACTGGAATGTCTACGTCATAAATACCATTCTTTGTAAAATTAAAACTTTGAGTTTTTGTTAAAAATTGAATACATATTTGTTTCTGACCGATTTGAATAATATTTCTTTCAAAATTTATTATTGCTTTTAACTCTTTTAATATATTATTGCCAATGATACCGTCATACTCGTCATGAAATTTGCAAAAAAACATGTCTATTTTCTCATTGGGATCGCCTAATTCTTCAAAAAGGGGTATGGATACTTTTTCTGTTATTTTAATAAAGTGTTGGAGTGTCTTTCCACTTAGGATCACAAATATTGGGATTTATAATTGAATGTTTCGCACCGGTATCTATTATAAATTTTAATGTTCCTAAATTGGATTTAACTTCTATATATGGTAAGTTCTGTTTGAGGCTGAAATCCGAAAATTTGTAGGATCTTCTTGTTCAATATTTGTTAGCATCAGTTCTGCTGGTAATTGTCGTGATACAAAATTTTTATTATTATTAGTAATTGGTTGTCTTTGATTGTAATTAAAATTTCTGTATTGCCGCTGTAAATTGTTAAAATTTTGACCCTGATTATTATATTGGTTGTAGTTCCTAAATTTACTCGGTTGATATTGATTAAGATGGTTATATTGTCTCTGCTGGGCACTGTTATGTGTACGTGTATAATTCTGTCCAGATTCCTGTTTAGAAAAATTTTGCTTTACTGTATGTTGGTTTGGTTTATTCTCACTAGTATGAGCATATCCGGCCGATTGCAGAATATCCATGGCTTCTTCCAAGCTAGAGGGATTTCTACAAAAAAGGATTGTGCGCATTGGCTCAGGCATTTTATTTTTGAATATATTTAAAGCAGTTCTCCTATTGTTTTTTAGGAATTTTTATAATTTTAGATGTATGCAGGAGATATTTAACTTGTACATACATATACATATGTATATCAATTTTACATATAAAGGGTTTTTCAAAAGAAACGCTACAAAAGTAAATCGATAGTGACAGCAAACGACGCCATATTTTTTCCCGCTCTTTTGACATTTCTCTTCAGTAAGGTTTGCCATTTCATCATACGAAGATATACCAGCCAACAACGGGTCGAAATTATTAAAATTTACTACCGAAATTCGGAGTCAGTCGCCTCAACTTTAAGAGCGCTACGTCCAATTTATGATGAGGCTCATTTCTGGCTGAATGGCTTCGTCAATAAGCAAAATATGCGTTATTGGTTAGACAGCAATCCACACGTACTCCATGAGTCATCATTGCATCCCGAAAAAATTACGGTTTGGTGCGGTTTATGGGCCGGCGGCGTCATTGGGCCGTACTTCTTCCGTGATGATCAAGACCGGCACATTACTGTGAATGCGACACGCTACCGTTCAATGATAACCGAATAATTTTGGCCCCAATTGGGTAATATGGACTTGGAGGAAATGTGGTTCCAACAGGACGGCGCCACAAGCCACACAGCGAATGCCACAATCAATTTACTGTAAACCAAGTTTGGTGAACGTGTTATCTCACGAAATGGCCCAGTCGAATGGCCGCCTCGGTCGTGCGATTTGACGCCGTTAGATTATTTCCTGTGGGGCTACGTCAAGTCTATGGTCTATGCCAACAAGCCAGCGACGATTGATGAACTTCGTACGAATATCGAACGTGAAATTGCAGCAGTATCGGCCGATTTATGCTTGAAAACCGTTGAAAATTGGGTTCAGCGTCTGGACTTCTGCAAGCGTGCCCGTGGTGGCCATGCTAAAGAAATCGAGTTCCGTACATAATGGCATCGAACGTACTTTCACAGGAATAAAGAATTTCATTGATATCTAAAACCGGTTTTGTTTTATTTAAAAAAAAACTATTGTAGCGCTCTTATTGAAAAACCCGATATATATTTTGTAGTAGGATTAGTTAAGTATTAAGAATATGTAGTAAATAAGTGTAGCAATAAGCGTGTGTGTATATCAATAGATCATAAGTATAGAGCAATAAGTGTATATATGTATAGTGTGTGAGCAATTAGCAATAAATCCGAATTGTCGTAGGATTATTTAAGTGTTAAGAATATGTAGTAAATAAATGTAGCAATAAGCGTGTATGTATATCAATATATCATAAGTATAGAGCAATAAGTGTATATATGTATAGTGTGCAGTCGTCGACTAACACTCGTTGCGATAGGTTCTCTCTCTCCTAATCTTGTGTTTTCTTTTCGCGATCGTCGCGGTTTTTGTGTTTTAATTTAAACGCATATAAATTTGTTTTTGTTTACAGTGAATTTTTTTTCTTTTCCTAAAGTTTAGATTTCAAAAATATATATACTTTTCATGGCCCCCGGGCCTCCCCCGCTTGTGGGGGACAATCGGTTTGCCATTTTGGCAGACAGAAGTCCCCAAGCAAAAAGAAAGAAACCAAATAAAAATAAATATAAAGAAGAGGCTTTTCCTGAACTTCCTGAAGAGGTACTACCCAACCATAAATTTATTACTGTTGCTTCGCTTAGTGATCAAAAAACTTTAGCTGATTTTTCATGCTTCGCAGTTCACAAAGCTCTTCAAATTATAAGTAGGAATATAATTTCCATCTCCGTCCTACGGGATGGAAATCTTCTTCTTCTCGTCCAAGATTTAGTCACAGCAGAAAAATTCTTATCAACCAAACATCTTAACAACATTGGTCCTATTAAGTGCTCTTTGCATCCGTCCCTAAACCATTCAAAAGGCACAATTTACGCTCCTTACCTTATTAAAGTTTCAGACGAAGAAATCGTCACTGAATTAAAATCCCAGGGTGTTGTTTCAGTCTTCAAATTCAATAAATTTGTTGAAGGGAAACCAGTACCAAGTGGAGTAATATTACTAACTTTTGATTTATTCCTAGCACCCAAAAAGATCGATGTCTCATGGCATTCGGTTTTTGTAAGAGAATATTTTCCCAACCCCATGCGGTGCAAAACTTGTCAACTACTTGGTCACACTTCTAAACGATGCAATAAGTCTCCAGCATGTGCCATCTGCAATTTACCTCCTCACGCCCCGCAAGTCTGTACTCGCATTTTCTGTGCTAATTGTTCGTTAGAACACCCCGCATCCTCCAAAGAATGCAAAAAATATATTGAACAGAAAGCAGTTCTTGAAATTAAAACTAAAAACAAGTGCACTATGCGCACTGCTAAAACAATTTACGAAAGAAATATAAGTATAGAACAAAACATAAGTAAACAACAGCAAAACAATGGTAACGATTCCGTTACTGTTAGCTACTCAGAGGTAGCGAAATCGAACACTGGTAACTCAGAAAAAGAAATATCAAATAACATCCAAACAACACAAAAAAATGTTACATACAAAAAAACACAACACACAAAAACACAAGAAACTAATATCAAAGAAAATTACAATGTAAACAACAACAATAAAAACTTACCTGACCCAGAGTCCCTCTCTACCACTCCCCCCTCTGCAATCCAAAACCCCTCTCTTCCTCATTCTTCTATCCACTCTTCGTCTGCAACAGACTCTTCTTCTAACCCCACATCTCCAACAAAACCCACACACCTTAACACTCACGAAAACAATAACTCTTCAAAAACAACTTCCACTCTCTCTTATCTCTCCCCCACTAACAATATTGCTTCTCAGCTTTCTGAATCCAGTAGCAACGTTAGCTCGATCGACTCCAACTTAAATCAATAATTCAGCTCGACACATGACATAACATATGATGATCTCTCAATGGAAGACGACAACTTTTAATAAAAACGAAATCTTCTCTTTATTATCTCTTTATGAAATTTAAAATTGTGCAATGGAATATGAACGGTTTTGTTAATAATTATCATGAAATGGTACTTCTTATCAAAGATATACAACCAGATTTCCTCGCATTACAAGAAACTCATTTTTCTTGTAATATCCACAATTCAATTACACCAAAAGACTATGTAGGTTTTTTCCACAATCTGCCTTTGAATACCTCATCCAAACAGGGAATTGGAGTTCTTGTAAAGAAACACATTCCGCATAAGTGCGTCCCAATCACTGCAAACATATCAGCTTTAGCTTTAGAAATAAATATTGGTTTTTCATTTACCATAGTAAATTTATACATTCCACCTTCACAAACCTTAACACCGCAAGATATATTTTCAATTATTAGACAAATAAATACACCTTTCATTCTTTTAGGGGATTTTAATTCTTGGAGCCCTATTTGGGGATCCAAAGAATGCAACGACAAAGGAAAAATTTTAGAAGATGTCATTCTAGCGGAAAATCTTATAATATTAAACGACGGTAGTTACACTCACTTCTCAACGCACAAAACATTCACACATGTTGACTTGACAATGTGTTCAGCCCAGCTTGCACCAAAGTGCAATTGGGAAAGATTAGACGACCTTCACGGTAGCGATCACTTTCCGATTGTTACGGAAGTATTATCTAACTTAAACTTTGAGAAAATAAAGACTAAACCAAAATTTAAAACTGATTTCGCAAATTGGCCTAAGTTCCAAATATTATGTGATCACAATAATACCACAACATACTCTGGTAATGTAAACAAAGAAGCAGCCCAACTTAACAAATTGATTAAATCGGCAGCTAATATAGCTATCCCACAAACCAAAAATACTTCTGTCAAATCAACAGTCCCTTGGTGGTCCTCAGAGCTTGGTGTATTGAGAAAAGCAAAACAAATCTATTGGCATAACTATAAACGTGTTCAAAATACTCAGAACCTAATTTCGTATAAACAGTCAAATGCTACTTTTAAAAAAGCTCTAAAATCAGCCAAATATAATAGTTTCGAAAAGTTTACACAAAAAATAAACCCTAATTCCAGCATAAAAAGAATTTGGTCCGATATAAAAACGTTAACAGGGAACAATTCTAATCTTAATTTAAGAGTAATAAATTTTAATAATCATCAGTTAACATCTTCTCTGGACATAGCCAATTCTTTTGGAAGATTTTGGTCCCTCTACTCTGAGGATCAAAGTTTTTCACAGGAATTTGTCATAAATAAAACTGAAACTTTGCAAAACGAATACAGTGCAAGCCGAGTCTCTTCTTCAGCTAGGAAAATCGAAAATAAGATATCGATGATTGAACTCGAAAACTCCTTGCATCTCGCTAAAGGAAAAACCCCTGGCTTTGACAGGATATCATATCCTATGCTCAAAAACTTGCCACGTTCCGCAAAGGACAGACTGCTTACATTGTACAATAATATTTTTGAACAAGGGATTTATCCCCAGTCTTGGAGAACAGCCGAGATTGTACCGATTCCTAAGCCCAATAAACCAGCTTCGGATATTTCTGGGTATCGCCCAATTTCGCTTTTGCCTTGTATGGCAAAGACCTTGGAAAAAATAATTGCAAAAAGAATCTCTTGGTACCTAAATAAAAACAGCCTCATTAGCGCCAATCAGGTCGCTTTTAAACAAAAACAAAGCGCATTAGACGTATTATTGCATCTCCAGCACTATGTGTCAAATGCTCTTTCAAGCAAAAATCATGTCTCTATTCTGGCGACTGATTTTGAAAGAGCTTTTGACCGCATAGGAGTGCATGTAGTTTTGAATCAACTCCAGACCTGGAAAGTTGGTCCGAGGATCTTTAACTTTGTCAAAGCCTTCCTGATCAGTCGCAAGTTTCGAGTTAGGATTAATCATAATTCATCTGAGACGTATCCACTGCACAACGGGATCCCACAGGGATCACCATTGTCAGTTATTCTTTTTATCACTGCGTTTGACCAATTGAGTAGAATTTTATCTGGCTACAAAAACATCGAACATGCAATTTATGCAGACGACGCAATTATTTTTTCCAAAACAAATAATAGTATTTCAGTTAGAGATAATTTTGCAGATATATTAAATAAAATAAAAAAATGGGGCCAGCTTTCAGGAGCTGCTCTTTCAATTGAAAAATGTAAAGTTTTACATATTTGCAAAAAAATTAATTGTTTAAAATTTATTCTAACATACAACAATATTGTCATAGAATTTGTCAATTATTTAAGAATTTTAGGAATAATTTTTGATAGTAAGCTTACCTATAAACAACATTGTCTAGATCTAAGGACAAAACTAGCTGCCAGACTTAACATCATAAAATATTTATCCTCAAAACACTCAATGATTCATATAAAGACACTCGTAAATGTAACTAAAGCTTTAATATTATCAAAAATTCATTTCGCACGCCCAATATTTGGTTGGTGTGCACAAACTCACATCAAACGCCTATACGCACCATACCACACAGCCGTTCGAAGAAGTATCAGCGCATTCCCGACATCACCTATCAAAAACATCTTGGCTGAGGCTGGTCTTCCAACAATAGCTGAGCGAATAAAATGGTCTTCATATCTTCTTATTCCTAAACTTTTCAACTGCAACAACGCGATCCTACACCAAGATGTAACCAGAGCATTGGCCCATAAAAAAACGGTCAGAACAAAATCCACCATACGGCACTGCATTGATGGTTTAAGGACCATGCAGTTACACATCAAACCTCGTCTGATAAAACAGAATAAGGAGCCACCTTGGCACCTTAGTCAATCGTCTTTTATACTTAGTTTAGCAGATCATTCAAAATCAACTACTAATCCAGCTATTTACCGACAACTTTTTTTCGATAAAGAAAGCCAACTAAAAGCAAAAGGCTATACACTAATTTTTACCGACGGCTCGAAGTCCAGCGATGGAACCTCGTTTGCCGTCGCGCATCAGAATGGTAACTTAATTGCTAAAGGAATACTTCCAGATTATGCATCAGTCTTTACCGCCGAAGCTCTGGCAATTCAAACGGCCATCGACTATTGCGTCCGCAATAAAGGAAAATTTGTCATCTGTTCTGATAGCAAATCTACAATAGACGGCATTCTGAACATCAACAATAGCAGCGAAACCATATCCAATCTCCGTGATTCCTTTATCAAAAACCCAAAAAAGCTTCAACTAATGTGGATTCCTGGCCACTCTGGCATTGCTGGAAATGAACATGCAGACCAAGAAGCAAAAGACGCCGCCAAATCACCATGTCCAACTACATACATATCCGATAACAAAGACTTGGCAAATTCTATTAAAAAACGACTATACGAAAACCGGTCAGATGAGTGGGCCATCTATAGTCATAGGTACAAAATCTATAATACAGATGGATCCAAAGCTACTTATCCTGCAACATGTTCCCGACAACAAACGAGACTTTTCGTTCGACTTCGAACTGGTCATACAAAATTAACCCACGAACATCTTTTAAACGGCACCACTTTGACAAATTGCAGATTTTGCAATGGACCACCAACTATTGAACACATACTTAACGAATGTAGCCATTTTAACCAGCAGCGGAAAGATACTTTTAAAGAAATAATTCCTACCGAGTTTTTAAAAACAATTTCCTCTCCCAACATCTATGCCATTGAATCCTATTTTAAAAATTGTAATCTAGTTTTAGATATTTTGTTTATACAACAAAACTCATATTATATTTTTATAGAGTCGAAAGCCCTGGCAGCTAGTACTCGATGTACACATTAGTTATAATAATTATATATTGTAATTAATAATATTAAATAAATAAATAAATGTATAGTGTGTAAGCAATTAGCAATAAGTACAAGCATATTATATAAGCGTGGCGTGGAATGCGGTACCGTTGGCCGCGGCGCGGAGAATAGTGTATGTATAAGCAATAAAATAAAGAGCAGTTTTGAGTTGATCGTGAAACAGAGCAGACGTGCGTAAATTATTTCCGACTGCTAAAATTCAGAAGTGGGATAACGAATAAAAAAGAAAATATAAATTTTTTTTATTTTTCTATAACGTCCGCAAATTTAAATTGTCAAAATGAGTACTATAGAATGAGAAGTTAGTGTAGAAGTGGAGAGGTTCACTAAGTATAGTGTGATGCAGCTTCGAACGTGGCTGCGTGAACTTGGGCGGCCTACCAGCGGTAGCAAAAGTGCGCTTGTCCTTCGGATGTGTGCGGTTCCTGCTGACGAGCGCGGCGAGCATCCACCACCGGCAAGCGAGTGTAGTATCGCTGTTGAAGAAAATGTGCCAACTTCACAAGACGGCGTTGTCGTTGGTAGAGCACAGGCCGAACAGTCAAGCTGTGATGGCGAGGAGGTTGCAGAGGAAGCTTCTGATCACGCTACAAACCCATGTCAAGGGAAGGTGGCAAACAACGTCGAAATGGAGTTCGACTTTTTAAAACGCGAAGTTGATTTGCTGCGCCGTGAAAAAGAATTGTTGGTAAGAGAGAAGGCAGATTTGCGGCAACAGCTAAGTATAAACAAGAAGCCATGCAGAACTATAATAAAAATTATGTTGACAAGAAGCGAAAAAGACCGACTGAATATCTGGAGGGAGACTATGTAATGGTAACTAATTTTGACTCAGACGTTGGTGTGCCTAGAAAACTCATACCAAAATTTAAAGGCCCATATCAAGTTGTCAAAGTTTTACGAAACGATCGATCCTTACTGCAAGATGTAGAAAACTTTCAACAGTCAAGAACTCCATATAAGGGCGTGTGGGCAGTGGAACATATTAAACTGTATTTTAAAAAACGTAAAGGTTCTTTAAAGTCAGGATAGCCGAATTGTAGTAGGATTAGTTAAGTGTTAAGAATATGTAGTAAATAAGTGTAGCAATAAGCGTGTATGTATATCAATATATCATAAGTATAGAGCAATAAGTGTATATATGTATAGTGTGTAAGCAATTAGCAATAAGTACAAGCATAGTATATAAGCGTGGCGTGGAATGCGGTACCCTTGGCCACGGCGCGGAGAATAGTGTATGTATAAGCAATAAAATAAAGAGCAGTTTTGAGTTGATCGTGAAACAGAGCAGACGTGCGTAAATTATTTCCGGCTGCTAAAATGTGTTTTACTAGTATTTTAGCTAGTTGGTGTCACTGCTGGGATGTTGTCTATGTGTGTGTAAAGTGGTGAATATTTGGTGTGAAATAAAATCATATGAAGTCAGGGCTACATTTAAATTCAAAAATAATAGAAACAAAGATTGCGCAAAGCTGAGTACAAACATTTTTCGTTCTGCGCATCTATATCACAATAGCATGGTTGCAAAGAGAAATGTCAAAAAATACCTATCCGCATTAGCCTCGTTTCACAAGAACGGCGCGACACGGCGATGATAAATATACACAAAACTGCACAAAACTCACAACAACGGCGAAAAGTGTGTATGCTCATACCAAGAGCTTCACACGATCAGACAATCTATGATTGCGGCTGAAAACCAAAACAAAACAAAACAAAAATGCCAAATCAAAATAAAGAATACTGCACAATTCGCATAGTTGCCGTCGGAAACTTTCTACCGTCCAGCGATTTTGTTGTTTATTTTGACAATTCTGCTTGCATCTTTTTCGTTTTTTTTTTTTAATTTCTGGGGAAAAAAACAGACGAGACAGACCTTTTTTAATTTCTTTGGAAAATTGATTTTTTGGCACTTGCAGAAGAAATTTGTATACCTACTTACTTACATATGAGACAGAAAGATCAAATTGAATTATTATTGCCTTAATGCAAAGTGTGTGTACGTATATCCACGCGCCATTGGATAAGAAATCCAATTAAAACATAAAACACAAAAAAGAGCGGAGGAGACCTTTTTTTAGTTTCTGGGGAAAAATGATTTTGTGGCACTTGTTGACTAATTTCATATAGAGTCGGACTGCGGCACCTTAAATTTAAATATTGTTTTGGTTTTGGGACTTTGTTGTGCAGTTTTGTGTATATTTATCATCGCCGTGTCGCGCCGTTTCCGTTTGTGTGAAACGAGGCTTATGTAGTTTTTGCTATGTTGACGTCACAGCCCAGCGACGAAATGTCAATCTCAGAAAGAAAATTATAACGGACCTACGCAATGCGTAATCTTCTTCTCTATCATTCTTGATTTAAATTAAACTTTTAGGGGGCCACTTCATTTGTATTTTAAAACAAACTACGAAACTTTTAATATGCACTATAATATTTAATATGGAGTTGAAAACTCAAATGTTAACAAGTTCTTTTAATATATTATAACTATTCTTAATATAAAATCTGATCCAATTGTTTTCCATTTTCACCTTTGTTCACTGTAAATGCTCCATGGTGTTCATAAGTTGAAGTATCATAATTGTTTGGTTTTTTGGTATAATATTATACTACTAATAACTAAAATAAATAATAAAAATTATTTTATATTAAAATGGGGTCCGAGTGCCCCAGTAATACTACTCTGCGTGCATATTTATCTGTGGTATGGACGAATTAAGGAGCACAGGGAAGAATTAGGAGCATATGGAAACGAAACTTTAGAAATTGCCAGTCATAAAGGAACTGAACTTTTTTACAGTATGCCTCAAATAAAAACATTTTCAATAATCTCAGAAAAATCTTCAAAATAGGTGAGAAATGCAGCTAAACGAACTAAGCTAACGGCTTTATGGTTTTAATTAAACCGAGGTAGTGTTTCTCTCTTTAATAATAATGAAAAGAAATATTTTCGTTTGTCGAGTTAACTTTTTTACTTAAACGCAACTGCAATATTTCGCCATGTGGATCTTGAGATTTCATGTGAAATGATCATCAAAATTTTGTGTTTTCAGTTATTTTGAGAAGCTATGTAAGTGTATTGAGGAATTACAATGGCTAGAGTTAAATGAGGTTCACTGTATTTTGATAACACTAGTTTACAAAATAAAATTTGTTCATGTACATTTGATGAGAGGTGACCTTTCTTATGTATTTTCATCTGCTGAATTCGAAAATAAAGGTTACATTCTTTTTCATGGAATAGTTTTTGAGATATTGTATTTTTTCGACCTTTATTCACGTGACAAATCATATCTCGAGCTAGAAATGTCCGATCGTTCTTGGTACCCAATGCAAGGTATTGAGATGACGAACAAACATGTTTTTCTTTCTTCTGAGAATATAGACTTCAATAAATTTATAAGCAAAGAAGCAATGTAAATATAAAATTGTGACAAAGCTTATATTGTAATATGTCACTAATCAAATAAAAATGATAAGAAATTAAAGATTCGGCTGATAATAAGAAATTAAATATAATGTTCCTTAATTTTTTTTATAATATACTTGAAAATGTATGCTTACAAGTTGTATTAAAAATTTTTTACAGCGTATTTTTCATTATATCTAATCCCTGTTCTGATTGCCATTTCATCCATCAACAGTATTGCGTTTTCTTTGTCTACTTGCTTCAAATTCATTAACTTTTTTTTTATAAAATCCAACGCACTGTTTTTAAAACCAGGCTGAAGTGATTTTATTGGGGCCCAGAAATAAATTGTTGAAGCATGCGGAAAGTTTACATTTAATTTATTTCGGAGGAAGAGATATGTGGACTGTGAAATGTAGAACATATTTTGAGCTAGTATTCTTACGTCTTCGGAATACTCTCTTGGCCGAGAACACAACAATAACTGGCAAAATGTTTTTGTATGTTCTGATATGTTTTGTTGGGATTCTATTGAGATTCTAAAATCTGCAGCTGAATTTCTTAATTTATTTTCTTTTTTCATGAATTTGGCTTTTTGCAGTCTTGTGCAGCTTTCGGTTGCTGATCAAAAGGGTCATATTTTTTCTGTAAAAATCTGTCAATCTAATATATATATATATTTCATAGTACTCATTCCCCCAACACCTTGCACTCATAATTGACTATAGTGTAAGATATAATAATAATAATATTAATATATTTTTCACCGTTTCTGCAACTATCTTCCACAGCAATTTATGACTGACCTCTTATACCGCTAGGCTCTTCAAAAGACTCAGTTTCATCCGCTGGTTCAGAGTGAAATACTGGAACTGCATTGCGTCTTAAAAACTTTTTCCCAAAATCACTTTCAGCAATATCACATTTTTCCACCACGTTTGACCCATTACTGTATTTATAGATGGAAATTTAAAAAATTTCAAATTTTCAAAATTTTTTATTTGTTTTTTTATAAGTGCTCATGGTAAACTACTTTTAAGAACAAACCACTAATAAATTAATTATTCTGCAATCACATACTTCATACATTTGTGTCCACAAATAAGCAAAAGTGCATTCCTATAAATGAGTTTGAATGAACCGTGTACCACCTCCTAAGCCTCCTTTCACATGAAACGGCAGCGGTGCGATTTAGGATATCACTACGATGTTTCTTATTGCTGAGGTGGATGCGAAAAGAGAAAAAACTAATACAAAAAAATTGACTAATAAGTCGAAACTCCAAATTAACTGAGTAATTAGTAGAAACTCCAAATTGAGTGAAAAAGGGGTTTAATAGAAAACCCCTCAAAGAATATTTTTTCAAAAATTTTACTGCGATGACGGAGACGCAGACATCCCGCAATTTGAAGGTATTTCGAAGCGATAATGGAAAGGAATATGTAAGCTCCCATGTTAGAGAATATTTTGCTCAACATGAGATTCTACATCAAAAGTCTGTCAATTATTGTCCTCAACAAAACGGTGTGTCGGAAAGAGCCAAAAGAACACTGGTTGAGATGGCACGATGTTTTCTGGATTCATCAAGTCATCCGCAAAGCTTGTGGGCAGAAGCTATCAACACAGCAACGTACGTGTATATCCGGAATATGTGTCCAACTAAATCTATCTAATACCAAACGAAAAATGGTATGGAAAGAAACCTTCATTATCCTATCTATGTACATGTTTTTGGGTGCGATGCGGTGGTTTTGAAGAATGGTCCACATAGGGGCGGAAAATTCGAGCCAAATTTAAATTTAAATTTATCGGTAATGAGAATTTAACCAAAGGTTATAGACTTTACGACAGAACAAATAAATGTATCACTATATAAAGAGATGTATTATTTTTCGAAAATTCATTAGAAAAGTCTGTTTCAGGTGACGATGTGAATACAGATATGTTTTATCACGATGCTTTTGGTAACCGCAACAATGATAAATCCAATAACAGCAAAAATACTGTAATAGAGGAAGTACTGATGCAAAAATTCCCGGAACGGGATGTTGTGCCTGAAGAGCGTGAAGATGAGTCAATGTCATCAGAAGAGGAGTGCGTGACTATTGCTGGAAAGAGAAAAAGGGGCAGACCAAAATTAATGCGAACAGGTGCTGTGGGGACACCCAGAAAAGTTTTTTGTGAAGAGTCTATCCCATCGTCATTGAACTCAATTATTGAATGTCCGAATACCGTCACTAATGCGTTGAATTCAGAAGATTGTGAGCATTGGAAAGCTGCTACGCAAAGAGAGCATGATGCTTTACATAAAAATGGTACTTGGCTGCTAAACAGATTCTGAGATATTTGAAGAAATATCCGGCAGGTACTATTGTTTATCTACCTAATGAAGAAAATTTACTTTGTTTCACAGACGCTGACTGGGGCGGTGAAGCAAGTGACCGCAAGTCCTATACTGGTTATGTTCTGTTTATATCCGGTGGTCCTGGTGCTTGGGAGTCGAAAAAACAGTCAGTGGTGGCGTTTAGTACATTCATCATCATTATAATTGGCGTACTCGTACAACCATTTCTGATCATTGCCGCGTTATTAGCCTTCGCCAGTCATCCCTGCTGCGCGCTCGCTGACGCCAATTGGAAACACCAAGTGCAGCCAGGTCCTCTTGAACTTGGTCCTTCCAACGTAGTGGTGGTCTCCCCTTCCTGCGTCCGCCACCCGGCGGCATCAATTCAAATACTTTTTTCGTCGGAGCACTTTCATCTATTCGCACAACATGTCCCAGCCAGTGCAACCGCTGTGTTTTAATGCGCTGAACTATATCAATGTCGGCGTACAGCTCATACAGCTTGTTGTTTCATCTGATTCGATACTCTCCACAGACGCATATAGGACCATAGATCCTTCGAAGAATTTTTCTCTTGGTGTGTAGTGTAGATTGCCTCCTCGTGGTGCACTCTGGATAGCGCTAAATGGTCTATATCCCCCCCCCCCCCGGCATCCGGTGCAACCTCCCTGTGGAGAGCATCTGATGTCAGACGGCACGACCCTATTCGTCCACGGACTACCCCCCAACAATCTTTTTATTTGATTACTCCTGGGCTGGCGGGTGTGGTTTCTGGACCAATTAACACTGGGGTGAAACCCAGTGCGAACGGCTCCAGTTTAAGGTCACATCCGTCTCCGTCCCGGTTAAACCTTGGCAGGCCTCAAAGCACGTTCGATGTACGTCGTCATTCGGTTGACGATGTAGGTTTGGTTGAGACTAGCTCCCAATTAGCACTGGTCTGGCTCTGAGCACTCGCACCCATAAGGACTTGTGCCAACCCTCGCATGGCCTCCCTGCATTTGCATAGATAACCATGGGACCAATAAGGTGACTACATATTCGTACTGAAATAGCGGCTTTGAGTGGGGACCCTTTTTGCATGGATACCTTTTTAAAATCCAACAAAAAACCAACGGCCAACCCACAAGGGGAGCCAAAACCAACAACGAGCTTAGTTAGGCAAAAAACAGCCTTAAGCGCAACAACAACTTCGTCTTGGACATTTGTCGCCAGACCAAGGATGTCGTCGGGTGCTACGGCCAAAAGGCCAGCCCCGCTCCCAGCCACAAGCGCATCCTCACAGGGCCATAAAAACCCTGCTTCGGACCACCCCAGCACCAGGGCTGCTAGGCCGGGTGCTAGGGTCGCCCCTCCGTCCGTTCCTCGGACTGGTACAGGGAGAGCTTCGGCAAATAAGCCGACCTCCTCCAGCACGGGCCCCAGCACCAATCTCCCTTCAGGTGCTCGAACGGATGTGAATGCGTCTACACAGGCGTACAGGACCCGGAGGTCAGCCTTCAGGATTCTGCAAAGGTTGGAATCTGTCGACCCCGCTTCAATGTCTGATGAAGACAAGGGAGCGCTTGCATGGCCTCACCAAAATGTTGGTGCTCGTCCGCAGCCACCCACTGAGGGTGCTCAGAAACGACAACGGTCGACTGAGCACCCCACCCAATCAGTCGTGCGGGAAACTAAGCGCCCACGACTGGCTTCCAAGCCGAGACTGACTCGGCCATTTAATGAGGTAGCCAAAGAGGGCCTCATCTGGGCAATCGTTGACACTGGAAACAGTGACGGTACCATTTCCCCTGCGAACTGGAAAGTGGTGGAGAAGGCCCTTTTCAGGATCTACAGGGACATCCTGAGGGCCAATCCTGGCCCATCACCTGTATGCCGGGACGCGGGATGGTATCAGGGGCACGTGAAAACTCATCGCGTGCTCAGATGAGCGCTCGGCTGAGCTTTATAAGATGGCCATCTCAATGGTTGGCGAAATCTGGCCGGGGGCCAAGCTCTTAGCTGTTCCCAGAGACCAGATCCCGAACCGCCCGCGTTCTAGGGCCTGGGTTCCGGCAGAGCACTCCTCGCCGGAAGAAATTCTGGAGTTGCTTATTACGACCTCCCCACGGATGACTGGAAGGTCGCAAAAATAAGCGAGCCCAAGGGCAACTCTCGAGAGTTCATCATTATTCTTAATGAGGACTCTCTAGCCCCTATTAATGCCAAAAAGGGAGAGATCAACTATGTCTTTAGTTCGATCTCACTCAAGGTCTATAGGAGCGACAACCAGGGAGCATACAAGCCTCCCATTCAGGCCGAACCGGATCTCACCTTCGATGATGGGGAGAGTTACGCTTCGGCCAAAGAATCGGTAGGCAGTTTCTGCGGACGTCCGATAACTAATATCGACGACGTTGGTGATTCTCCTCTGTCAGAAGAGGAGGCAGCCAGCGTGACGATGATGGCCACCTCCGGGAATGGTGAGGGTATTACAGATTAACCTTCACCATTCCATGGCTGCCTCGGCAGCCCTGATCCTCCACCTGACTCAAAAAGGAGAGAAACTCATACTGGTCCAAGAACCTTGGGTCGTAAATGATCAGGTTCGCGGACTCACTACAAGCAGATACCGCACAGTACGCCTGTATTCTTGTTAAGAACAATATTGACGCTCTTCTTCTTCACAGGTTCAGCGACAAGGATAATGTAGCCATGGTTATTTCCACCAACACCATGGCTATATCGCTACATGGCGCACGACCACGGGCTGACGCCGCCTCCGGATGCTTTAAGGCTGCTGGTAGAGGAGGCTAATAGAAAGCGCATCCCGGTAGTCATCGGGGCCGATGCCAATGCCCATCACGAGTTGTGGGGCAGCACGGATACCAACGAGCGGGGTGAGTCACTCTTTGATTTTATTCTTACTAACGACATAGTAATTGCTAACAGGGGGAGAGAGCCAACCTTCATTACCTAAAATAGAAGGGAGGTTCTCGATCTAACTCTTGGCAATAATCACTCGTCTCACCTTATTTCGAGCTGGCGCGTTTTGCAGGAATGCTCCTTCTCGGACCATTGTTACATCTGTTTTAGAATTGCGATCTCAGATACGTTAGATACGGCAGAGCGCAAAAGACACACTAACAGGAAAAGAACTGACTGGACACGATTCCAGACAATTATGGAGTCGGGCCTGCAGTCGACTCCTCCCACGATCAATAATCACCTCGATATAGATCGAGCGGTTGAAACCATTACAGCACTATTTAACTCTGCTGCCAAATCAGCCTGCAACTTCCCGAAACCAAGAGGAAAACCAAAACCCCCTTGGTGGAATTCGGAAATTGCTGAGCTACGAAAAGTATGTCGCAAGCTCTTCAACAGAGCCAAAGCTACAAATGACTGGCTCCCTTTCAAAGACAAACAAAGGGAACTCAAGTATATGGTTAGGAGATCCAAACGAGCGTCTTGGCGAGACTTCTGTGGCAACATAGAAAGCTCGTCCGAGACAAGTAGTCTCCGGAGGATTCTCAATACCACCCCTCGGGCTCTGGAATGTATTCAGAGATCGGACGGTACCAGGACCGACTCTGAAACCGACACTTTGGACGCCCTAATAGAAACACACTTCCCGGGGAATGAAATCTTTGTGGATTGCAGGTCTTTTAACACCAACCACTCTTTAAGTCACTCAACCCAATTCCAAATGACCAACACGCATATTCAGTGGGCCATCAACAGCTTTAAGCCTTTTAAATCTCCCGGGCCTGATGGTATCATTCCCGCGGACATTCAGCACACTGCAAGTGCGGTTGCGCCCTGGCTACTGCATATTTATAATGCATGCCTAAGATGGTCGTACATTCCCATAAGCTGGAGAGAAGCTCGAGTAGTTTTCATCCCTAAAGCGGGAAAGTCGACCCACACCAAGCCTAAGGACTATAGGCCAATTAGCCTGTCCTCCTTTCTTTTGAAAACACTGGAAAGAGTCCTTGATATACAAATCAGGAGCTCTATTAATTCCACGTGCCTTTCCAAATCACAACATGCCTACACTAAAGGCAAGTCTGTGGAAACAGCGCTTCACGTGCTCATTGAGCAAGTAGAGAAATCTCTTGCCAACAAAGAATATACTCTTGCAGTATTTCTCGATATAGAAGGGGCATTCAACAATATTTGTCCCTCCGCCATCACGAAATCCATAGTAAACCTGAACCTGGACCCCAGCTTGGTTAGGTTCATCGAACAGCTACTGAAAACACGCGTCATTAGCTCCTCAATAGGAAACGTACATGCTAAAAGGACTGTCTAGAGAGGTACTCCACAAGGCGGTGTGCTCTCACCCCTCATATGGAATTTGACGGTGAACACACTACTTAGGAGATTAGATCAGACCGGCTGCAACACTATAGCTTATGCGGACGACATTGCTATCTCTGTTTCCGGTAAATATCTGTCAACACTATCAGAAAAGCTAAGCTACACTCTTAGCATTCTGTCCCAATGGTGTCTTGAAGTTGGCCTAGATGTCAACCCCTCCAAAACTGAGGTCATGCTCTTCACCAGGAAGCACAAAATACCAGGTTTTGACTTACCCAAACTTAATGGGAATGCGCTTAGCCTAAGCAATAGCGTCAAGTATCTAGGTCTGATCCTGGACCCTAAGCTGCATTGGAAAGCAAATTTGGCGGAGAGGGTACGGAAAGCCACGTGTGCTCTGTACTGTTGCAAGAGATCCATGGGAACAACATGGGGCGTCCAACCTCGAACTATGTCCTGGCTCTATGCGGCGGTGGTTCAGCCGTACTTTCTCTACGGCGCTGTCTTCTGGTGGCCCGCAACCGACAAGGCGGCGAACCTAAAACCTCTTGACAAGGTTAGAAGAACAGCAGCGGTTATGATAACAGGGGCTCTGCGTACCACCTCTATCAAAGCTCTATTTGCATTCCTACATTGGTTGCCCACTAGGCTTCTGGTCAGGCAACAAGCAAAATGCTCGGCAACCAGACTCAATGCTATATTGCGCTGGACTAGGCTGAACCTGGGCCACGCCAATATTCTGATGCAGGACACGCCCGTACAGACGGACGTTGACTATACGTGCTCTACACCTAATCTAAACCACGGGTTCGACACTTACATTCCTAGTAGAGAGGAATGGTCCAACAATTTAGTGGTCACTGGCAGTTCCATTAACATATATACGGATGGCTCCAAACTGAAGAATAAGGTCGGTTGCGGCTTCTTCTCCAGAAAACTTGGCATCAAGCTCTCCTATCGTCTCCCTGACCATTGCAGCGTCTTTCAGGCGGAAGTAATGGCAATATTCCAAGCGTCCAAGTGGCTTATTCGCAATGAAGTATGCGATGTGATGATACGCATATTCACGGACAGTCAGGCGGCAGTCAAGTCACTGGATGGTGTATTCACTACCTCTAAGCTTGTACTCGATTGCCGCTCCTCCCAGAACGTCGTCTCAGGTAACTCACAAGTTCACATATGCTGGGTGCCTGGACATAGCGACATTCCAGGAAACTGCGAGGCCGATGAATTGGCCAAAATAGGTACGCTGCTCCCTGACATCTCCCCCTCCTTTGATGTAGGTGTCCCACTGGCCTCGGTCAAATGGGCCATAAAACATGACTACCTCGAGGCAGCTAAAAAAGCCTGGGTAAATGAACATACCTGTAGTGTTGCCAGACAAACCTGGAGCACTATCGACATTAGGCGTACTAGTCAGCTACTCAATATTAGCAGGAACTCCATCGGCACTATAATAAATGTGCTCACGGGACACTGTCTGATCGGGAAACATGCTGAAAGATTAGCACTGCCCCATAATGACTTCTGTCGCAGCTGTGGCTCTGAGGAGGAGGAAGAAACAGTACTTCATCTCATGTGTCAGTGCCCAGCTCTGGCCAGGCGTAGATTAAAATTCCTAGGCTCACCTTTCTTCACTTCCTTAACCGAACTATCTTCCATCAACATCAAGGACATAGCCAGGTTCATTTCGGCATCACTGTGGTTCCCAAAATTCTAGACGGGGGAGTCGCGTCGTCTCAGTGTGGTACCACAACGAGCCATTCTATGTGCTTAAGTGTGCTTTTTGCGACAAAGGCTGCCACTCCTACCTACCAACCTACCATTTCAATATCGGCGTACAGCTCATACAGCTCGTTGTTCCATCTGATTCGATACTCTCCGTAGACGCATATAGGACCATAGATCCTTCGAAGAATTTTTCTCTTGAACGCCCCCAAAGCTCGCTCATCGTTGTTTGTCATCGTCCAGGTTTCGGCACCATAAAGCAGGACGGGAAGGATGAGGGCTTTGTAGAGCGTAATTTTTGTTCGTCGAGAGAGGGCTCTGCTTCTCAATTGCCTACTGCGCCCAAAGTAACACCTGTTGGCAAGAGTGATTCTTCGCTTGATCTCCTTGCTGACCTCATTCGTGGTGTTGATGCTGGTTCCCAGATAAACGAAATCCTTCACAACTTCAAAGTTGTAGTCGCCAACAGTGACGTGGTGTCCAAGACGCTGAGACTCGTTGTGTGTTGATACCAAGTACTTCGTTTTGTCCTCGTTCACCGCTAAAGCCACTCGCCTCGCTTCTCTCTCCAAGCCGGAAAATGCAGCACTCACGGCGCAGCTGTTATGGCCAATGATGTCAATATCATCAGCATACGCCAGTAACATGACACTCTTGTGGAAGACAGTGCCTGTGCGATTTAGACCTGCTGCACGTACGATTTTTTCCAACATTAGATTGAAGAAAACACACGATAAGCAGTCACCTTGTCTGAATCCTCGCTCAGTAACAAACGGCTCGGACAAGTCATTACCGATTTTAACTGAGCCAATGGTGGTGCTTAGAGTCGTTTTGCACAGCCGAATTAGCTTAGCAGGGACGCCAAATTCAGACATAGCGGCGTACAGTTGACTCCTTACGGTGCTGTCGAATGCGGCTTTGAAATCGACGAAAAGGTGGTGTATGTCAATCTGCTTCTCTAGGGTTTTCTCCAGGATTTGGCGTAGTGCGAACATTTGGTCAATGGTGCCTTTACCAGGTCTGAAGCCACACTGATAAGGCCCAATCAGTTCATTGGCGATGGGCTTCAGCCTTTCACAGAGTACGCTCGACAGGACCTTATATGCGATGTTCAGAAGGCTGATCCCGCGGTAGTTAGCACAGATTGCCGGATCACCCTTCTTGTAGATTGGGCAGAGCACACTTAAGTTCCAGTTGCTGGGCATGCATTCCTCCGACCATATTTTGCAGATAAGCTGGTGCATGCGTTTCGTGAGCTCATCGCCGCCAGCCTTGAATAGCTCCGCTGGTATACCATCAGCTCCGGCGGCTTTGCTGTTTTTGAGCCGCCTAATAGCTAGCAAGACCTCGTCATAGTCGGGGGGCGCTACTTCATGTTCGTCGTTAGCAACTGTGAGGTCGGGTTCATCTTCATTGTTATCAATAGTGCTGTCTCCATTCAGCAGCTTCGAGAAGTGTTCCCATCATAACGTGAGTACGCTCTGGACATCCGTCACTAAATTCCCGTTTTCGTCTTTGCAGGAATTGGAAATGGCTCCGGTCTTAGAACCCTCCGTTTGGCGCCTCACACGTTTGTAGAATTTTCGAGCCATATTCCTGCTGCCCAAGATATCGATTTCCTCGCATTCTCTCTTTTCGGCTTCTCGTTTCTTGCGCCTAAAAAGACGCTTCTCTTCCCTTATCTCCTTAGCAGCTCGCGTTGCAGCCGATCGTAGGATGAGTTGGTATGCTGCGTTTTTCTCTGCAGCGGCGGTGCGACACTCCTCGTCATACCTGCTGTTTTTCTTCGGGCGGGTGGGAAATAAGTGACAACAGCGCGCAAATATTGAGATCATGGGGAGAATCCGTCAGCATATTTGAGAGACGAGAAGCAAATGCGGTAGCTGTCTGTAGCGATTGTAGCTTTCCGACGTCAAGCTTCCTCTGCGGATTAAAGCAAACGTTTTTTGCCGCACTGAGGCGAGTGCGAACCTTAGCTACAACAAGGTAGTGGTCCGAGTCAATGTTGGCACCTCGAATTGTACGTACGTCTAACACGCTGGATGCATGCCTGCCGTCGATCACAACGTGATCAATTTGGTTCCTGGTTTTATGATCAGGGGCAGCCAGGTGGCTTTATGAATATCGGGATGTTGGAATCTAGTACTACTAACTATCATGTTCCGTGCTGCGGCGAAGTCGATCAGCCTCAAACCGTTTTCTGATGACTGCTCGTGGAGGCGGAACTTACCGACGGTTGGTTCAAAAATGCTTTCTTTGCCCATTTTGGCATTGAAGTCACCTAGCACAATTTTTACATCGTGGCGGGGGCATCGATCGAAGGTTTTTTCTAGTTGATCGTAGAAGGCATCCTTGGTGTTTTCGTCTTTCTCATCCGTCGGAGCATGTGCGCAGATTAGGCTCATGTTAAAGTATTTCGCCTTAATGCGGACTGTGGCAAGCCTGTCGTCAACTGGGGTAAATCCCAGGACTTCATCTCGCAGTCGTTTGCTTACCACAAAACCTACACCGAGTCTGCGCTTCGTCGCATGTCAGCTGTAGTAGATGTCACATGTAGCTTTTTTTGAGCGTCCATGTCCCGTCCATCGCATTTCCTGGAGTGCGGTGACGTCAGCTTTATATTTTTCGAGGACGTCAACCAGCTGGATAGAGGCACCTTCCCCAACAGTTGTGGGATATTTCATCCGAGGCTTCAATCTTTTATTCACTGGATTATTTTTTTTATGTGGCGGATTCCAAGCCCAGCGCACAACCCTAAGCTAGGGATTTTTTGTTTGGTAGTGGTAACCCACTTCGGGGGTATGGGCGCTGCCGTTGGAACCTATAGTACTCCTCCGCCACCGTTCCTACATGTGAGACCCCACCTGGCCTCGCACACTTTGATGAATCCTTAAACCGAATATGTCAGAGTGGCCTCACCAAAGCTCCCTCTCTCGTTGGTCCTGACCAAGGATCCCACATGGGTTGGTTACCACATCTTCACCTAGGTTGCTGAAGTTACCAGGGTGCACCACGTGGAGGTGAGAGTAGGAAGATTTAAGAGACATGAGCCGTTAGTAGCAGGAAACCCTAACGTGAACCTGTCCCCTTTGGCAACCCCGTTAAGTACAATGGTGGATGAATATATTGCTCTTTGTCAAGGCGCGAAAGAGGTGATGTTTCATCGAGTATTGCTGAGAGAAATGGGATTTGGTGCCTACACTAGCGTACCAACAAAAAGGATGAGTGAAAGCCAGAGTGCACAATTTCTTGTCAAAAATCCTACTGTTCAGAGGAAGAGCAAGCATATTGAAATTCGTTTTCATTATATAAGAGACAAATTTTATGATAAGAAAATTCATGTACATTATGTAGAATCATCAAATGAAAACGCTGCTGATGTATTGAATAAAGTATTACTTTAAATTGATGTTATTTGCTAAAAATGAAATGTTAATTCATGATTTTGTAACGATATAGTTTTTTGTAAATGCATTAGGTTTGTGTGGGGGATTGTTATGGGATATATGTTAGAATATATTATGTTAAAAATGCAACTCTGCAATCGAACAGCGTATATGTGCTTCATATGTATGTAAACTTATATATGTATACCAAAGAGGATTAATGAATTCATTAATCTTCTTTGTATATACTTACATTTATTTTACCTATATTACGAATATACAGTGGTGTTGAAGTAGATCAGTTAAACTGAACACACCCTCGAAATCCTCTGACACATATGTACATGTGTTTTATTATTATTATTATTATTATTATTATTATTATTATTATTATTATTATTATATCTTATATCATAAATAATTATGAGTGCAAGGTCTTGGGGGAATGAGTAATAGCTACAGAGGCTTGCGACTCGAAGGGAAAAGGATTTTATAGAAAGAAGCATTTTGGACACCAAGCCCCGGGCAGGATTTGAACCTGCGACCCTCGGGGTGTGAGTCTAGCATGCTTACCACTAGACTACAGAGGGTGGCTACATGTGTTTCATTATTTCACTTCCTATAATTAATTCCTTTTATATTTCCATTGTCGTACGAAAACACTAAGTAACAACATTCACGGCACAAATTTAACCAAAAAATTATTTAATAAAACACAAATTTTAGTTCCGAAATTATTGTAATATAGTATTTCATATTTATGTATATAAATAATATCATAAAATGCGATAAATATTAAAATTTTTAATATTAAACACAAACGATCACATTTCTCACACATAAATGTATGCATTTTGGCAAATGCTCTCTAAAGAGAATATGCGACAACCTCTCTTCAGTACTAAATTGTGTTGCTGGCTCGGGACAAATGCTCTCTATAAAGAGTATTTGCTTTTATTTTATCATGCTTGTGCACTTCCTTTGTATTCCCCAGGGGAGACCTCCCAAAATTTTGCCTGGGTTGCAAGTACTCACATCCCACAACATTAAACAGTTATAATTGATAGTGGTGTAAGGTATAAGAATAATAATAAGTATTCATTGCAAAGCTTAAAAAAAAATTTGTCTACTGTTGTGAAATTTTCTTTGAATTGAATCGACAAAGTTGTATATCAGTAGCCTGCAGAGCTATTACGTAATTCTCATTTCCCATCATATAAAATCCCCAAAGACTACAGAGACTCTGATTCAGCGAAACTCACACCAAAGACAAAATACAATGTGTCTATACGTAAATACTCTTTGCTCACACTGTAACGAATATGTATAGCAATGGAACCTTCCGAGGGCTGCGTAATGCATTTAATCGTAAATGCAAGACAAACATTCTACCACATTTTACTTGGTGTCCCGATTTTGTTCTTTTCGGATTATTTAAATTTTTTCTTTTTCAGAAAAATTTCAAATTTCGCTCAGTTCGCTATTCACTATTCCTTGCCATCCACTACACACAGGCAATTTACACCAGCACTGATTTTGCTGCTTATTTTCGAGCAACTTTTCAAGAATGATCTAAGCTGATCGCATGTCGCTGATAACAAACATTTTCCAATTCAGCATGTGCAGGAATACATCCCGCCCTTCTATCGACCCAGCCGTCTAAATATCGTCGCTGGCTACCTACACTGGAAGCAGGCAAGGCAGGCATAACTTTACACGGTAGCTAACATGCTTAAGTTTAATTAATGATAAGAAATCTGTATCTAAGTTCGTTTGTTGTTGCTGTAGCTGCTCTTTCTTATGTTTCTTCATCCCATTCCTCTGGAGCTTGTAATGAGGCCGGTTGGATTGCTATTTGTCTGGCTGGTTGGCTGAATGTTGTCTGCCTGCCACATGTTTGCACGCAGACTGCTAGGCAGGCGGCCACAATGCCTTCGGCATCTCAATAACATGTATATTTTTGCTAATGTGCTGTTCGCACCAAGTGTCCTGTGGCCAATGCGTCGTTTCGGTATGTTAGGGGTACGATGCAAATCACACGCATTATATACATACACAATCATACACATTATATCGTATTATTACGCCATTAATTAGCTGAATTTATTAGATTGGCATCAATGTGTGTGAGAAATTTAGTTGTACGAAATACATACGCTTGAGAATTTCTGGGATTTCTCTTCCTTGTTCTTATGGCTACGACTATGACTATGTGTAAGTGCACTTAATTGTGTTTGTATGTTATGATATGCAAACCCAGTGGTAAATTTAGTAAGTCAACAGAATTGCATTGATCCAAAATCAGTGCATTTCAACTGAAAAATTCATGAATAATTTTGTAATTAAATTTGAATACGAAAAGTAAGCACTTCGCGTTTTCTCTTACTGTTTCATATTATATTCATCGGGGAATTTTTGTGCAATTTTTTTTGTTTTTATTTTTATGCCATCGTAAAAGGGAGCCATTTTCGGAGCGCTACAGTTACAAGTGTTCCACCGTCGGCATCGTCGGCTACTATTTTTTTTTCTCTGTTCATTCGTTGTGCAACGTTTAGTGGGAAGTAGTCCAGTGCCATATTTGAAAATTATATACATATATTTAAAAAAGAAAAAAAAAAACATTATGGTAACATCTACAATTTATTTTTAATTGCTTAAACTAAGAACTATTTTTTGTATGGTAAATCTATACAGCTATGCAGAGAGGATTTAGCAAGTGTCATTTAAAGCGTTTAGCAGCAAAAGAAACGAACGCAATTCGTTTATGGTCAGCGGCGCCAACAAACAATGAGGAATCTGCATCATCGTCTTCAACAACTGTGCACATAAATGAGTACAAAGACCATTCAACTGTGAACAGTGTGAATTGTGGGTTTTTTCTTTAGCTTTTAATTTTTTTGGCATAATAATTAATTTGTATATTTATTTACTTAGGCGAAAATTATGAGATTTTGGATTATTCCCTCATCATTGAGTCTAACTATGACGGAATACATGAAAAGCAGTCCTTCCATAGATTAAATAATTGCGAATTTAGAAAGTTTTTTAAAATTAATATTAAGAAAAAGTGGGATTAAGAAAACAAAAATTAAACATTAAAAATAAAAACAACTATAAAAAATGTCTAAAATAGAAAATAAAACATTAAAATTATATAAAACAACTAAATAAAAAGAGTTCAATTTATTACATTAGACACGTTGATTAGGAATAGGTATCACTTTCGAATAAATGAAATAGTAGGGAACATGGAACTTCTTCTCAAAACAGGAAAAATTATGCACTTCGCTGCACATGATATAGTACGTAAAAAGAAAGTACTTCCATTCGAAGGAGTTTGTATATAAACAGAAAGTCATTCCAAATACAGGAAATTGCGGGTAAAAATTAAGTACTTCGCAACATAGGAAATAGTAAGCGAGGCTGTAAGTGTATACTTTCCAAGTCATGAAATTGTAAACAAGATAGAAAGTCCTTACGGCCAATGAATTCACGCAGTCGGAAAAACTTTTATTTCCGACTGGGACGCAGCATTTCAGAATAGTGCAAGAAAGTACACAAATGCAGAAAATATTTTATCTTCAAACAAGATTGGCAGTAAGCATTTCTGTGTTATGCGTTTCTTTCTTTATTCTATAAATATTAGAAAAAAAGTCATACAATTTTTACGGTTGAAGTGAATATGTGTTACGCCCAAAATTAAACTGAGTGAGCATATTCTAGATCAGGGGAGTCCAGAAAAATATTTGTTGTGAGCTCTAACAACAAAGATCAAATTTTCATTTGGCTCCGCTAACCGCAAAAAGTTATTGATAACCAAAAAACTTTTTCAGTTGTTATAATCGTTATTCATAACCAAAAAAATATCTCATTTATATTGGTTGCGTTAAACAAAATAAAATATCTCTTACGATAATGGTATCTATTCCTTGGGATAACGGTATCTTTTCTGACAAAGTGGACTTGAACATCTCCCTAAGTCTTCCAGACCATTGCAGCGTCTTTCAGGCTGAGGTTATGGACATTTATATCGCAGCCAAATGGATGCTGAGTAGCGATATCGGCGCAGTCGACATATCTCTCTTCTCAGACAGCCCAGCCGCCATTAAATCTCTTTTTGCTCCACGGCCACCTCAAGTCTCGTTCATGAATGTCGAACATCTTTAAATGAGCTCTCAAGATACTTTCGGGTGCACCTAGTCTGGGTTCCCGAACATAGCGAAATCCCAGACAACTGCGAGGCGGACGAGCTTGCCAAGGCAGGCACCCTACTGCACGAAATTCAGCCCTCCGTAAATATCGGCATCCCACTGGCAACAGCCAAGCTAGATATCAAACGGAAATATCTGGCTGACGCCTACAAATCCTGGGTTGACGAGGAATCCTGCCACATCGCTAGACTTACTTGGGCAAGAATGTACAAATACAGAACCAATCAACTTCTTCGACTTCATCGCGTATCACTGTCGACAACTGCGTCGGTTTTGACCGGTCACTGCATACTGGGAAAGCACGCAGAAAGACAGGGCGTACCCTCAAACGATTTTTGCCGAGGTTGTGGTTTTGAGGAGGAGGACGCGACGATATTATAAAAATTTGAGTCATGCGCACAGTAAAATACATATTTAGGACACATTTGTCATAGCACATACTTTAATTAACTAAATATATACGAGTATGTAACAAATTAGCTTTGAAACTTACGAACGAATCCAGAAACAGCATATTTTCCTTCAAGCTGAAAACACACCGGATCAGTCAAAATGTTTTTTTTTTATAAGGTAAGAAATTTAATTTTCTTGATTTGTTTGTTGTGTGTTGAGATAAAATTATATTGACTTTGGACTAGGCATTGCGCCGACTAGTCCATTTATTTTTATACCATATACCTTTAAAAAATGTAAAATCTGACCTGGCCAGAGATAAATGCCAATCGCTTAAGGGATTTGGTATCTCTAAATAGACTGAGTATGGGTTCCGTAGTTAGTGTCCTAACGGGCCACTGGACCGTGGGTACTCACGGTAGTAGGCTGGGGATTGCCCTAACGATTTCTGCGGGAGTTGCATGGATGAGGAGGAGCTAGAGTCCATTGTAGACCTGTTATGCACCTGTCCAGCCTTGTCCAGAAGGAGGCGTATCCCTTACAGATGGAGCTACGGTAACAGTTGGAGGAATAGCGAAACTCATGGTCGAAGGTTCGTGTTTATCCGCCGTGATTCTTCTGTCTTCTCTATAGATGTGGATTCGGGGCAGAAATAAACGCCTTCTAATCTAGGGCATACCTCGTTATAATACTGTATATTTAATTCATTATAGGTTATATACGACTTTGTTATAATCTCTTTTGTTTTGTTTATAGGCAATGGTATTATATGAAACAATCTTTTGTTATCCATTGATAATTTTGCTATTTTAATGTTAAAATAAATATTAGAGCCATTATAATCAGCTTGCAGTCCCAAAAGTTCATAAAGATGTTCAATAGACTTCATATCTTGTGCATTCATGCCTTTTGGAATTTCTTTAATTTCATTTGGTTGTAGTTTGAGTTTTGATATTACATTTAATTTTCCAAGCTAGTTAGTAAATCTACGTTAAAATTAATTTGATTAATGCATTGCGTTTCTACTAATATGTCCTCATGTCTTTCAATTCTGTTTAAAGGTTCTTGTTGATTGCATTAACAGTTGATGTGCAAATCTCATTGGGAGGTATGTAACATTCAAGCTTTTAATGCATAACATCTTCATTTGCATACAATTGGGTTTGTGTTAAGCAAACCTTGCCAGCTTAACGATGAAATTTGCATTGTTGACAAAAACTCCAATATATACTACATCAGCGAAGGCATTGCACTGGATGAAACATGATATCAAGTGCAATACGCTGAAAAACTCAATTCAAGGCCTGCTTGCAAATTTGTCAATAATGCACATTTCATGGTTATGCTTTCAATTCAATAATACCTAATATGTATAGCCAAATTATATGTAATATACGAGTATATATATAGAAAAATGAATAAATACCCACGATTGGCACATCCAAAGGTCAGTCAATCAGTAAGAGTTAACTGTGAGTCTTTTCATTTTAACTTAGCATTGATTGATTCTCCTTCTCCGACACCAAGGTTTATGTGCCTGTTGTCAAACCCACCATCAACTCGGTACAAGCACCGCTGTTGACGTTAGGTCTTTCTTCAACGATACCAAGGTTTACGTGCCTGGTGTCAACAGTATCATCAGCTCGGTACAAGAACCGTTGTTAAAATTCAGCTGTTAAATTTAGTTTAACAGTTCTTAAATACACTTATGTAGGTATGTTTTTATTGATACTTGTCCTTTGTTAATATGTGTTGTAAGCACTCCGGAATCTCTCAATCATTAGTGTGTTAAGTTTCGCTTGCGAGTTTATTATACCCTTTACCTTTAAAAAAGGTAAATAGGGTATACTAATTTTGTGCTTTTGAGAGGGGTTGGAATTTCAAAAAGGAGGCGTGGTAGGTATGGACATATATATACAGATATGATCAGAATCACTTTCTAAGCAATTTTTATTTTGTCCGTCCGTCTGTCCGTCTGTGGCCACTTTTTTCTACATTGTTAGAGCTATCTTAATGAAACTTTGCAAAAGTATAGTCTGGACAAAGATACAGAACCAGATTGCTATATGGGCCGATTTGGACAAAGTCCACGCCTACCTCCCATATAAGGAACTTTTTTCACCTATTTTAAAATGCCTATAACTTCGGTTCAATTGACGGAATCGTGACGTTATTTGGCAGTTATGAAGATGTGGGTCCCACTAAACACTGTGAAAAAAGTGGGCGGTATATATTAACTGCCACACCCACTATGAACAAATATTAATAACTTAAGATCTGGTAGAGATTTACGGACGAAATTTTACGGGAAGGAACATATGGACATTACAAAACTATCTGCAACAAATGGGGCTGATCAGAGAAAAAACACGCCCATTTTTGATATAGGGAAACTTTCGGGTCTAAAATTAAAATTAGCCTACTTATGCTCGTATTGATGCCAACGGAATAAAAATTTGCAGAAATATACATGGGGTCCATTAAAGTGTGTGTGCAGAATATGGAGATCATAATAGAACTGCCACGCCAACAATTAACCAACAATCATTACTCTGTTCCTATTAAATATTTATCAACGAAAATCACAGGAAGGTTGCGGGTACTAACATTAAACACCACACAAAAAATGGGGGTGTTATTTCTACAGGCACGCCCACTATTCACATATTATTATAACTTACGACCTATATAATATTTTCGGACGAAATTTTACATCAGTACGTATATGGACCCTACAAAGTCATATACAAGATTCGGGGTCGATCAGAGGAAGGATACGCCTCCCTCCCTTATAGTGAACTTTGGGGACCCCACTTAAAGACAGTTACCCTATCTATGCTTCTAGTGATGATATATGAAAACAAATTGGTAGATGTATACACTGGGTCAGTGCTAGCATGCATTCCAAATATGGGCAGATTATAACTACTGCCACGCCCACAATTAGCCAAAAATCATTACTCTGTTCCTATTAAAGATTTATCAACGAAATTTCACAGGAATGTTGCGGGTACTAACATTAAACCCCACACAAAAAACGGGCGTGTTATTTCTACAGCCCACTATTCACATATTATTATAACTTACGATCTATACAATATTTTTGGACGAAATTTTATGTTAGTGGATTATATTGACACTACAAAGCCATACACAGGAAATGGGGTCGATATAATCAATTAAAGGCACCCTACCGAAAATTTCCGTAGATATGCACCTAAGGATGATTTATGAAGAAAACATCCCCATTGTTGAACTCGCACCCTCAAGAAAAGGTAAAGGGTATTTCGTAGTCGGTCTAACCCGACTTCAGACTTCTTTACTCGTTTTTTATTATATTAGTTTAATTTTTTCTAATTTTGTTTTTTGAAGGTTTATGGCAAAGGTATCATTAACGTACATATTTCCTGTTATGAAGTTAATTGCTGTTCTCAGTCCATCAATAGGTCCTCGACGAGTCCTTTTTCTAGGAATCATTCCATGTATTTTGTTTTTTAACTCGTTCAGTTATAGTTTTGTTATTTCTATTGAGTCTGCTAAGGCAGAATGATTTTCAAAAGTTTCTAAAATGGTTAATAAGTCTCTTGTGTTTCTGTCATATTCGTCCAGGTTAATTATGTGTATGAGGTTGTCAAAAAGCATAATTGTGCGGGCTTGGCGCTGGTTTTAGTTGTACGATGCTTTGTTTCTCTTCTAAATTATGAATTTCTATCATTTGGGCAAGATTAATGGTAGTCTGTAATAAATTCTATGAGATAATTATAATTGGTTTGTGCTTTCTCCTTCTTCGAGCTTTATGGAATGTTTTATTTTAATCTCTTACTATTGTTGCTTTGTTAACCTTTTTTATTATATTTCTACAAAATGGGGCATAAAATGTATGACGTCTGATTTTTCTTTTATAAACAACTTCTTGCAGTTCTCTTTAATCGGGCTCCGGTCTTGTTTCATTTAATCTGTCAATTCTGTTAATTGTAAATTTTTCTAATTTCTTTGTGATTTTTAGGTGTACGATCTGTCGTTAAGTTTTTGAAGATATGTATGTGTATTATTGAATTTCATTACATATTTATTTCCAAAAAACAATACGTAAGGGGTATGCCCTATTTCGGGAAGAATGACGTTGTTATAAGTAATAAAGGTTTCTGGTAGCATGTCCTCATGGTCAAGGTCTATTTTATTTTTTAAACGTTTTGAATTTATAATTCTTTATATTTCTGTGATTGTAGAATTCAGTCTTTCTACAGGTGAATTACTGTTTTAATGTTGGAAAGATGGCAGTGTACGTCTATCTCGTATTGCTTCCAAAAATCCTTGAATATATTTGCAGTAAATTCTGATTTACTTTCTGAATTAAAATACTTCACGTTAATGTGGACTCTGTACATTTTGGACAAAATCCGTCAATACGGCACGATCCAACGATTATCAACTTCAACGTATTGATAGAGATCAATACGTTAAAGTTGATAATCATCCGCTTTCGACCGGCAACGAAATAACGTGTATCAGTCATTGGCTGTAAATGTAGCTGAAATCAATGCTCTGGGATAACGTTTCGAATATTTACCATCAATTATGCACAGTGAGCTCACGAACCATGGATCATGTTCTCTGTGATCACTTCAAATAATTCTGGATCGATCGTTTCATCTGGAATTTCCGCAGATATGATATCATCAATTTGATTCGGTCTTACATTGTCAACCAAGCATATCAATATGTGTGCGTGAGGGAGTCCTCTTTTTTGTCATGCGACAGAATATATCCAGCATTGCGCTATGAATCGCTATGAAACCATTAATGATTCCAGATATTGTTTACATACACGTGGCGTTATGTTGTGACGATCTGTTGGCGACTGCACAAGCAATAATTATTCGCGAATCCCACTCCATTGTGGATTACAGGTAAAAGTGATAAACAGGTCTGGTTGACCATAAGAATGAACATATGCCATCGCATCCTGTGCATACTGTGTATATGACGCAGGTTACCAGTGTATGAAGATAACAATATCGTCAGTTCACCAATGTCATTTTGATTTACACGCTGGTTGCCATTATTGTTAACGGCATCACGTAGGTATATGTGCTCTTCTGCGCGTAGCCTTTTCTGATGGAACCTAATATAATTCAAACGTTCGCTCTCGTTTTTCGCATGCATGTCGACACCATACTGCTGAAAGGTCTTTGTCATTTCAGGATATGATTTTAGCGAATCATCAATTTGTACGTATAATAATTCATTGCGCTGACCGTTTTATTTGGAATTTCCACACCTGTAATTGAATTTTAAACTTTTGTAAAAATTATGTTACCCATTTGGGTACTATCCAGTTGACGGATTGACCAACTCAATGCTAGTTTGACAGCCGTCTCCCCTTGCGAAAACAAAATCGGATATTGCAAAGCATCATAAGAGCGTTGAGGTTCAGGGAGACGTTGGAGTTGATCATTTCTACAATGAAGGACGACATTAAGTTCTTCTGCAACGATTACCACTGCTACATCGTCTATTGTTGGTACATTGACTCTTTTGGCGTGCTGTCAAGTGGGCGTTTTGTCAGCTCTTATGATAATTCAATGATTATCCGACGGCATTCTGTCCAATGCCGTTTTAAACAAAAGGACCAACTAAAATAGACGAGACGAGACGTACCGAATAAGTTCAAGCTTATGTGAACCCATGTTAATAATGAAAATGGCTGTACGTATTTGAACGAAACTGAATGAAACATTTAGACATGACGTTCTCACAACAGCTACTTTGTGGACGCGATTGATATTTTAAAAAAGTTTTATTAAAATTACGGAATTTGGCCGCTGTGAGGGATGAGTTCGGAGTTTACGTAAAAAGCCATCCATCGATGCGTTTGATAGCGTCAGACTTCGCAGACGTTCGTCCAAGCACTATCCGTTGTGCTGATGAAAATAATATTGTAAGACAGCAATTATTTCTCTTCGTACATTCGGAGAAATAGAACACCGTTGATCAATTTCAGCATTGAAATTTCCAAAAAAATAAATTTGCAAAAACTGATGAGAACTATCTGCAATTGGCAAAACGAAATGCTTCGACATTGGTGACGGTCCAGAAACCAAGGAATGCAATGTTTGTTGTGGACAATTTAATGCCGGTAATTTGATATTCCCATTTGCACAATCCACAATCCTGGTGTTTCAGTGCTGAATTTGAGTGCGTTGCAATGTTCAGAAACTTTGTTCATTGAACGAACGGTCACTGATTTGTGTGAACTATAGTCCACTTGACTATCATAATTGAATGCAGAACGATGGAAATTAATATGTGGTCGATTAATAGTGTTCCTAAGCTTCTCGTAACGAGAACATGACCGCGCACTGCGTTCTCGATCATCTTGTGTTCGCTGTGTGCGCTGTATATCACGTAGCCAAACGATTTGTTCAAAGTATTGAAAATCACAAATGACAAAAAAAAACTCATACATAACTATTTTTCAAATAACTTACTCATATTTATACGAATGTGTGCATGAATTATTTTGGGTATTTATGAGTTTGGGTATTTATGAGTTCGCTGAGCATAAGCAATTAAAAGGATGGATGGATATGTTCACACGCAGGAATGATAGAATAGAAGATTGCGCCATGCGCAATCCGCTATTCCTCTCTCGATAAAAATTCAGCACAGTTGATTGGCCGTGACGTCATAAAGCGCTTTAAAATATTTTGTGATATGAAAAATGCATGTTCAAAGGCAATAATTTGTGAATTAAAAGGATTTTAATTATTTTTAATAATATATAACTTAAGAAATGCACTTGCAAGTAAAAGAGTTGAAATTATTGAAAAACTCCTTCGATAAAAAGTACTTAAGCAACGGTATAAGCGGATTTTCATGTACCAAGAAATAAAAAGTTAATTTGTGTAGTGATTTTATATATATTAATATTATATAAATATAAATATATTTAATAAATATACATATATTAGAATTTAGTTTCCCATAATTATTTTATTTTATATTCCCATTATTGCACCAAAACAGTAAATAGCAACTCTCACGGCACAAATTTAGCCAACAAATTATTGAATAGAACAAAAATTTTAATGCCAAATCAAAATATATTATTTCACATTTATTTATATAAATATTAAATATTAACCACAAATTAAAACATTTCTCACACTAAAATATATGCATTTTGACAGTTCTCTCATTTCGTGTGCGCCTTATGACGAGATGCGCAGCCAGAGAAAATTTTCGTACCAGCATTGGCGCAATATTCTATTTTATCATTCTTGTTCACACGTACCAGAGAATACAGAGAAACACCTTTCGTTTTACGCCCACTTACTGATGCGCAAAACTGTAGTAGTTTGGCTGATTTTCTTCAAAACCAATGATAAACCTATTCAGATTGCTAACTAATAAAAAAAGCATTTTTTAAACAATTGAAAATTTGGAGTTTAACTGTCGCTTCTCTGTGTTCTCTCTTGCTCATACATAAGCGTGAGCGTAATTTTATTTAATTTCTCTTTCGCTTTCTTTAAATGTTTTTAAATTTTTTTACATTTTTTGTGCCTATTACCTTCGTACCGTAATTATCTACATTTAAAAGAAAACCAAATAATTGGTTGAAAATTACGGGCAGCAGAGGGAAACAGATGCTTTTTGCCACTTTGTTTTATATATATAGATTTTCCATTAGATTCCCATTGCATTTCCAGTGAGCTTCCAATGGTTCAATTGCAAACGAATTTAGTATCTTTTGCTGATCTATACAACATGGTTCCAAGCTATGGTGCTGCATACGAGGGGTACTATTTATATTTCGGGAATAGCAAATAATTACAAACATTTTTAAATGAAAAATTCACCTGCTTGACGATATGAGTGAGAGCTCGCATTGTCATGACGGAGAATGATTCGTCTTTGGCGGTTGGTTTTACGAATTTCTCCGAAGACTCTGAATTGACCGTCCTACGTTGCTCAAGCGGAACATGCCACATGACCCATTCGGCCGAAGAAACAGGCGACCATTTGCTTCGCTGTGCTTCTTCCACGAACAACTTTTCTTGACTTTAGCTCGTCTTGGAATACCCACACGGTCGATTGTTGTTTTGTTTCCGGCTCATACGCATATATCCATGATTCGTCACCTGTCACGATTTTATACACGTCTTTTGAAGCACCACTGTTGAACTTTTTATTCATTTCCTTACACCAATTGACACGAGCCTTTTTTTGAGCGATTGTCAAATTATGTGGGATCCAACGCGAACAAATCTTTTTTACAGCCCAATGTTCATGCAATATTGAATGTTTGGAAGTGGAAGTAATGCCCAAGGTGGCCTCAATCTCACGATATGTCACATGACGATCTTGCATTATCAGTTCACGCACTGCATCGATGTTTTGTGGCACAACAACCGATTTTAGACGACCTTCACGGAGTTCGTCGGCGACCGAACTACGACCACGATTGAATTCACCGTCGTTTTTGATGGTGCTTTATCGCCATACAAAGAACTGAGTTCATCGACACATTCTTGTTGAGATAATCCACGTCGAAAGTTGTGAAAAATAATCCAACGAAAACCTTCTATAGAAATTTCCATTTTGATTTCAAAATGTTTTCTTAACTCACCAATTTGATTTTCTTAACTCACTGTAAACAAAACAAATAGCACTTGTACTCGTACATCAACACGTTGTGAGTACGTTTATGCTAAAACATGTCAAACTTTATTATGGTGTTCCCAGATTTTAGCTATTTGCCAGCTCCCGAAATATAAATAGTACCCCTCGTATCAAGTACAACAAAATACGGTCACCGACCGCACTTAAAAGAAATTAGAGCCGGGTGCGCTGCCCTCTCATGAGCGCTTTACTTGCAGTGTAGCGTTTAGGCGCAGCTGTTACAATTTCTTAGAGTTTGCATTTGTTTACATTTTGTTTATGCTTTGCTTAATACAGCGATTACACTACAACATCTCCATTTGGCGAAATCCGTTAGCCAAATCTAATGTTATAAAATACATGCATTTACCGAGTATATTTAGTATTTCTGAGATATTGGGTAGACATTTTTATTCTCGTCAACTTCCAGTAGTCTGTTACAAGTTGCCATTTTTGCTTATTACTGGTATCCTTCGTTTTAGGTACTATCCAAACGGGTGAACTCCAAGGAGAGTAACTAGGTCGAATGATTCCTCGATCGATCACGGTGCGTATCTGTTTGCTAAACTCTTTTTTATGAATATATGGATGTCTATAAGACTTGGTGCATATTGGGATATCATCAGAGATTTTAATTGCATGTTTTATTTTGTTAGTAAAAGTCTGCTTTTGCCCCTCTTGCAAGAAGATATTCCTATATTTTTGGCATAACTTAATTAGCCGTCCTTTTTCTTCAGAATTAAGGTGTTTAGTTCTGAGGATATTTGAAATTTCGTTGTACTCTGTAGGTTCTGGTGTGAAATATTTCAGTTGTTTACTTCTTGATATTGTTGTAAGGAATATGGTTCCACTTTTAGGGGTTGGGTGGGAAGAACAAGTTTCCCTCAGGTAAAATAAGGCTTCAGTTTCAATTGGGTGGTTGCCTCTGGAGTACTTAAACCTGACCAGCTAGGACTATTTTTGCTTCGAAGTTTGTGAGAATATCGAGCCCTATTAACCAATCGAAATAGTTGTATTCTTCAAGAGATTGACAATTGTATTCAAATCTTAACATTAATAATTAAATATATATATTATAATTCTTGAATAATTAGTTGATTTCATAACATATACTAGAATGATGGAAGATCTCGTCTTTTCACCCGTGTTTGCAGGACCTGGGCTAGCGAGCTCGGATGATGCAGAAGCTTTGCATGGTATTTTTTAGTTCTTATTTAACGTGTGCAATGATCGCGATGAATATTCACATTTCTCATGCACCATGATGCGTTCACAATGATTATTCTAGACTGAGCTGGTTGAATTTTCTCTATGTTAGAAGAACTAGCAGTTGACCATAACTGAGCGCAGTATGACTAAATCGGTTTGATTGCATCTTTGTACACAAGAACTTTGAGTTCTATCGGATGGCGAGAATTTTTGTGTAGTTAGAAATTAAATTTTAGGGCTGCTATCTTTATCTGCTTTTGCTTGGCTTCTATATGTTTGCGCCAAGTCAGCATTCTGTCGCGATGTATTCCAAGATAGGTAGCTTCACTGGATACATGAATTGGGACGTTGTTGAGTTTCCGGGTCGCGGGGCTACCTTGACGTAGTGTAAACGTGACATGTTTTTTTTCGTTTCGTTTACTCTTACGCACCAGTTACAGAGTCAAGTTTCAATATGTTGCAAATGTCGATTTAGGCTAGCTGATGTAGCGTCTGCTACTGAGTGAGAGCATAGAATCACAGTATCGTCAGCAAAAGTGCAAAGTTCTGTTTTTTCATCTGTCAGTATATCAGCCGTAAACAAAACATACAGAACAGTCTCGATAACACTACCTTGGGGTACACCAGATTCGATGATGTAGATGTTCAATGTGGATTCGTTGCACTTCACTGAAAATTTTATCTCTCTAATGTACGATTCTAGGGTAGTGTAAAATTCCGCAGGAAGCATTTGTTTCAACTGTACATAAGTCCGTCGTGTCAAACCTTATCGAATGCCCGAGCTACGTCTAAGAATATGGCAGATCAAAACTGGTTAGACTCAAAGGAATTGGGTATTTCTTTGGTGATTAGGTGCACTTGCTCAATTGTTCCATGTTTTCTCCGAAAGCCAAATGGTGACTTGGGATCAAGTTGTCAACATATGGCTGCATCTTGTTCCAAAATATTCTTTCAAACAGCTTGAAAGTATAGACAATAGGCTGCTGGTCTGTAGGAAGAGGAATAGGTGGGTTCCTTTACCCACCTTGCAGACCATTTTAATTACTGACATTTTCCAAATATTGGGGAAGTATCCTACTCGAAGAACTACATTGAACAAGTTTAGAATTAACCTGATTGCGTATTTTGGTAATTGAGCTATCATCTCAGACGTTATCATGTCGTAGCCAGGAGCCTTGCTCGCTTTACGGTGCTTTTTTATAGCAAGAGTCAATTCTTTAAAACTGAACTTTACCTGATGGTTTGTTTTAGGAACTTCAATGTTTGGAATTGCGAAGCTGTTTGAAGGTGGATTTCGCTTAAACACTCTTTGGATGTGTTTTGCAAATATATTTGCTTTTTCAGCATCGCTTCTAGCCCATTTCCCATTTTCAAGTCTATGTGGTGGATTGTGTTCGCGCGGACTTTTGACGAATTTACACGTTTTCCACAAAGAATAGTTTGTGTCCTTGCTTGGAGTAAGTTTTGCTGTAAAATCTCTTAAACTTATATCCCTATGATTTCTAAGGGATTCTATTAGACGTTGATCAGCTTCAGCTAGTTTTTGCTTCAACATGGGTGATCGAGCCCTCTGCCACTCTTTTCTAATACGTCTTTTCTCTCTTGCCAGCACGTCAATATCTCCGGAAGTGACAGTTCTTTTGAATATTCTCCGGAAGTGACAGTTCTTTTGAATATAATTTTTTTTCTTTTATTATAAAATTGTATTTTAATATATACTCGTATAAGATACAATAGAAAAGCTATGGCTACATAGGCCTTAAGCTGATTGGTATTTAAATTAATGGGGTAAACTTAATACTAGATTTATTTGTAAATATTACAATATTTAAGGTAATTTATAATTATATTTGAATTACTAATATTTAAGTTGTTTAGTAAGCTAATGGGTTTTATATTTCCTAAGGATTTTCGGTATATGTTAAAGTAGTTACAATTATCTAGGATATGTTCAAGATCGGGGCTTTTATCATTGCTGTATTTACAAATTTTATCTTCTTTGTCGATTAGATGATGATGAGTTAATTTGCAATGACCAAGTCGGAGTCTAGTTAGTTTTATTAGGTCTGTTCCAGATAAGTTTTCGTTAGGAGATAATTTGAAATTGTCATATACTGTTGTCTTTCTTGGGTTGGCAACATGATACGAATTCGAAGTTCTATTATATAGCTTGAGTTGTTTAGAAATAAAATGATATTTGATATAAGTTTTTATGTCCGAGGTAAGGAGGTTCTCAGTTGTTGTTAAGGGTTGATTTAATGCATTCTTGGCTATTTTATCAGCAATATAATATAAAGTTTCTCATCTTATCTTGTATTTCCAAAAATGTTTGCCTATATATTTCTTGTGGAGTATCGTTTTTGCTCCAACGGTGTAGAGAAGTGTTTATTGTGTTTGCAGAAATTTTCCATTCTGGAAGCTGCAATCGTTTCCCTAATTTAATGTTAATTGAAATATCCAATTCTTTAGCTCTGAGGATACATTTGTTGAGAATCGAAGGAACCCGTTGATTTCGTTTTGATTTCATCAATTTAGCAGCTAATGCTGAGAGTGGTGACTGATCATATATTAGGATTGATTTGCAAAGCTTACTTATGATGTATTCGAAATTTAAATTTATTGGTGTCATTTTTGCTTCATAGAGAATATTATAAATTGGCGTCGTCCGATATGCCCCTAGAGGGATTCGTGTAGCAGAGTTAAGAATGGTGTTAAGTTTATTCATGGTTGATTTAGGAGATTGTCCGAAAAGGTAAATACTTTAATTTATTTTGGAGACTATTAATGATTTAATTGCCGATATTAAAGAAACGGGGTTGCAATTGTATTTGTAGTTTGCAAGGCATTTTATTATATTTAAGGTATTATTAAGCGTATATGTCATTTGATTTATGTGGGTTTCCCACCTATATTCTCTGTTAAAAATTACTCCTAATATTTTTAAGTTATCAACGTTTGGTATACTTGCAAAATTGCAGCGAACATTTGTTACGCAGTTTACCTTCCGACAAATGTGAATATGCTTGCATTTCGTTAGAGATAATTCTGCGCCAGAATATTTTGTTACGGATCTCGTTTAAGTCTACGAGTTTGTTGGTATTTTTGTTTTTGTTCATTTTTTTTATTAACATGAAGTCATCTGCGAAAGCCAAAACTCCAGTTCCTTGTGAAGAGAGATTATATTGTTGTAGGCAGTAAGGAAGAGGATGACGGATAATGGGGAGCCTTCAGGAATGCCATTTTGTATAGGTAGCATTTGGGAAACCCTGCTGCCCACTCTAACTTTTATATTTCTGTTTGTCATGTGGTTTTTGATGTAGTTGAATAATTTTAGTCCTATTCTCCATGCCATTAGCTGATCCAAAACTGTGTGCACCCCGATTTTGTCAAACGCTTTGGCAAAATCAAGTGAAATTATGGAAAGATGCTTTTTGAAAAAGAGGGACTGTGTAATCTGATGGTGTAGATAGACTAGAAGGTCAGAAACAGATTTCCCTTTTCTAAATACCATTTGGCGGCTATTTAGTAGTTTGTCACATGTGACAAACCACCACAGGCAGTTTCTCAGTATTTTGTCAAGCACCTTTGAGCAACAGGGATTTAATGAAATGGACTGTAAGATTCAACTAAAGTGTTATCGCAATTTGGTTTAATAATACTAGTTTACACCGAAAATGTACATTTGATGAGAGGTGACTTTTCTTATGTATTTTCATCTGCTGAATTCGAAAATCAAGGTTAAATTTTTTTTCATGGAATAGTTTTTGAGATATTGTAATTTTTCTATCTTTTCGACCTTTTTTCACGTGACAAATCATATCTCGAGCTAGAAATGTGCGAATATATTGCAGATAATTCTGTTGTAATGAATCGGTGAATCTCCGTCTATTTTGTTGGAGGAGAAAATTGCCACACACGTAACAGAAATTATTTGGATTGCTTACGCACTTAAATTCTCGTTTTCTTTTAGGCATTTTGGCGAACACAATGAAATATAGTTTCAATCAAATTTATACAAACAACCGACACGTGTGCGTGTGTTTATTTCTAGGTGAAAAAAATATATGTTACAAAAATTACAAATTAATATATTACTAACTCACCACAGTGTTTTTCCTCACAGACTGAATTAACAAAACAATATTAACAAGCTAAGAACCAAATTTCTGATGTGTATAATACATAAGGAATAACGGTTCCTTTAAAAATAAACTTAACGAAACAAACAACACATAAATTGTCGAAAAAAATAAAATATTCGGAAAATATGGGATTTGGATTTATTCACTCAATTGCTTATAACTTTGTCATTTTTCGGTCGATTTTCTTCTAGTTGGTCTTAGTTCTTACGTTAAAGTATCATCTTTACGTACATGAAGAGAAACCAGAGGTTTTTTGAACGATTTGTACTTTTCCGCCGGCACAGAATCACTGTAAAATATTATTTTTTTAAAAATGTGCCCTATTTTCATCGATATATTTTGAACCGCTTTACCAATCAAAGATCCGATTATACAAGTTTGTTCGTCATCTCAATACCTTGATTGGGTACCGACCCAATCGGACATTTCTAGCTCGAGGTATGATTTGTCACGCGAAAAAAGGTCGAAAAAATACAAAATTACAATATCTCAAAAATTATTCCATGAAAAAAAATTTAACCTTGATTTTCGAATTCAGCTGATGAAAATACATAAGAAAAGTCACCTCTCATCAAATGTACATGAAAAAAATTTTATTTTGTAAACTAGTGTAATTGGAATAATCAGGCTATTTTTATAGATTTGTGGGATGTATTTGTTAAAAATGTTGTTGTAGAAGGAAAGCAGTCGGCTTTTTACTGAAGGTGGAATAATTTTAATCATTTGGTAAGAAATTCTATCGATCCCTGGGGTTTTTCCTTTTAGTTTGCTCAGGGCCATGTTCAGTTCAATTAGGCTTTTTTCTTCTTCAATCTGTAAGCTGGATCTGCTTGGGTTAAATGAATTTATCGCAGACAAAGAAAGTTTTTTTTGTTGTAAGAAGGCAGCTGGAAATTTTGTGTTGCAGGCTTCGTTGGACCAATATTAAGCAAATGTATTCGAGACTATTGATATGTCGGTTTTGCTGGTTTATTAGGCTGTTGAAGTGAAATACAATGAATAGTGGAATGAGCTTTATGCCCACACAATTTACGGATTGTTGCCCATTTTTTTTTTTTTTTTTTTTTTGTCGGAACAATCTAGTAAGCGCAGCACTCAGACAGAGTATATATCCGTTGTACTGCACTTAGGTTCCCTTTTACTCTTCTTTAAATCTACCCGACCTCCGAAGAAATAGAAGTATATCCTGTGGTGCCAAGGAGCCAAGTTGGTTACTCCTCAGCACATCAGTGCCAAAAATTTCAAACCTGATTCGAGCAAAGGCAGGGCAGACGCAAAGAAAATGGTCCGCCGTCTCGTCTTCCTCTCCACAGGCTGGGCACAGCGCACTGTCTGATATGCCAATCCTTTCCATGTGGCTAGCCCATAGAAAGTGCCCTGTCATCACGCCAACCAACAGCCTGCAGTCCCTCCTACCTAAAGATAGAAGGAACCGTGACCATCGGTCAGAAATAGCAGGTAGCATAATTTTCGTCCATCCGCAGCCTCTCTCAGCCCGCCATGCTCGCTTGTGGGTCGAAACAACCCACTTATTTGCAGTGGCTTTGATGGCAGCGGAAGGGAGTGGCAGAACAGGCTCAGGGCCAATAAAAACAGCCTCGGAGCCCATCCTGGCCAAGGAGTCAGAGGTCTCGTTACCCGCAATGCCAGCGTGTCCCGGGACCCAAGTCAGCGTCAGACTATTATGTTTTCCAACACAATTTAGCCTGGATTTGCAGGATTTGACTATCGTGGAAGTGGTGGTCGGACTATCCAAGGCCATGAGCGCAGCTTGGCTGTCACTGCAGACACAAATAGACACCAGAACCTGAACCTTC
Organism: Clusia tigrina; assembly: GCA_920105625.2. Taxonomy (NCBI): domain Eukaryota; kingdom Metazoa; phylum Arthropoda; class Insecta; order Diptera; family Clusiidae; genus Clusia; species Clusia tigrina. The sequence continues at coordinate 162,796,359 of OV050032.1, forward strand.
TTCAGTCCTGGAGCCATCAGTGAAAATACGGCAGCAGTGTTTGCCGGGCTCGTTCTCGGGATCTAACCAGGAAGGAGCCTCTGGCAGCAACACATTGTACCGCTTTTCTAGTATGACTGTTGACGACATGGAGTCCGGGGGCATAGACAGGATTGCAGAATCGATGTCAGTGCCTGCGCCGTCGTCCAATATTGAGTACACCCCATACCAGTGGCCACTATGTTTCACTCTGCAGATGGCCTTAACGGCCTCGCCGCGGATGAAGACATCCAGTGGCGGGAGATTCACCAAAGCATCAAGTGCCGGGCCTGGAGTAGTCGGAAATGCTCCGGTACAGCATATGGCCACAGCACGTTGTAGTTTCGATAGAGCTTTTTTGGCCCCTACAAGAGAGAGTCTGCTCATCCAAACCATCAATGCATAGGTGATAATAGGTCTTACCATAGCTGTATAGATCCATAGGACCTTACTAGGGGAAAGACCCCATGTCTTACCAAAAATACCCTTACACTGCCAGAAAACTGACAGTGCTTTGGACGTCTTCAGTTCGACATGTGTTTTCCAAAGAAGTTTGTTATCAAGGATGACTCCAAGATATATGATTTCCTTGGATACCTGGATAGTGACTCCATTTAGTGTAGGCAGAATAAGTCCATCAAGCTTTCTCCTTCTGGTAAAGAGGACAATACCAGTCTTGACAGGATTAGCCGATAGCCCATTCGCACTGCACCAAGTGTCAATCATATCCAGAGTCCTCTGCACCCTTCTGCAGACAATCATAAAGGTTGGACCTATCACAAGACAGGCAACATCTTCCGCATATGCCTGAGCGTACACAACCGAGTCATTAATGGCGTTAAGCAGGGGATCGATTACCATGCACCAGAGCAATGGAGACAGTACGCCACCTTGGGGACAGCCTCTACTAACCCCAGACGACACCAGCAAATCTTCCTCCGCCCACACCGTTATGATTCTCTGGGCCAGTATCCAATTTACTAGAGCCCGGTCTACGCCATGCCGCCTAGCAGAGACGCACATACTGTCGAAAGTAGCATTGTCAAACGCACCCTCTATGTCCACAAAGATGCCTATTGCGTATTCTTTCCTGTCGATGGCATCCTTCCAACAAGGTTTTGCAGAAGCTCTAGGGATTGGTGTAGTCGTGTCTTCCAACTTTAGGAATGAAAGCAACCCTCACCATCCTCCAAGAGCGTGGTACATAGGCCAGCGCGAGATATGCAGTTAAGATCTTCTTCAGTGCTGCCAACACTAACTCAATGCCTTCCTTCAACACAATCGGATATATCCCATCCAGTCCGGGCGATTTGAAGCTGTCAAAGGATTTGATAGCAAATCTAATGGCAGCCTCATTCGCCACAGTACTGGCGACATAGCAATCATGTCGAAAGGGTGCAGCTGCCCTGACAACAGTTCCGACCAAAGGTGGTTCTTGACGGGCTATGCTTACCTGATTTCCTGGAAAGTGTGACTCCAACAGCAAGCTGAGCGTCTCACTTTGCCTTTCCGTATAGGAGCCATCAAGTTTCCTGAGTTACCCTAGCTTAGCGGTTTGGTCCTTTTTCAGGACTTTCACCAGTTTTGCCGTGTCACTCAGGGATTCGATATCACTGCAGAAGTCTCTAAAAGAAGTCCTTTTCGAGTCCCGAATTAGCTTCTTGTAGTCCCTCTGAACACGTCGATATCGTTCCCAGTCCTCGTCAAGATTCGTCTTGAGGGCCCGGTTGAGGAGTTTTATAGACTCACACCTCAGCACCTGAAGCTCTCGATTCCACCACGGAACAGGAGTCCGGCTAAGAGGAGGTCTAGTTGGACAGGCTAGCTCGAAGCTGTTTGTTAGAACGGTGTTGAGATATTCAACAGCCGCCTCAATGTTCTGCTCCTTGCGAAGTTTCAGTGGCGTCACGTGATTGCTACGCAGTGCCTCCCTGAACTTTGGCCAGTCTGTTTTTCTTGGGTTTCTGGTGGGCAATGGCATCTGCGCCCGGTCGCCACACTGAAACTCAATGTATGTGTGGTCCGAGCACGAGTCTTCGGCGAGGACCCTCCAGTTGTTGATCGACCACCCCAGTCTTGGATTTGACAGGGTGACGTCAATTACCTCCTGCCTTCTCGTAGTCACTAAAGTAGCCTGTCTGCCTACATTGAGGATGTTCAGGCTGGAGGAGGCAATATACTCGAAAAGTCGAGAGCCCCGCTCATTGCACTTGCTGCTGCCCCAGATCATATGCTGGGCATTAGCATCGCAACAAAGAACCAGACCAAGACTGCGCCGCTCACAGAACCCTACGAGAGTAGTGACCTTCCCAGGTGGTGGCGCCTCCAAAGCATCGTAAGGAAAGTAAGGAGATGCAATCACGAACCTCGACCATCCGTGCATACTCTCAAAACTAATCTCTGCCGCAACCAGATCCTGACAACAAAATGCGTCAAGGCAGATCGCTTCGAGATGGGATGATATTATAAGACCGGCTCTAGGTCTAATCGAGTTTCTGTCATATAATATCGTGGCCCCTTTCAACGAACCAAGGCCACAGAGGCGACCCCTAAAGACCCAGGGCTCTTGTAATGTTGTTATGTGGGGTGATGTGTGCAGCTGGGTGAGTCGTCTACTTAGGAGTACAGTAGCGGCTTTAGAATACTGCAAGTTGATCTGCGTTACCGTCAAAGGACGATAGCTACGAGAATCGTCCGAGCCATTCATCTGGGAAAGACATGAAAGTTACAGTCCCAAAGAAGAGAATCAGACGGCTTCGGTACCGAGAAACCATGACATCAACAGTGGCCTCATCCACTCGCACCACAAGACTAGCACCTTCTTTACCATCCCGGTTGCTACCCCTGGTGTGCGAAAGAACTCTCCAAAGCCTCGTGTTGATGCCAGGGTTCTGAGCACGCAGACAAGAAAGGACATCTGTGGTCGTCAGATCGGGATCCGAAATCCAGCAGATGGCCTTCCTGAGAGACACGCCTGCTTCGCTATAGACCGCGAAGCGAGTGGTCCCATGGGGGGCACGTCATTGACTACACCCCTGAGCCAATCAAAGTTGGCCTGAGACGCGCACGACACCTGTAGAGTGCCGTCCTTTGTCTCATAGCCCTTCCCATTAGCTTCAGGACCAGAGGCAATGACGTGACGCATCAGATGACCTTTGCAGTGTTTTATTTCCGCATCAGTTAGCAGATGGTCAGGCCTCAGATGCTTAATCACCGCCATTGGTTGCGGGCCGGTAGCCGTCTCGCTGTACGATGGCTTGGCTGCACCTTTGGAAGTGCTTGGGCGAAAGTCCAGCTCAGCACCCGCCACTGGCAAAGATTTCGCCGGGCAGATGGTTTTGCTGGATACGAGGGGCTGGGCAAACTGCAGCTTATTGGCAACATTCTTCCCCGCCACATTAGCCGCCACCGAGGTTTCGCTCGTACCCTTTAGGGTCGTGGCGCCACCAGCAGTAACAGTTGCAGGGCAGGTGGGTATGCTGTTTTAAGCAACAATCTTCCGCCGGTACCTCGCGAGCGAGCTATCGGAGCGGTCAATCCCACCGCAGGCTCGGTGGCTTCCGTGGGTGTCACTTCTGCCGGCCTGGGCCTTTTGGAGGGAGTCGACACAGAAGGGCCGGCAGAGCTAAGTGAGGATTTCTCCTGCACAAGCCTAGCAAGCAGCTTCTTTCTCTATCTCCTCGCTTGAGTTCGCGTTGCCCCAGAACCACTGGTCGGTCGTTCCGTCACTGTGGCGACTTCCCGACGCAGACCCTCTGGATCCAGGGTATGTTCCTCCGTCTCTGAAGAAGAAGAGATTGCAGTAACAACCCCCGTCTCCTCCAGGATGCGCTCCCACTGAGGCGAGAGACTTTAGCGATGGTTGGGCCTCCAGAATCCGTGCCCCTGCCGCCGAAGCGGGTGGATTTCCACATGCGTGGGTTCCGCCTGGAGTAATACCCCGAGAGTTCTCCATCGCCAGACAGTGGTTTTTGTTCGGGACTCCTCCCTAGCCAGTTTGGTCCGCGGATGGTACCCATTCTCTATACCATCATTGTGATAGACAGACAGCCATAAATCCCGCCCCTCCTAAGAGGTTCAGAAGTAATGTCATTTGCTTACCAAGGGTCCCCCAATCCGCCACCTGGGGATGCGTCCGATGGGATGGCAGGCAAATCCAACACGGAATTGTTGTCCATACTTGACCAGGCGATGAGGATGGGTTGATATTGGAGGTAAAATCATGGAATGCCTTTGATTTCGCTGTTTTGATTTCCCGTTTTAGAATAACGTTTGCTCTCTTAAACGTATTATTATCAGTTGAGATGTTTCTCTTCAGTAAGTTCCATCTACGGTTCCTATATTTTATCAATTCTTCAAGTTTTTTGTTCCACCAAGGAACGGACTTTGTGGTTTTGAAATTATTAGTTTGGGGGATTGTTTCATTAGCACTTTGTATGATAATTTGTTTGTAAGTTAGCAGCTTCTTTGTTAATATTAGGCTTACTGGAGTTAATTTTGTCTGCTAAAAAATAGTATTTTATCCAGTCTGCTTTATTTAAATTGAAACGTGGCTTAAAGTCTGTAGTTATATCTGTATTACTTGGAAAAAGGGAAATAATTATGGGAAAATGGTCGCTACCACATAAGCTGGATTCAATAACCCATTTACTTTGTAAAACAAAGGCTGGAGACGCTATTGATAAGTCTACGTAAGTGAAAGTATGGTGAGTTGAGAAATGTGTAGGTCGACCGTCGTTGAGAAGAATAAGATCGGATTGGGATATGAATTTGGAGATTATATTTCCTTGAATTGTTCTTGTCCGAACCCCAGCTGGTATGCCAGCTGTTGAAGTCACCTGATAAAAGAAAAGTTGATTGTGAGTTTGGTAAAATATCATAAAGGCCATTATATCGAAAACGTGTGTTAGGAGATATATAGATGGAACTGATTAAGAATTTTTGTTTGGATTGTATAAGAATATTTACCAGGTCAAATATGTTAGTGGTGGTATCTAAGTGTTGGTGTTGTATACATTGATGTATTAAAATTGCTGAGCCTCCAAAAGAGTTGTGAGGTTTAGCCGATATATAAATTTTTTAGTTTATTGGAATTGGTATTGATTTGTCATTGGATAAATGAGTTTCTTGTAGGGTAAGGATTTGTGGTGTATGTGTTTTTAGTAATAGTAATAATTCGTTGTAGTTATTTATATAGCCTTTGATGTTCCATTGAATTATTTTCAATGTTGTCATAATTAATATAGGTCGGCATAGTTATAAGAGTTTTGGATGACTATCGATATTAGTAATTATAAGTAAATACTATTCATAGTTGTCATCTTGGTTAGAGGACATCGAGTCTGAGCAGCTATCGATGTCGAGAAGTTCGGTTGTTTGTAAATGTGATTTAGTAGTATGTTTGGTGATTTTATTGCTTTTTGATTTTGCTTTTAATTTTGACATTGCTCTCTTTGAAGTGTTTATGGGAAGTATTTAAATTTTTGCCACGGGTGAGTTTTTTTATGTGTATTTGCTATCTGACGACGTGCTTGGAATTGGTGGGATGCTAATTGGTGGTTCTTCACCATTTGTGGTTGTCGCAATGTCATCGTATGCTGTTCTAGTCCTTTTCTGCAGGCTTGTGAGAGAAGAATTTGTTTTGTTTTTTGTCAGATGAGAAAATACTTGCGATTTGGTGACGTTTGAATATAGTGAATTATTTGTAGGATGCCGGTTATTGTATATACTCGTAGTGTGTGCGGTTTTATTGTCAACTTTTTCTGGGGTTTTTATGGATTGTATTTCACGTTCTTTTAGAAAAATGGGGCAAATTTTGTTAATTGGTGAATGGTTTGTATCCTGTAGTTGGTGGTATGCACAGTTTACGCATGTTGGTTGATCAGTACAAATTCCGTCTGCTTCAGCTTCAAGGTGGGAAGTTAGGCCACAATTTCTGCACAGCTTCGTGCGCTTGCATGTTTTGCTGATATATCCGAATCTTAGGCAAGTGTTGCATCTGATTGGTAGTGGGATATAAGGGCGTACTTTACATCTTTCAACTGTTTATGTTTTGAGGAACACTTTGTGAGTTGAACGTGATTATGATTAGTCCGGTTTCTTTGTCTTCTTCTTTTTTAAAGATTTTCTAACTTCGATAATGTTTTGTGGTTTTAGTTCTTCTAAAATGATTGCTTCACTAATATCCCGTAAATCATTGCAGTAAATTACGCCTTTGGTAATGTTAAGAGATTTATGGGCTGCATGAAATAACCCCTAAATCAAAAATGAAATAACCCCCAAATTTTTTCCATACATTTTTGGGTGTTATTTCATTATGAAGTACCCCCCAAATTTTGGGGTTTATTTCATTCTTTTGGGGATTATTTCGTTTTTCAATTTGGGTGTTATTTCATAATGAAATAACCCTCAATGAAATAAGCCCCAAAATATTTGTTTGGGGTTTATTTCATTTTGTAAAAAAATTTGGGTCTTATTTCATCACATTTGGGGTTTATTTCATTTTTAAAATTTGGGGTTTGATTCATAACCGTACAGCAATTATTAAAGAATTTTCGCCAAATTTTCAAATATTTCTAAAATTTTTTTGTAAAAGGCGCATAATATTCTTCAAAATATTTAATGCGCCTTTTACAGAAAATTTTTTTGATAACCTTTAGGTAATACGATAACCACATATGCCTCCATATATGCCTCCAGGGCAGAAGTGGTTCGGGTACTTGCATTTCCCGTTTAGCCATGCTGCTAATTTTTTCGGTACATTTTTAAATTTGGGGGCTATTTCATATATGGTGTTTGCATTCCTCATTTTGGGGGTTATTTCATCTGGTTTGGGGATTATTGCATTGGGAGTTATTTCACTTTTATTTTGGGTGTTATGTCATTATGAAATAACACCCAAATTTTGGGGATTATTTCATTTCGCATTTGGGGTTTATTTCATTTGGCTTGGGTGTTATTTCATTGGGGCTTATTTCATTTTTTTTGGGGATTGTTTCATTTGGGGGTTATTTCATTTTTTTCTTGGGGGTTATTTCATTTGGGGGTTATTTCATGCAGCCGATTTATGTAGTGCAACACTGATTGGTATGTTGTTGTGCATCGATGTAAGATTTAACAGTTTGTTTGTTTGTGTAATATTTTTTGTTTTTACCTTCAACTTCACCGATACAAGTGTAATCGATGATTTTTTTTTTTATTATAAAGGGCGATATCCCAGTGAAAGTTTCATTGTTATTTCTGGTTATTGTTAAATACTTGGACTCGCTAATGTTTGGAGGATTACTCCTCCAAATGTCAGGTGGGTCAAGCATGCTTAACAATTATATGTATAGTTTTTATTTGTGTTTGGAGGGAAGAATATAGTATGTTAATTGCTTGTTACTATGTTGTTCTTGTTTTTTTTTTGTTGTTTGTATGTATGTGTAGCATAGGTAAAACCAGTTAGAAACGAAACGTGGATGATATGATTACGAACTCGCATGCACGTCTGTACACTATGAAGGTTACTTATGCACTGGAATATAATTTAGTTGCAGCAGTTGCATGCACGGCGCCCGAGACCAGTAGTGCGCTAAGTTCGTCAACAAGGAAGTCTATATCCTATGCTGTTTTTAACAGTGGATCAGTCTTTAGATGGCTGCTTATGTATTGACGATATATTAGCCAACTGGTTTTGCGGTTTGTTAGTTCATTTGCTGTGCATTACGCATGGGATGTTTATCTGACGATAAATCCAAGCATTCTTCCGCTGAGATAAAGTGTTGGTCAATATTTCTAGTGACGCCAAAAACAATTAGGTCAGGAATTTTCCTAGAATCAGATGGCCAGTAGGTGGGTTTGCAAATAAATATAATATTCAGGTTATTTGTTCTATTAATTATAGCAGAGTACAGCCGCCTTGCTTTTGGGCTTATTAGCCGAGAGCCACAAAGCGTATGCTTGGCATTAAAGTCGCCTGCTTCCAAAAATTTTGAGCCTAGAGTGTTGAACAAATCAAGAAATTGACCTTCAGTCATGTTGTACTTTTATAATTTCATCACCCCAGCACTGCAGCGAGACCGATGTTGCTTGTATGTACTCTTTTGGAGTATTCTTCGATTGCACGATGTTTAAGATGATTTTTAACTAGAATTCCTGTTCCATGTGCTTTATCATCTAGTCGATTTGTGTAGTAAAATTTATAGCCTGGTCGTTTAAAATAGTTGTTTGAGGTAAAATGGGTTTCAGATGGCAGTATTATGTCAATTTGATTTGTTTGCAGGAAATTTAGAACTTAGTTTTTGTGTTTGCAAACGCCGTTGGCATTCCAATGACATATTTTTAAAAAGTTCATTTTTTGGATAATTGTAATTGCATCAACTGATTTTGCGATTTGACAATTTCTTGAAGCATATTTTGCATGGTGTTTATGAAGTGAGTCATGATGCACGTTAAACTGGTAATGAGAGCTCCTAAAGACGGAGAGAAAGATGTTTCTTTGGATTGTTCGTTTGCCATACCTCTAACAATTTCGGAATATGATGGTTTTCCAGTCAATGTGCTGTGTGGAACGATATTAGCTGGAGGCGTTGAACAGGGTTCTCTTCTACACGTCGTTCTGATTTTTGCATTTGAGATGATTTACTCCTCATTTCCTTAAAGATGGGGCACCCCCGATAGTTGGCCGTGTGATTAGCAGACCAATTACTACAATTTTTGCTGCATTGTCACTGGTCACGATAGCATTGAGATATTGGGTGTTGATCCCTACAAACTACACAAGCTTATGTTAAAGTGCAATACGACTTAGTGTGACAGTATTCCTGATTTAATATAGTGGTGATAAGTATAGGATCACAATTTATTTGATCTTTTTCATTTATAAATTCGAGATTAAATTATGATGAGGCGCAGGAATCTTAATGGTGGACCGCAAGCAGAAGCGACTGTTATATACGGAAGTGTGTATCCATGCTTATTTATGTCTATGTATCCGGCTGTCGTCTCCAGGTTGACCCTTGAAAATTTTGATTGTCATCAAAATTGTATCCCTCCTCGGTGTTCGCCTCCTTTTTATATCTCTCTTCTGGTTCTTCTTTACAAAATTTATTAGTCGGATTATGATATTATTTAATTCACTGTTGGTGTCGATATTGGGTTCGATTGTTACGGCAGGAAGCTTTGAGTGGTTTCTGTGCACTGTTTGCAGCTTTGAATTTCGGGAATCTTGAGTCGTGTCCATCGATTCTTGTGCTGGGGGTGACGTTGATTAAATGAATTAGAATAACTATTTTGGTCATAGAAACCGCGGAAATTGAAATTTCTTGTGTTAGTATAATTCTGAGTTCTTGAGTTAGGTCTAGGTTGTTGAGTATGGTAGAATTACTGATTATGGTCGTTCCTCGTGGCGGATATGCTGTGCCGTGTTGTTGTAGTTGTTGTAATGTTGGACATGTAACCCCAGTGGCCTTATTTCACTAATTCGAACATCGTTCTGGGAACCAATTAAGTAATAAGAATATAGTAACGATAAATATTCTGTCGGCTTTTTTTATTTTCATACACAAAATTTTGTACTTCTATATTCCTCTCTCGAGGTTGGCAGTTTTATTTTATATCATATCCTTTGGCCTCACACAGATCGCAGTTACGTTGTTAATCTCTTAAGCTATTAGCTATATTTAGGGGTTATTGTTAAAATACTTACAACCTACTTAGACCCAAGATTATTATTATAATCGGTAACGTTCTTTCAAATTACTATCTACTATATTTTAAGCGATAAAAAAAACTTACACCTCATAGGTATTTAGAAGACTCAGAATAAATTATGGAGAAAAAGCGATGCCTATTAAGTTGCCAATTAAGGACACTGAGGACGACTGTAAGATATAACTCCTTGTTCCGGTGTCAAAGATACAATTAATAATTTATTCTAATTATACTATTATACACATTTAAGTGCAGTTACATAGCTAGATGTACCCATGAGAATACACCTATTGCATATAATCTTTGTTGGGATCACTTACTTCTTCCACAGAATCTCCTTGGAATGATGAACACATGCTTCAGTTTTTCGGATATTTGAGTTTATTATGGTTCCAGTATTATTAATAATGTGTGTTTGCACAATTTAACCAAATTATCAAATGCTTCAGTTTTCCTGATATTTAAGCTTATTATTCTATTACTATATATATTTGTAGACTTTAAACTCGTGCCGAAACAGACGAAAATGCATGCATATCGCTTGGAAAGTCGCGTTGTTCTGCTGGCGTTTAACTTTATGTCGAAAGGACCACCGAAATCGATGCCGGTTGTTGTGAAAGCGCGTTCGAATACTGACCGATCTGCATGGAGGGTGTCCATGATTTTCGTCGCCTGCCTGTTCCTGTCCACCATGCATACCTTGCCTTGATCTATGGTCGTCGTGATTAAGTTCTTGGCCGTGGGAGTTCAATACTGCGAATGGATAGTTGATGGATAAAGCCAACCAATAACCGAGCATACTTGCAATCATAGGGTAGAATGAATGGGTGTCTTTCCGTGAAGGGTAATGGGACGAGAGATACTTGTAACAGTTTGCCGGCATCTAAAAAGGGGCTCAGGGAGATAATCGAACTTTTGGACGTGATGGGAAGGACCTTTTCAAGTGAGCTGTGGGTGTGGTAACAGTGTGGGTACCGTGTCGCTTGTAGGGATGGGGTCGCTCTTTTTTTTTTTTTTTTTTGTTGTATAACAATTCTACCCATTTTAAGAGAAACGGGTATAAATATCTGCATTGATTTTCGCATTGGGAAATGTTTGCTAATGCCTTTAGAATCAATTTTTTTAAGCTTTTTAGATAGTCGCTTGATTGGTAATAAAGCTTTTGCCATTATTGCTGGTCTATGTGTGAACTAACTATGCAGAGTTAGGCACATAATACCAGGGACAGTTTTAACAGGGATAATAGCTTCAGCTGCAGCAGGAATGCACTGTTAGACAGTTGAGTCAAACCATTGCGATAGTTGTCAAAATCTCCTCACGGGTTCTGCAGATTGTGCTATTATTTTTGGTGAAAGTTCGTTGTTTTTAGGCTAAATTCAAGAAGCCAATTTCAGTATTTCGTGAATTTATCAGCTCTAATTCGATATATTTTTTTAAAGTTCATTCAATTTACTAATAGGATTTGAATTGAGGCTTTTACAATTGTCGAAAATTGCCGTAATTGCCGTTTAGGTAAGTGTATACAAAAATACATTAAAATTTGTGAACTTGAAGGTTTCAAGGTCTGCCAAAAATGTGCATTACGCAACATTAAGATAATTCTTACTAATTTTGAATATTTGGTTAATCCCTAGTCGAATTACAAAAAGTTCATCTGCGCCTAACTGCTCCAAATTGGATATGCCGTCGATTTCTCGAAAGGAGTTGTTGGAGGTTTGGGTTGCTCAACGAGCCTGTAGCAAGAAAACTGCTGCTGTTTACAATCATATATGTAGTGAACTTGGAATCGAAGACTTGGACAGTGACTGTTATGGAAGCTATAAGAAGGAAGTGTCAATTTTTTAACAAATCTTAAAGCTAAGTGGCAGAAAGTAGGACGATCTACAGACAAAATGTTGCGAAACTATTCACCATGGCTTGAAAACTGCTTAGTTTTTGGAACTGATGAGCCAACTTCATCATCATGTCATCTTGGAAGGCCACAGGGCGATTTTGAAGATCTTTGTGAATCAGCAAAGAGAGCAAGAGTTCAATTTTTGGTTCAAAACTATAGCCATGCAGAACTCGCGTATGCTGCTCGTGTAAGCGATGGAACCTGACCCTCCTGACATGGATGATACCAGCACCCACTCACTTTGGAAATAATTTCAATCTCAATTTACTTGATCTCTTTATTATTTCGGACTTATTTGTCTATTGTACTACTATTTTATCAGATTTTGTTCTTAGTTGACCATGAACTTTTTTGTGTTGTTAGATAGTTTCCTTTCGTGATTACAATTCAGTGAATTTTTATAATTTATATACTGCACTGATAGGAATGAGCTCACTGTAGCACTATTAGAGATAAATTACAAATATTTGTAAATAAAATACTTTCAGTGTTTCTGAGTTCATACCAGAGCATGTGTACCAGTTGTGTTAAAAATAATGCTTGCCCTTGGTATACGACTCATTAAATATTGCTCTTAAAAATGTAAAAAGTTTTAGAATAAATGGAAAAAATGCATACTAGTCAAAATGGGGATATCTTCAAAGTAGCGGGCAATGCGGATATATCTCATGTAAAACAGCAAACGACACGTTTTTACCAAATTAAAATAACTTTGTCGCTACCCACGGAAGTACTTAAGAATAATTTGAGAAAGCGGAAAGTGTATAGTAGCGGTGTATCTGATTGTTCACTGGAGCCAAATCTCCCACATAATTATTTTTCTAACCATGTCAATCAGAATACTAATGTCACTCGAACCTTACTTCACTCTACCAAGCTTCCTTATTTCTTTACATTTAATGCTGTACATTAAGATGATTTTTAAGGTGCATCAACAAAATTGGGTATAAAGCTGTGTGAGAAGAAATGGAATATCTATTCGGTTTGTTAAGCCTATATCTCGAAACCAGCTGCCTATATTATCAAGCAGAGCTTCATTAGTAGTCGCATCTTTTGTCGCTAGATGGTTGCAACAATTGGTCCTGTTATACTAGCCAATAAATTAATTTGAGCCTAATGAGCTTTCTCCAGTATACCATATTGTCTTGTATATGAAAGCTATGCAAATATCTTATGACTGAGCAAATTACTAAGTGCTTGTATGATAAAAATGTTACTTGTCCATTTCAGAATATAATACCAGTTCGTAAGTCCAACCTAACTAATATGCTCAAAATTTTAGATGATGTTCGGAGTGAGTATGATAAGCAATTTTTGACTTTATTCTGTTTTTTGAACTTTAGTTTAGCTTTTAACAGTGTTCTCTACTATGTGATAAACTAACAGCATACTTTGGTTTTAGTGACTGCGCTGTACAGTTAGCGGAATGAAAAGAGTTAAAATAGATGATAATTTCTCTCGTTTTAAGAAATATGATTTGAGTGTACCATGGGGATCTGTTCTCTATTCAATATTTATTAATGACTAGCTGTACCCGGTGCGCTTCGCTACCCCTGAATTGTAGGGGGGGTGTAGCATTCAGCTGGTCAAAGAATTTTTGAAATCGGATGAGTAGTTTAAATAAATAAATTTGAAGGAAGGACATTATACAAATATTCAATTCATTTTGATACATTTTATTGATTTTGTTCATTTCGAAAAAATTGTGACATTGCAGCGTTTCGTTACAATTTTATATTTATTGAAGTGCTGTGGGATACACAATATTTCTTGTTTTTCCAGCTGGTGCGTAAACGATTAAATAGAAGGTTTTCCGACGCGTGAGCAAGCCACATAGAGCAGGTATAAACGATTTTTAATTTGTGATTTGTATGGGAGGTACCACTCCCCTTCGTCCAATCCCGCCCATATTTGCAGCAGCACTTAGAATATGTACACTAAACCTATATACCAAAAAAATGTTCAAATACTGTTAACCGGAGCAGAAATAATGGCTTTTTAATTTGTGATTTGTATGGGAGGTACTACGCCCCTTTGTCTAATCCCGCCCATATTTGCAACAGCACTTAGAATATGTACAATAAATCGACGTACCAAATTTTGTTCACATACTGTTAACCGGAGCAGAAATAATGGATTTTTAATTTGTGATTTGTATGCCCCTTTGTCCAATTGGACCGGTACAATCTGAGAAACCTTCGTGGGCTCATGCACAACAACTTTGCTGAAGATGATCACATGATCAAATGCATAGTTTACGATTCTATAAAGGACACACACAAACATTCATTTTTATATGTATAGAAGATTACAGTTGATGATAATGGGTATGCGTATCTTGATTTCTTGATAATGAATCGAGCAAAAACACTTAGTATACGTTGTCACCAAGTTGTTGTTTTCTTCATCCAGTGATGTCTACATCTTAGTTATTTTCCATCCAGCTTACATGCAGTGATGTCTACATCTTAGTTATTTTCCATCCAGCTTACATGCAGTGATGTCTACATCTTAGTTATTTGTGTAAGTGTGTCAGTGATGTCAATAGTTGTAATCAGTTTGATAGCAGTACTTAGCTGAACGTAATTTCACAAATGCTTTAGTCTATATCTACATGAATCTTAACATTTATATTTTATAGAATTATATTTATATGAATCTTAACATAGAGGACGGATCGACATATTAGTTGGTTGTCAAATGTCAAATTGTATGGTTGCGTTCAGAAATTTAATTTGTGACAAAACTTAAGATTTATCAATGTACATAAAAATAAAAATAATCTGAAAGGTAGTTATTAAAAAAAAATGTATGGGGACCACCCTAACATAGATTCTGAATTTCACTTAAATTGGTCAATTCATTTAGATTTTCGATATAAATCCACACCCGCGCCAAAAATTAATTTAAAAAAAAATTATATGGGGACCACCCTAAGGGTTGAAGATAGAGGGTAGATATGTTCTGGGGAACTGTTGGGATTGCAAAAATATTGAGGGTCGGTCATACATTTGACACCTCTAGGAGGCACCCTTGAATATGCAATTCATTGGAATAGCTCTAAAAAAATTACATTTGTATGGGGACCACCCTAAGGGTTGAAGATAGAGGGTAGATATGTTCTGAGAAAGTATTGGGATTGCAAAAATGTTGAGGGTTGGTCATACATTTGACACCTCTAGGAGGCACCGAAGTTAAAAATTTAAATTTCGACAACAGCGCCACCTATCGGATCTTATTCACCTTTTAAACCTTCTCTGGACTTCCACAAATAATTCAAGACCAAAATTAGCCAAATCGGTCAATCCGTTCTCGAGTTTTAGCGAGACTAACGAACAGCAATTCATTTTTATATATATAGATATATTTACTGTTCACGACAATACTACAGTTCATGCATATGCAGCTGACATCCTAATTTACCTTTTTAATAGCATTGGACCTGTGTTGTAGAGTTAATGAGGATCTTGTCAAGATTGTCCGATGGCCGTAGTCCTATCTCATAACCATATCTACACTGTACATTTTGATAACATTCCACCTGTGCGAGTTGATGATGCCCAGTTGGGTTTCGCATCTAAAGTTTGCAGCTTGTGTTTTACTGTCAATTTTAGCTTTACTTGGGTTGATCACGTTAACAATTTGGTTAGAAAAGTTTATTATACTCTCTGGAATCGAAGAATATCTGCAGATGTCACTCCCGTTGACAACCGACGTCGGTTAGTTATTCAGCCAATTCTGCCTATAAAAACATATTTTGCGTTGTTCCACAGTAGATTAAACTCTGAGTTGCCACTAGGCTTGCCAACTGTTAAAATGCGTAAATGAAAACAAAATTATTTTTGGGGAGGACTTTGTATGAAGACGACGTTGCTTCAGGAGAACACAGCATTCGTTTTATTTCTGAAAAAAAGAAAAGGAAAAAATTACACCTTTGCAAAAAAATAAAATCCTTTTTTGCATTTTAATAAATTCCTTTATTTAAAAAAAAAATCAACAATAAGCCCATTCTATGAATTGGACAAAAAACATTTCAATTAAGTAAAAAACAAACATAGGTATATAAATGATATATCTTTGATATATGTTTATAAGTTAGGTCATTTATTTTTAATTGAGTATTTTTCCGTGCTTTTCTAACTCAAAAATTTTCATATATTTGTCAATAAAATTTGGAACACATCTCATCAAATAAGTTGTCCATGTTTAGATTCTTTAAAATGTTTTTAAAGTTAAGCACATTTACCGTTTCTTCAACTTCATCGAAACTACAGAATAGGAAATTTAAAGATAATTTGGAAATTTTCGTTAACATGCTTCAGAGAAATCGAAACATTGATTAACATATTCTTGTGCCAGTTTGATGAAATGGTGGAAAATATGTTAAATTATAGATTTCTCTTCGTTATCTTCAATTTTTTAATGTAATTTACGAACTTCATATCCTAAAAAGTTATTCTCAAGACGATCACTGAGTTGACTTTTAGAAATAACAAAAATAAGATTATTTTTCAGCGAATTTATTGACAAGACAAGTTGCACACGGTAGTTTCATTTGTGTATGTGTGGTTATGCCTCCGTAATAATTTTCAGAAGAAAAATAATTGAAACATTTTGGCAGATATTATACCTATTTCGGACACATAACTTTTCCTCATCAGAGATTTTTCAATGAAAGGCAATTTTTCCCCAAGCATTTATTATGTCTCAGAATTCAGCAGCGTACCAACTATGAACCCTCCTAGGAATCGAACCTGGGCCTTCAGCTATTCTAATCTGTCCATCTAAACAACTACGCTAACCTATAAAATTATGGCCATTGTAAAGAGCAAAATTATTAACTAATTTTGCTCACTCAATAAAATCGCCAAAAAGAATAATTTCCCCGATAATGGCTCGTTGGCATCACTGGCCGTTAAAGTTACGCAGTACCAATAATTATTTTACATGCAGATTGCACTAACAATTATGCAAACAGAATTACAACAACAATATTAGCAAAACCAAGCCAGCCGTTTGCATAGAACAACAACAATAAGTGTCGGTCAAGAATGATAAAATAGAAGATTGCGCCATGCGCAGGTCCGCTATTCTTCTCTCGACAAAAACTCAGCACAGCTGATTGGCTGTGACGTCAGGTAGCACTTTCAAATATTTTGTGATATGAAAAATGCATACACAAAGGCAATAATTTGTATATTAAAAGCTTTTTAATTTTTTTGAATTATATATAATTTAACAAATGCACTTGCAAGTAAGCGAGTACAAATTATTGAAAAACTCGTTCCAATAAAAATCACTTAAGCAGCGGATTAAGCGGATTTTCATGTTCCAAGAAAGAAAACGTGAATTTTTGTACTGATTTAATATATATAAATATATTAATATCACAATAAATATACACATATTAGAATTTCATTTCCCATAAATTTTTCATTTTATATTCCCATTATCGCACGAAAACAGTAAATAACAATGTTCACGGCACAAATTTAACCAACAAATTTTTGAATAGAACAAAAATTTGAATGCCAAATCAATTCAAATATATTATTTTATATTTATTTATATAAATATTACTAAAAAACGGCGATTCATAATAAAATATTTAATATTAAACACAAATTTTCACATTTCTCATACAAAATGTATGCATTTTGGCTGTTCTCTCATTTCGTATGTGCCTAGTGACGAGATGCGCAGAGAGAGGACATTTTCGTAGCAGCATTGGCGCAATCTTCTATTTTATCATTCTTGGAAGAACACATCCTCTAAGTTATAAGATTTCAAGAAAAGTTATAAAGGGTGTCCCAACAAGAACGAAATTTTTAAATCTGGCAACATTCGAAGTGTCATTGTTTGACATTTGAACAATTGTTATTGTTTGCTAGTAGAAGGTACGAGGAGGTACGAGGAGAAGGTAAATGGAGCACTACACGAATGAACAACGCATTCTCATTGTGAAATTGTTTTACCAAAATGGTGAAAGTTTTGCGGTCAATTTGGGGTCAGAATAATGCTCCAAAAGAGTCAACTGTAAAGAGATTAATGGATAAATTTGCCGAAACTGGGTCTGTTAGTGATGTAAAGACAACAACGCGCCATCGACCAGGTCGATCGACCGAAAATGTCGCAGCTGTACGTGATGATGTCGCTCAAACTCCATCCACCTCAATTCGACACCGAGCTCAGCAAATTGGTGTCTCCAAATCCACTATGCAGCGAATTTTGACGAAAGATTTGCATCTTCATGCATACAAAGTTCAATTGACTCAGGAACTGAAGCCAGCTGACCATGGACAGCGAAGGGAGTTCGTTAATTGGGTATTGGAGAGACAACATGAAAATGCTGATTTTGCCGCTAAAATCATCTTCAGTGACGAGGCCCATTTCCATCTTGATGGCTTCGTCAATAGGCAGAATTGTCGCATTTGGGGTGAGGAAAATCCTCGAGTGATTCACGAGAAGCAAATGCATCCTCAACGTGTCACTGTGTGGTGTGGTTTTTGGGCTGGAGGAATCATTGGACCTTTTTTTTATGAAAATGAGGCAGGTCAAGCGCAAACAATCAATGGTGTTCGGTATCGTGAAATGATAACCAGTTTTTTCTTGCCTCGAATTGAAGAAATGAATGTGGAGGGCATGTGGTTCCAACAAGACGGCGCCACATGTCATACAGCCAGAGAAACAATTCAATTGCTGCATCAGTTATTTCCCGGTTTGCGCTCTTGTTGGGACACCCTTTATGTATTTTTTTTTGTTGAAATGTGTTTCTTTTTACAAGTTTAAGAATATAATTTCCTAAAAAGGGGGAAGTTGATGTATGTATAGCTAAATTTTTTTCAAATATACCATTGAAGGGTATCATTATGGCAACTCTGTTTCTAATTTCTTTTAGGATTATTATTTTAGTAATGATTATTTTATCATTCTTGAGTCTCGGTAGAATTTACCGAGTGCGTTAGCTGGGTAAGTATTACAATAACAACACGAAGGGAAGAATGCGAAGAGCAAAAGAGGCGACGACAGAACGACCGTTATGCATACAAGTGGCATGGATATAGCACAAAGGACAATTAAAGAAATAATATTCAAACACAGATCTGTAATTTGATTATTATTAACGGTCAACTGATAATAACTGAAGAGCAACAACAAATCAGTGGCAAGCTCTTCTTGCAGGAAAGTCAAGGGGAAATGGTTGCAACAACAACAAAACGTGCAACAACAACAACGTGCCGCAGCAACTACTACGCACTTGACAACAGACGGAATTTTCCCGAAAAGGCTGAAGGTCGCCTAAGGCCAAGAGGTGACAACAACAATACCATGGCCTTAGCAACAGGAAGCGGTAGTGGAAGCAATGGCCAGCGGGACCCGGACAACAACAAAAAACTTGCAACAGATGTCTATAAAAGCGACTGTAACCGGGCAGATGGTCTCTTGTCCTGCTCCACTCCACCACTCGAGACAGATCAAAGGCAACCCAGAGGAAACTTTGCCGACTCATCAGACGTCACCACGAGAACAAACCAACTTACAGACACACAGGAGAAGAATGCTGAGGACAAGTGCGGGTTATAAGATCTGCCAAAACGCTTCAATAATTCTCGTGCTGAAAATTATTACGGTCGCATAACCACACATGCACAATTGAAACTACCGTGTGCAACTTGTCTTGTCAATAAATTCGCTGAGAAATAGTCTTAATTTTCAACTGAATTGTCGTCTACTGACTTACTCTCGCAATAACAAATATATTGTGAAGTTCAATCGCTGTTCGATTGTTGCCTTCAAGTGTTTCTATAGTTTAGTTAAAAAGTTTTAGGATATGTGACAAAAATTCGAGGTATATTTAAATTTTTGGGCAAATTTTACCATCATTGATGCTTCAATCTGTTCGTATTTGCTTTGGAAAATCTTCATTCAGGAAATAAGATGGCATTGGTGACCATGTCTGCAAAATTCTGTCGATGGGTGGCAACAATGACAGCCACCTTGTGGGCACATGCCGTAGTATTTTCTGAATTTTGACATCAGCAAATGCACAAAAAGTTTTTTTTTGCGTTTTGCGGTGTTAGAAAAGTGAGAATAGATTTTAAAAACAATAATCTTTTAATGCATTTTGTATTTTATATGCATGGCAATTACCTTTTAATCTAGGTTTGTTAGAATTTTTCAAATTAACGATTAGGGACTTATTTTTACCAAAATTTGAATTCGTGTTAAGCAAACAGTATTTCTTATTTTTAAACCTAGTTGTTCGAATGCGGGTTGCAGCATATTGAATATACCAGTAGCCGACTCATCCGGATTTTCAACGAAGTCCAAAATTTTATTTTGATTACCCAGATCAGTATCGAAATATTGAATACAAATGGAAACAATTTCCTATTTTTCCGATTAGATACATCAATTTGAACATAAAAAAAAGAATTATCCGATATCAAATGACTAGTTACGTTTTTTAAAGCAAACGGGGCTTTCAGCAATACTTGCTGCTTTTGTCCGACAGCGACAAATCTTCTTAATAATTTCGGAATCTCCGATACTTCTTTTAACCATCTTTAGGTTGTAGTCTAGGGAATTGTAGGACAAGTTTGTGTCTCACGTTGTGGAATGTGTGCATAATTTTTGCTATCACGGCATCATCATGTTGAGAACCACTTTACCTAGTCAGAAAATTGCTTATATATTCATTCGATATTTATGCAGATTTTTCGCCTTGGCGCGTTTTTCCCAATTGATTAGAAGGGCCCAGTATACTTTGTATGCGATTGAAAAATTGACATGGCAAATTCGGCAATGCGCTTTGGTTTATGGTGCAATTTCAGAGTTTTTCAGCCTAGTTTTCAGCTAGTTTATTGCACCCTTTTCCTTCATCTACTCCCTATCAAAAGAGCAAAGACTATTTTTCTTAGCTTTCGGTGGAATATTATTGTTCGAGTTCCTTATATCAAAAGTGGGCGTGTCCTTTCTCTGATCAACCTCATTTTTCATAAACAAATCTCTTATAGATCATAAGTTACGAATGTTTATTTATAGATGGCTTGGCAGTTAATACATACCGGCCACTTTTTGCAAAGTGTTTACTATGTCTCAGGTCTCCATAACTACAAAATTCCGTCACTATTCCATCAATTGGACCGAAGTTATGGTCATTTGAAAAATGCTGAAAAAATGTCCTTATATGGGAGGTAGGCGTGGTCTTTGTCCAAATCGGCCTGTATAGCAAATTTCATTAAGAAACCTCTGACGGTGGAGAAAAAAAGTGGCCACAGACGGACAGACGGACAAAATTAAAATTGCTTACAAAGTGATTCTGATCATATCTGTAAAGTTAAGTACATACCTACCACGCCTCATTCTTGAAATTGCAACCCCACTCAAAAGCACAAAATTAGTGTTCCCTTTTTACCTTTTTTAAAGTAAAGTGTATAAAAAGGAGTATTTAACTTTTGAGGAGGACATTGCGTGGCATAGGAGGACTGTCCTCCCGATAGGAGGACGGTTGGCAAGCCTAGTTGTAACATAAACTGTTCAGAAATTGCTGTGGAAAATAATTGTTCAAATATATTAATCTCCTACCATCTGTTCGTTAAGAGGACGGAAGAACGTTGGTAATTTGGAAAGTATAAAAGGTATATATTTAATTTCTTACATTGAAATATATATTGAGGGCTACGACGCAATTATTAGGTACACTTTGAAGTCGCCTTCATGGTCGAGAATATCTAGATATCTTCTTGGCATACTTTCAACTAGTTTTTCAGCATACTCCTTGGGAACCCAATATCTTTTTTATTGTTCGGTAAAGCTGCTTTAAATTATATACAGGCTTTCCTGCAAGCTTGTTTTTCATAACGGCTCAAACATTTTTTGAAGCATGTGGAGATTGGGAGTGCTAATCAATTGTGATGACGCCATTTTGATCCTTCCACTCGCGGCAGATACGGTTCTGATGCTTGGGTTATTGTCGTCTTGTAGAATTCAATTGTCATTGTTTGCTCCAAAAATCTTCTTGGCCAATTTCAGAAGTCCACGATTGTACAATTTCACCCAAAAAGTGGATATATTAGTAAACACAACAATAAACCAATAGCGATTTTTTTTTTATTAACCCTATATGCAGCAAATGGTGTGGATCAGAATGGATTGCCCACCTTCTATAAAAATAACTCTCTGGACTCCATTTATGCTATGCTATGTTTCTACTTCTAGTATGAAAATGTGGTTATGTGCATTAGCTTCATACTATCGTGAATGCAAAAAATGGGCTAAATACTTCTACTACTACAGCCAAAACTCATACATATTTATAATTCTAGTTCAATAAAAGATTTATTGAGAAAATCATATGATGGAGCACAGTTGGAGTATAAAACAGTAAATGGTCGGCTAAAATTTTACATATAAGCAATACTCGAGATCTATACAGGATTTACTGTAGGATATTACTATAGTTGCATAAATATTTAGATCCCGGTTGAAGTTTAGAATTCTGTTAATATGTAATATGAAGAAAATGAAAGTTTTAAGAAGAGGACTTGAGTACCTAATAGTTATGATAATTTCGATATACATAATAGTAGAGAATAAATTGTGTTCAAAAAATTAAGCAGTGCAATTAAAATAAGTTACACACGTCTTTAATAATTTCCCAATTTATTACTGTAGAAGAAAGAACTTCACGATGCATAACAATGCAAACATAGAGTAAATCATAAATGGAAAATAATAAATGACACATCATTGCGAAATTATATGGGTAGTGGTAGGATTTATGTGATTAAATCTTTCAGCCAGTCACAAGTGGACAACTTTCCCAGAGTGTCCAATTATAAAAACCCCTCTGGGGATTTTTTTCTTTGAAATTGTAATTTTAAAAAAGGCATGGAAAAGTTTTCGACATACTTTTTTAAACAGCCTAAAAAATTAAAATTATAATAAAAACGCACATGTTGTATGCAACATGCAACTGCATAGTGCTGCAGCACTCAAGAAAAATTAACAACCAAATACAAAATGCAGAGACGCACAGTCGCATGAAAGCACCAGCAAACCACTTTTATTGCGACCAAGTTAATAAAATAGCAGCAAAACACAACATTTTGCAGTCGAATAACAAGCGAGCATGCGTTACTTGCTTGCCGCCAATTATGCATTTTATAGTGTTGCATACCATAACGTCATTTCGCACACAGAAAGTGACGCCAGTGAAATCGATGAAGATGCAGAAACCAAACACTGACCGAAATTTTTGTGCACAGCAAAAAGTTTTATTTGTAAATATAAAAAAAATGTTATTTATGGTAGAATATAGGAAGTAGGGGTAGATAGAGATGGATAGAAAAAAGTCTTTCTTTTAATGGCCAATGCGATGTTACGGCTAACGAGCTGTGAATATGGACAACATAGGAAAATTATATTCAAATTGCAATATTGGCAAAATTTGCCAGCCGCACAATAAAAGCAACAGCAATAGAAATCTCATATGCCGTAAAGGCCATAAAGAACATGTCGCAGCGCAATAGCCGAAGGGGAGTCAGTTGCGGCCAGATCAGCAGCAGCAGGAGCAGGAGCAGCCAGCTCGTCCATAACAATGGTACAGATAATTCGGAATATTTCAGTGGTGGGAGCAGGGGTGACTAACCTGCTGTGCTGCTGCAGATTGTAGCATTAGTGTCAGTTGTGCAAGATGTGGTGAAAATATTTGTCTCTCTCTGCTAGTTCACTGAAGTTGTTGCTTTCAGCTTCTTCTTATATTACTTCATTCAGCTGTTATTCTTCTTATCTTGCATTTTGCCGTTGTTGTTGCTGGCGGTGTTGTTTGTTAATATTGCGGTCAAGCAATAAAATATGAATTTGTCATTTGCAACAGTAATTCGATTATTTATGGGATTTGCATATTGGCGGCAGTGGGAGACAATTAGGTTGCGAGTTTATTGCATTAAAAAGGCTTTTTCGTGCTTGACAGATCTTGTTGTTGCTGATGTAGGACACAAGTAGTGTTTTAAAATATCATTTAAAATTTTCCTTTAACTCTTCGTAACGTTTTTTTTTTAATTTAACTGTTTTTTAAAAACTTTTCCGCCGCTGCTGCTCTCGCCCAAAGTGATTTATCAGCAGCGCGACATAATTGCATGCCACTGCACGGGGCGCTCCATGCTGCCGCTGTGTTCGTTTGAAGGATTTATGCTGCGCAAGCGCATGTGCTTGAGTGGATACTCGCATCTGTGTGAAAGTGTGTAAAAGAGTTGTGGCAGAGTAGCGACGGTAGGCACACAAAGGTACCAGAAACTTCCTGCGGCGGCAAACTGATGGATTGATCGCTGACATTTTTTATTGCATTAATCGCGCTGTAGCGGTCGCCACCCCGCCGGTTCCAATGTCATCTTAACCAAACATGAAAGCAACGTAGCGCATTATTTGTCGCATGCAGTTGTCGAGGTGAAAATTATACACATGTGAGCAGCAGCAACAACATTTCGTCCACATTTGAAAGCAGCTTCTGTGGGGCGTGTTTGGTAGCAAACACTTTAGAATAGCGCCCATTTTTCCAGGCGGCCCACTTACTTTGATCTTCACTGACTGAATACTATCTTTGGTCTACTTCTTGTTGTTCTTGCTGCAGTTGACAAGCCCAATTGTAAACGCCTTCTGCGTGATGCTGTCTTGGCAACCGAAAAGCAACCTAACGAAAAAAAATGACCAAGTGCTGACAAAACTGACTGCTGCTGCTTTTATTTAATACTTTAAGCGCTTTGGGGTGCAATTATTTTGGGTTGCAGTCGTTATTGCTGTTCGCCTTGCTAACCCACCGCTGCCTATGAATGATAAAAATGTGCGCTTAAATGTCGATTCGAAGATAAATTGTATAGAGTTGTGTTAGGAATACAGTGAGAGATCCAATTTGAAGCGATCTTAAACGATCGATCCATCTCCACTACGTGGCTGCACTAATGTGATCCATTCATCAATATGCTGCACTGTGGTTTTGCTAGTTAATGTGTTGCGCTTTCTTTGTCTTGTCGATGCTTTTGCGGCTTCGCTGATGCGGCTTCGTTGTAGATGCTATTGTGAGTGAGTTTATTTACCTTAGAGGCTTCCCATTAACAGAACGATCTGTGAAACTATTTTATATCCATTGATCTATTTTAGATTTATTTATTGGCGTGTCATCTGTGCATGCAAAAGAGTGATGTGGGAAAACTCTGAAGCAAATAAAATGTTTACGCCATTGCGTAGATGGACATGGTCGGAAAGCATCGGATAGCATTGCCAGGACAAAGATATATCAAATAGATACACACTTACCGTTACATTGAGGCTAAAAAACATAATTGGAAATTTTAAGACTCAACTGTCAAAAACTGTATATTAGTGACTATTTTCGGATGAAAGTCAGAGACAAACACTTAAATAGAAATACCCAAAATACATATGTATATAGTCAGCAATTCTCGCATCAGATAAAAAGAAATTTCTTTTTTAATTGAATACGGTTGAGGGTTATTCTTCACAGCTGCCGAAATTCGACTGCACTCTAGGGAAATTCAAAAATTTTGGGTAAGGTATTTGGTTTAGATCGACAATAATCGGCAATCTATAATAATCGGCCATCGACTAAAAAGACCGAATAAAATTATCACAAATGTTAATTCATTAGCTAATTCACGCATCAAATTCACATTACATTCAACATTTTCTCCTTCAAACATTCTGGAGCTTACCGCTGTATCCACATCATAATAAATACAACTGTGCATAACATGGCTGACTACCGTATTCAGAACTTAACGTACCAGCACGATGGTGAAATATGTCATGTATATTAACATGATAAAAGTCATTCAAATTTGTATCAGACAACTTGGCCTCAGAACTTACAATGCAAATGAAGAATTATAAGAACGAATATTTGAAATATTATTTTTGGAACATTTCTTAATTTTTGGGTCATCTGAATTAAGGCCGACGAAAAGATTTTGAAAGAATGCAAATAGTGATAAGTGAATTTTTTCCTTTGTGACAACATAATGTAAATGTTTGATTACCTGATGTAATCTTTCAACAGAAATCTAAGACACCACAGAATGAAAATCGAAATAATAAATCACCGCAATTAAATGAATTGAAAGTTCTCCGGAACTAAATTTCACGCCACTTTCTTGGAATGAATTAAGATTAGGTTAGGTTAAACTGGGTGGCCGTGAAGCGAACACTTAGACCTGCAAGGTCCTTTCCGGTGCCAGATGGATATCTGTTTAAGAGTTGTAGTATAAATCGTTAAACAGTGAGACGATTATTAACTATAAAGTCTCCTTAATAGATGATCGTGACATCGAAAATACCTAGAATGACACCCGTATCACAAAAAGCTTCACTATTGTACCGTCCTAGTGATGTGGAAAACTGGTTAAAGAAAAGTGACGTCTTAGAAGAGAATGGCAAACTCATTGGTCACCAAAATTGAAGAGTGAACTCGCATGTTGCACCCATAAACTGAAAAACACATTGAAGCAGAAACACCAAAAATCAATTGCAGACTATTTTGGAAGCTTAAGTCCTCATGGCGACAATGACTTATTGATGACAATGACATATTCACTGTGGCGTGCTACTAAGAAGTTCAAAGGTCCAATACAACATAAGTCACCACTTCGTAAAAATAAAGACACTTGGGCTAAAAGCGATGATGAAAAATGCACTGTCTTCGCATATCACCTGAGTAATGTCTTCTGTCCAAATCCCCCCATTATATCGTTTGAACTCCCTGAAATACCAAGTAGTGGAAACAGTGAGCGCCTGAAAACTTCAAGAAAGGAGGAAAATAACATCATTTAAGACTTAAATGTTAAAAAAGCACCAGGAATGGATCCGATATCAGCAAACATGCTAAAAGAATTACCTAATGTAGCTGTATCTCACATAGTCACAGTATTCAACGCTTTTTTTCGCACTGGGCGCTATTCTGAATGCTGGAAGATTTCGAAGATAATAATGATCACGAAGCCAGGAAAGGATAATACACAGGTTTGTTCATATAGACCCATTAGTCTACTGCCCACCTTATCTAAAATGTTCGAAAAAATAGTTCATCGGCTGGTCTTCCAGTATTTAAATAAAAACAATGTAATTCCCCAATACCAGTTCGGCTTCCGTGAAAAGCATGCAACGATAGAGCAAGTGCATCACATAGTAAGAGTCAGCATTCGGACAAAGAAATACTGCTCTGCTGCATTCCTTGACATTACGCAAGCATTTGATAATGTGTCCCGCAAAGGGCTCATATATAAACTTAACGAAAATCTTCCAAAGAAATTTCACAGACTATTTGAAACCTACATTAAAGGCAACAAATTTATTGTAAGCTACCTTGATCTCAAAGCAGGAGTCCCTGAATGCAGTGTGCTTGGACCACTGCTGTATTTGCCTTTTACAGCTGACTTGTCACCTTCCGATCACACGGCTCTATTCACATTTGCCGATGATACCGCCATGCTGAGTACAAGCAGCTCCCATCTTGAATCCTCGCAATGGATTCAGAGCCACTTACTGTCTATTGAACAGTGGCTTAACAAATGGAGAATAAAGGTCAACGAACTTAAGTGTGCACATTTGCCTTAAAGAAGGACATTCGCCACCCTATTCGCATCAATGGCCAAAATAGTCCACCATGCTCTGACATAATGTACCTGGGAATTCACTTAGACAGACGATTGACTTGGACTAAACACATTGACTCAAAGTGTGCTCAGATCAAATTGAAACTCCATACCTTGAACTGGCTACTAAATAGACATTCAAACCTTTCCTTAGAATATAAGGTACTAATTTATACTAGTGTCATGAAAACTATATGGACATATGGGATTCAATTGTGGGGCACCGCGTGTCCGTCAAACAGGGAGAAAGTCCAACGCCTCCAATCGAAAATTTTGAGAATGATCACCGGTGCTCCATGGTACTTGAGGAACATAAACATCCACCGTGACCTGAATATACCCACGATTGAATGGTGACACCTACAAAATCTACGGTCTTAAATTGGCAAATCACCAAACTGCTTGACGAGGAACCTACTAAAGCTTCCCTCTACAAGACGTCTCAAAAGGATATATACCTTAGACCTGATTTAATAACGTCTTATTACATGCTGTGAAAACATCAAATATTCGATGCAGTGGCTGAGGATATTAGCTAGATATATAAATGTAGTCTTGTAATCTTAGAAAAATTACTGTTAGTTTCTTAACAAAGAAAGATTCGGTAAATAAATAGATGTTAAAAAAAAGTCCTTCAAACCAAGGGGCTCCCAATTGTGTTATACGCGTTTTCCCTCCTCCATTGTTGTTTGTGAGTCCCATCCTTTTAGCGTGTACCGCAGGTAGACAGTGACCTGTCAGTATTTCTACTAGCGTGCTGAAATCCTTCCTCGGAAGTGCCAGTAATTGGTCTGACTGCCGTACGGTTTGCACATGAGGTTTGCAATTTTACATGTGGTAGTACTCCACCTTTCTTCCAATTTTCTTTCACCTTTCTTTCACCTTTCTTCCACCTTTCTCATCATGTCATCTTCAATACGGCTAATTATTATTTTTAGAGGCATCAGTGCGTTACTTACTTGCACGTTTGGTACTAAGATTCCGCATTTAGCAATGGCATCCGCACTTTCGTTTCCTTCTATGTTATTATGCCCTGGTACCCAGAAGATGTAGCTTCCGGACGGTGGCCAGTCTATTTATTGCTGCCTTGCCTTGCAGAACATTTCTGGAAGATGCACAGCATGAAGTTATAGCTTTGATCGCAATCTGGTTATTTATGTAGAACTTTATTGTGGAGTTCGTAGTTTGTGTTATGCAGGCGAGCTCTGCGGCTTTCTACTTTCGACTTCCGCTTGAAGAATACTGCAGTAGTGAGTAGTCTGAAAGGCTGCCTGATATCTAGTTCGGGGCAGTAGACAACTGTTCCAACACCGTTCTCCATTTTCGAGCCGTTCCTGAATATGTTGAAGGTGTTGCATTCATACCTCTACGCCATCCCTCCATCTCAATAGGTGTTTTTATTTTTTTCCGCAAGCTAAAAATAGGAGTGACATAATCCGTAATTGTGTAATTGGCATCATTTTACTATGTTTCGCTTTAATCAAAAATCGCAATTTAATGTTTTAATTATTTTTAAATAAATGTATCTATTTTTTAAAATTAAATGTATCTATAATCAACTGGTTCTTAATGGTAACAAACCAATACTGCTCCGTCTCACTGCTATTGTAATGTGAATAACGAATTATTTTCTGCGGAAACTTATGCAATCAAAGGAAACAAATTCGAAATCCAACTGAGCCGACTGTATGTATGAATGTATTTTTCTTCTCTAAAAATTATTTTAGGCCATCATTTTATTATTAAAAAAATCTTCTGCTACTATTTTTAAACTGTTGTTCCCACGATTGAGCTCAATTACATCTTGAGCAAGGTACTCACTGTTACCTCCGTTTGTTGCAGCACCTGTTCAACTCCATTAACTATAAATATACCTAATTATAGTATTATTGATATAACATATACAAAATATCTAATTTATATGAAATCAAGGTACTTTACAATCCAAATGCATTAGAGTGATATTTTTAATTGAAAAGTAACGGGTCCGCCAAATAACTTTTTTTTTTTGAAAATTCAATAAAAAAAAACTACTGGATATTTTCTCAAATTTCTTCTTTTATTTGAAAGTACAATCCTTCCGGTTTTTTTTTTTTTTTTTTTTTTTTTTTTTTTTGTCGGAACAATCTAGTAAGCGCAGCACTCAGACAGAGTATATATCCATTGTACTGCACTTAAGGTTCCCTTTTACTCGGTTTTAAATCTCCCCGACCACCGAAGAAGTAGCAGTAGATCCTGTGGTGCCAAGGAGCCAAGTTGGTTGCTCCTCAGCACATCAGTGCCAAAAATCCCAAACCTGATTAGAGCAAAGGCAGGGCAGACGCAAAGAAAATGGTCCCCCGTCTCGTCTTCCTCTCCACAGGCTGGGCACAGCGCAGGATATGCCAATCCTTTCCATGTGCCTAGCCCATAGAAAGTGCCCTGTCATCACGCCAACCAACAGCCTGCAGTCCCTCCTACCTAAAGATAGAAGGAACCGTGACCATCGGTCAGAGATAGCAGGTAGCATAATTTTCGTCCATCCGCAGCCTCTCTCAGCCCGCCATGCTCGCTTGTGGGTCGAAACAACCAACTTATTTGCAGTGGCTTTGATGGCAGCGGAAGGGAGTGGCAGAACAGGCTCAGGGCCAATAAAAACAGCCTCGGAGCCCATCCTGGCCAAGGAGTCAGAGGTCTCGTTACCCGCAATGCCAGCGTGTCCCGGGACCCAAGTCAGCGTCAGACTATTATGTTTTCCAACACAATTTAGCCTGGATTTGCAGGACCTGAATATCGTGGAAGTGGTGGTCGGACTATCCAAGGCCATGAGCGCAGCTTGGCTGTCACTGCAGACACAAATGGACACCAGAACCTGAACCTTCTTCAGTCCTGGAGCCATCAGTGAAAATACGGCAGCAGTGTTTGCCGGGCTCGTTCTCGGGATCTAACCATGAAGGAGCCTCTGGCAGCAACACATTGTACCGCTTTCTAGTATGACGGTTGACGACATGGAGTCCGGGGGCATAGACAGGATTGCATAATCGATGTCAGTGCCTGCGCCGTCGTCCAACATCGAGCACACCCCATACCAGTGGCCACTATGTTTCACTCTGCAGATGGCCTTAACGGCCGCTCCACGGATGAAGACATCTAGTGGCGGGAGATTCACCAAAGCATCAAGTGCCGGGCCTGGAGTAGTCGGAAATGCTTCGGTACAACATATGGCCACAGTACGTTGTAGTCTTGATAGAGCTTTTTTGACCCCTACAAGAGAGTCTGCTCATCGAAACCATCGGTGCATAGGTGATAATAGGTCTTACCATAGCTGTATAAATCCATAGGACCTTACTAGGGGAAAGACCCCATGTCTTACCAAAAATACCCTTACACTGCCAGAAAACTGACAGTGCTTTGGATGTCTTCAGTTCGACATGTGATTTCCAAAGAAGTTTGTTATCAAGGATGACACCAAGATATATGATTTCCTTGGATAGCTGGATGGTGACTCCTTTTAGTGTAGGCAGAATAATTCCATCAAGCTTTCTCCTTCTGGTAAAGAGGGCAATACGAGTCTTGTCAGGATTAGCCGATAGCCCATTCGCACTTCAACAAGTGTCTAATCATATCCAGAATTCTCTGCACCCTTCTGCAGACAATCGTAAGGGATGGACCTGTCACAAGACAGCCAACATCATCCGCATATGCCTGAGCGTAGACACCCGAGTCATTAATGACATTAAGCAGGGATCGATTACCATGCACCAGGGCCATGGAGACAGTACCCCACCTTGGGGACAGCCTCTATTAACAACAGACGACACCAGTAAATCTTCCTCCGCCCGCACCGTTATGATTCTCTGGGCCAGCGTTGAACGTATCCAATTTACTAGAGCCCGGTCTACGCCATGCCGCCTAGCAGAGCCGCACATACTGTCGAAAGTAGCATTGTCAAACGCACCCTCTATGTCCACAAAGATGCCTATTGCGTATTCTTTCCTGTCGATGGCTCGCTCTATCCTTTCAAGACGGTTTTGCAGAGCCGTCTCGTAGGATTTTCCGCTTTGATAGGCATGCTGAAATGGAGAGAGTGTATGCGTCTTCAGAGACTCCCTACATATGCGAAGCTCCACCAGCAGTTCTAAACTTTTTAGCATGAACGAGGTCATACTAATAGGTCTGAAGCTCTTGGGATTGGTGTAGTCGTCTCTTCCAACCTTAGGAATGAAAGCAACCCTCACCATCCTCCAAGAGCGTGGTACATAGGCCAGCGCGAGACATGCAGTGAAGATCTTCTTCAGTGCTGCCAACACTACCTCAATGCCTTCCTTCAACACAATCGGATATATGCCATCCAGTCCGGGCGATTTGAAGCTGTCAAAGGATTTGATAGCAAATCTAATGGCAGCCTCATTCGGTCTCAATTTGCCTCTCCGTATAGGAGCCATCAGGTTTCCTGAGCGACCCCAGCTTTGCGGTTTGGTCCTTTTTCAGGACTTTCACCAGTTTTGCCGTGTCACTCAGGGATTCGATATCACTGCAGAAGTCTCTAAAAGAAGTCTTTTTCGAGTCCCGAATTAGCTTCTTGTAGTCCCTCTGAACACGTCGATATCGTTCCCAGTCCTCATCAAGATTCGTCTTGAGGGCCCAGTTGAGGAGTTTTATAGACTCACACCTCAGCACCTGAAGCTCTCGATTCCACCATGGAACAGGAGTCCGGCTAAGAGGAGGTCTAGTTGGACAGTCTAGCTCGAAGCTGTTTGTTAGAACGGTGTTGAGATATTCAACAGCCGCCTCAATGTTCTGCTCCTTGCGAAGTTTCAGTGGCGTCACGTGATTGCTACGCAGTGCCTCCCTGAACTTTGGCCAGTCTGTTTTTCTTGGGTTTCTGGTGGGCAATGGCATCTGCGCCCGGTCGCCACACTGAAACTCAATGTATCTGTGGTCCGAGCACGAGTCTTCGGCGAGGACCCTCCAGTTGCTGATCGACCACCCCAGTCTTGGATTTTACAGGGTGACGTCAATTACCTCCTGCCTTCTCGTAGTCACAAAAGTAGGCTGTCTGCCTACATTGTGGATGTTCAGGCTGGAGGTGGCAATATACTCGAAAAGTCGAGAGCCCCGCTCATTGCACTTGCTGCTGCCCCAGATCGTATGCTGGGCATTAGCATCGCAACAAGGAACCAGACCAAGACTGCGCCGCTCACAGAACCCTACGAGAGTAGCGACCTTCCCAGGTGGTGGCGCCTCCAAAGCATCGTAGGGGAAGTAAGCAGATGCAATCACGAACCTCGACCATCCGTGCATGCTCTTAAAACTAATCTCTGCCGCAACCATATCCTGACAACAAAATGCGTCAAGGCAGATCGCTGCGAGATGGGATGATATTATAAGACCGGCTCTAGGTCTAATCGAGTTTCTGTCATATAATATCGTGACCCCTTTCAACAAGCCAAGGCCACAGAGGCGACCCCTAAAGACCCAGGGCTCTTGTAATGTTGTTGTGTGGGGTGATGTGTGCAGATGGGTGAGTCGTCTACTTAGGAGTACAGTAGCGGCTTTAGAATGCTGCAAGTTGATCTGCGTTACCGTCAAAGGACGATAGCTACAAGAATTGTCCGAGCCATTCATCTGGGAAAGACATGAAAGGTTACAGTCCCAAAGAAGAGTCTCAGACGGCTTCGGTACCGAGAAACCATGACATCAACAGTGGCGTCATCCACTCGCACCACAAGACTAGCATCTTCTTTACCATCCCGGTTGCTACCCCTGGTGTGCGAAAGAACTCTCCAAAGCCTCGTGTTGATGCCAGGGTTCTGAGCACGCAGACAAGAAAGGACATCTGTGGTCGTCAGATCGGGATCCGGAATCCAGCAGATGGCCTTCCTGAAGGACACGCCTGCTTCGCTATAGACCGCGAAGCGAGTGGTCCCCATGGGGGGCACGTCATTGACTACACCCCTGAGCCAATCAAAGTTGGCCTGAGACGCGCACGACACCTGTAGAGTGCCGTCCTTTGTCTCATAGCCCCTCGCATTAGCTTCAGGACCGGAGGCAATGACGCGACGCATCAGATGACCTTTGCAGTGTTTTATTTCTGCATCAGTTAGCCGATGGTCAGGCCCCAGCTTCTTAATCACCGCCATTGGTTGCGGGCCGGTAGCCTTCTCGCTGTACGATGGCTTGGCTGCACCTTTGGAAGTGTTTGGGCGAAAGTCCAGCTCAGCACCCGCCACTGGCAAAGATTTCGCCGGGCAGATGGTTTTGCTGGATACGAGGGGCTGGGCAAACTGCAGCTTATTGGCAACATTCTTCCCCGCCACATTAGCAGCCACCGAGGTTTCGCTCGTACCCTTTGGGGTCGTGGCGCCACCAGCAATAACAGTTGCAGGGCAGGTGGGTATGCTGTTTTAAGCAACAATCTTCCGCCGCTTACCTCGCGAGCGAGCTTTCGGAGCGGTCAATCCCTCCGCAGGCTCGGTGGCTTCCGTGGGTGTCACTTGGGCCTTTTGGAGGGAGTCGACACAGAAGGGCCGGCAGAGCTAAGTGAGGATTTCTCCTGCACGAGCCTAGCAAGCCGCTTCTTTCTCTATCTCCTCGCTGGAGTTCGCGTTGCCCCAGAACCACTGGTCGGTCGTTCCGCCACTGTGGTGACTTCCCGACGCAGGCCCTCTGGATCCCAGGGTACGTTCCTCAGTCTCTGAAGAAGAGGAGATTGTGGTAACAACCCCCGTCTCCTCCAGGATGGGCTCTCGCTGATAACGGCGAGAGACTTTAGCGATGGTTGGGGCCTCCAGAATGCGTGCCCATGCCGCCGAAGCGGGTGGATTTCCACATGCGTGGGTTCCACCTTGAGTATTATACCTAGTTTTGTCCATCGCCAGACAGTGGTTTTTGTTCGGGACTCCTCCCTAGCCAATTTGGTCCGCGGATGGTACCCATTCTCTATACCATCATTGTGATAGACAAACAGACATAACTCCCGCCCCTCCTAAGAGGTTCAGAAGTAATGTCATTTGCCTACCAAGGGTCCCCCAATCCGCCACCTGGGGATGCGTCCGATGGGATGGCAGGCAAATCCAACACGGACTTGAATCCATTCACTTCAATATTTAACTGAAGTTCTTCACACTTTTGCGTTGCATATGTTTATATTTTTACAAATTTTTTAAAATTTTCCGTCCCCATGTAATGTTTGTATGCATATGTGTAAATAATATTGAATCGTGATTGCATACTGAAACGTGATTGCATACTTTTAGGATCCCATCTGGAGTTTGAGGATGAGTGCACCACGCTGTGTGTTTATAAGTCAAGACCCGATCTATTCGAATAAAAGCTTCTTTCGTTGTAGTGAAGTAAAGAATGTTCTCGAAAACAAAAACTTCCTTCGAGGTGAATAGAAGGTTCTGGAAAAACCCAGAGACTTTTCTACCTGAACCATTCGAAAACTATAAAAATTACAAACTGTTCAAAGTCGAACACAGTCGAACAGAGATCGTAACAGTGTGTACATCGTGTGTTGAAGCAGCAGTATTTGTGATTTTGTAAAGTAATGAAATTAATTGTTAAATAAAGTGATTAATGAATTGTGAAATAAAGTGCAAATTGTAACAAAGTAAACTTTAAGCCTAATATTAAATGTGTAAATTGCAATAAAGTTAGTTATTTTAATTTAACCAGAGATTGTTTGATTACTACACAATCCAGTGGTACGAATCCGAGTACAGAGAGTTAGAGTAAATCGTCAAGAAGGCAATTTCGTAACAATATGCTTATCTTATAGTAAGGTGCTTATTTTATTTATTTTCATGCAAAGCGTGCACAGTTTTAGGCAGCGCCTTTATTTTATTTTCACGAATTGATTATAAACAAATTAAATATAAGCAAAAAAATATATATTATGCACATCTGCAGCACAAAAGCTATAATATGATGCAAATTAAAAAAAAAAAACGAACCAGTAGTTTTTCTGTAATCGGTACAACACCTTAGCCGATTAATAGAATGATATGGATGTATGTCAGTCATCGCAGCAAGCATAGAAAAAGTATTAAGTTCAGTTTATGATTTCTCTTGGTGATTTTCGGATAAAATTCATGTCCTTTCACGATACATAAAAGTTCAACAATTTGAGTTTGTTGAAGCTTTGAAGCATCAACTATTGGCTAACTTACATTAAAGGTATTTTGCTAATTAATAATAATACCAAATAACATATGTATAAGAATATACAGTTCTGCTAGTGTGAGGAGGTTTTAAAATTTATGTATGTGGTAGTAAAAATACAGTGCACCCCCCTTAACACTAACTATCGTTATTCCTCAATTCACTTAACTTTTCAAAATAACTGAAAACAGAAAATTCTGTTGATAATTTCTCTTTGACAATGAACCCTCAAGATCCACAAGTCGAAATATTGCTGTTGTTTTTAAGTAAAAAAATTAATTCGACAAAATAGAAAATTGTTTTCGTCATTATTAAAGAAAGAAACACTACCTCTGTTTAATTAAAAGCGTAAAGCCGTTAACTTAATTCGTTTAGCTACCTCTTGAAGATTTTTCTGAGATTATTGAAACTGTTGTTATATTGAGAATACTGTAAAAACGTTTAATTCTCTTTTGACCGGCAATTTCTTAATCGTGGCCTCCTTCTGATCCAAATTCTAATTTTTTAGTGTCTCCTGTGCACTTTCATTCGTTCATGGCCATAGGTAAATATAATCGCTTGGGGTGTTACTGTGGCAGTCGGACGCCATTTTAATATAAATGAATTTTTATTAATTATTTTAGTTATTAGTAGTATAATATTATGGCAAAAAACCAAATAATTATTATTCTACATCTTATGATTACCATGGTGCGTTTAAATGAACAGAAGTGTAAATGGAAAGCAACTGGATCCGATTTTACATTAAGAATAGTTATAATTTATTAAATGAACTTGTTAACATTTGAGTTTTCAACTCCAAATTAAATAATACAATTTTTTTGGATTTAGTATCACCTTTTTTTTAGAAGTTTCGCAATTAGTTTTAAAAAACAAATGAAGTGACCCCCTAAAACTTTAATTTAAACGCAGCTATGATTTCTTCAGATTTTTTTCCGAATATTCGCTATTTTTTTGATCTTTATCTTTATTGAGTCTATGGATAACAGAAATCCTTACAGACTAGAGTTAATATGAAGTGAGTAAAAATACACATTAATAAGATTTAACATAATATATAAATTTTAAAGTGACAGATAACATTGAAAACCAACATTAGGATAAATTAACAATGAAATTTTTAAAAGTAAATTTAGACAATGAGAA
Source organism: Clusia tigrina (assembly GCA_920105625.2). Classification (NCBI taxonomy): domain Eukaryota; kingdom Metazoa; phylum Arthropoda; class Insecta; order Diptera; family Clusiidae; genus Clusia; species Clusia tigrina. The sequence continues at coordinate 162,832,923 of OV050032.1, forward strand.
ATCAATACAATTATTAATTGACAATGAGTTACATAAAGACAATGCTCTAGTTAAAGGTTCACTTAGAGCATAGTTAGTACGATGACATTTAATAAAGAATAATTTAGGGAACCGCAACTGCCTCATAGGTATATTAAAATTTACAAGATTAAGTAAGGTGGGATCATCAATATTCCCAGCGATTATGTCGAAAATAAACATTATTGAATTAATCTTTCTTCTCGATTCAAGAGATTTCAATCCCATTAACAAACAACGAGCATTATACGACGGCATCATAACATTAAAACTAGTGGATTGTAACATATATTTGGTAGCAATTTTTTAGACAACATCCCAGCAGTGAAACCAACTAGTTAAAGTACTAGTAAAAATCATATTATATGTAAAATTCATATACGAGGGCGGATTGATATTGAAGCTACCTAAGTAGAAAAAACATTTTTTTTCAAAAACCATTTATTTCTCAACATAGTCTCGTTTTACTTCGACACACTTAGTAATACGATATTCCAACTTTTTTATACCATCTGAATAATACGATTTCGGGATCCCCTCAAAATACGCGTTAGTTTTGGTAATCACTTCTTCGTTTGAGATGAATCTTTTTCCTGCGAGCCATTTTTTTAAGTTTGGAAACAGGAAAAAGTCACTAGGAGCTAAATCTGGACTATAAGGTGGATGATTAACCAATTCGAAGTGTATTTCACGTAATTTTATCATCGTATCTAATTCTGTGTGAACCGGTCCGTTGTCTTGAAGAAAGAGCATTTTTTTCTTCTTTAAATATGGTCGTTTTTCCATAATTGCATCAATCAATTGATCCAATAATGCACGATAATACTTTCCTGTGATTGTGGATCCTTTTTCAAGATAATCGATGAGCAATATTCCGTGTGCATTCCGAAATACAATGGCCATAACCTTGCCAACCGATTTCACTCCCTTCGCCTTCTTCGGAGCACTTCCACCAGCTTCCACCCATTGTTTCGATTGATTTTTGGTTTCAGGTGTGTAGTGGTGGACCCACGTTTCATCAACAGTTATTAATCGACCCCAAAAATCAACAGGATTACGCTTTATCATGTCCAAACACCACTGTGAAGTGGTCTGTCGCACTCGTTTCTGTTCGACACTGAGCAAACGCGGCACCCATCTTGCCGATAGCTTTTTCAAATGCAAATGTTCATGCAAAATGTTGAACACACGTTCATATGATATGTTTACCATTTCAACAATCTCACGCAACTTGACTCGGCGATCATTCATAACGATATCGAGGATTTTCTAGATATTTTCTCCAGTAACCACCTCTTTTGGCCTTCCTGTTGATGGTTTTGTTGCAGTGCTTGTTCGGCCACGTTTAAATTCAGCAATCCAATATTTTACCATGTAATCTGACGGAGCAGACTCACCGTAATGTTTATCGAGCTTTTCTTTTGTCTTTTTCGCCGTTTTCCCTTTCAAATAATAATGTTTAATCACTGCACGAAATTCGCTTTTTTCCAATTTTCAAGAAAAACAAAAGTTGCTTACTTCAAACGACTACAACAAATAAACTAATCGATGAATTTGGGTGAAATTTTAACAGCTGACGTTTGACAGATCGCAAAGTTTTTGTGTTTGTGCTGCCATCTAGCGCTAGGTAGCTTCAATATCAATCCGCCCTCGTATAAGTATGTACATAATATAATAATGTGTACTCGACATGTAAAATAATTTTTTGCATAAATGAGGAATGTGTTTAACATGTTCATTCATGATGCCGCATTTCCACTTTTCTTTGCGAACACTTTGCGGATATTTGAAAACACGCGTGAACTTGAATATTTATATCTAAAATGTTGAATTACAAAAAGCAAATGAAAGTATAAAAAGAATAATAATTATTTTTCTTCAAATTCCAATGTTTGTCTTTACTTCTCTTTTTATCAAATTGACAAGAAAGGAACAAAAAATACTCAAAATTTATTATACACTCAATGAAGTGCCGCAGAAGTCAGCAATTGCTTAGCTTATAGATTAGTTTTGAACTAGTAAATGAACCACTTTATTTTTTACTATTAAATTGAGTAGTATATTTTGAAGAGTGCCTATAATTTTCACTACAGGGATATGGAATATTTTTACAACAAACACAATAAATTCATATACACTATATGTGTGACCAAAAAAAAAAATGGAACGGTAAATAAAAATGGAGGGAATTGAATGTATTTTCTTATTCTTCTTTGATAATACTTTGAAACAAAATTAAGCTTTCGGAAAGGGAATGGGATGAAACTAAAAGGAAATGAAAGTTCACAGCTTCCAAAACAAGACACTATCAGCGGTGTTTTTCCATCACGTCTCAATTTTTTTTATACGCATTTAAAGTTGCACTGTGTAATTATTAAATTATCTTTGCCTGGTGAGAAGGATATATTTCCAACACGACTCTTAAAAGAACGATTATAGAAGTCTGAATTTGGTTTAGACCGACTTCGAAATGCCCTTTACATTCCCCTGTGTGTGCGAGTTAAAGAATGGAGATGTTTTATTCATAATATCAGTAGTTTTCTGCATTGATTTGCATATCTACATTAAATTTTAAATCATCGTCATAAAAAATTTGATTCAGATGCCTGAACGGAAAACTAATTGGGATTCATTCCACTTTCACGTAAATGATAATGTGAATTGCTCGACTGAACCTATAAAAACGGTACACGAGCTTGAGATTGAAACAGAAAATCTTCTGAACAACATCAAAAACGCTTGCGAGGAGAATTGACCGGTAAGACTTAGGAAGTCTCAAAGGGACGTTGCCTGGTGGAACAATGTAGTCAATACACTGAGAAACAAAGTAAGGAAGCACTTCAACAAAACAAAGAGGAAAGGTGACTGGGACACCTATAAAAATATCCTTACTGAGTATTATCGAGAGCTCAGAATAGCGAAACGAACTACATGGAGAGAGCATTGCGGGAACATCTCAGATCTGCCCAAAATGTTTCGCTTTCAGAAAGTCCTTCGAAAAGAACATTCCAATGGTCTAGGTACCCTCAGGAAACCAGATAGAAATTACGCTAGCTCGCAACATATATATATATATATATATATAACCTGGGGGTGTCCGCAAGGAGGGACTCTGGAGGTTGGTTATTGATGAACTCCTAGAGAAGCTAAATGGTTTGTGATTTAGAACACAAGGTTACACTGATGATATAGTCATATATATTGTAGGGGGCCATGAGGAGACCATCTGCAGCATAACCAACAGCTGGTGCAGGGAAAAAAGATTATTCTTAAATCTGCTGAAATCTACAATAGTTCCATTTAGTAATGGAAGAAAAATCAATCTGACAAAATGTTCGTTAAATGGAACAATTTTAGAATATTCCAAAGAGGCGAAATATTTAGCAGCAATCCTGGACAAAAAGCTCACTTGAAACTCTCATCTAAATTTCATAACCAATTAAGCAACAAGAGCATTCTTTGTATGCCAACAGCTTTTTGACAAAACCTGGGGAATCTCCCCAAAACTAACATTCTGGTCATATAACACCATAGTGCGACCAATGGTCACCTATTCAGCGGTAGCTTGATGGCTCAAAGTACGACAAAACAGGGCTAGTAGAAAACTAAAAAAACTTCATCGTCTTGTATGCGAATGAGTAACAGTAGCGACGCGTAGCTGCCCTACTGATGCTCTTGGATTCATCACGGGCATCCCTCCGATAACCATAACAACTGAGAGGGATGCCTGTGGTGAGGCCTTACGCCTTCAAGACATCTCCAAAATAAAAGGTGGAGATCTTTGGGTGCATATGAAAGTACTATATCCCTCTCTGAATTACCCCCTTATAAGGTTTTCTGACAATATGTTGAGAAAAATATTATTCACTACTCTCTATAAGGTTCACATTCCTGCAAGAGGTAGGTTTGATTAAGACAGTACCAATACTCCACAAGGTGCCATGATTTAGTTTACTGATGGGTCCAAACTGGAAGACCGTAGTACAGGAGTAGGTATAATGGGACCATTGTTTCAAAAGCGCTCCCTATGAGTAAGACTCCCACAGTATTTCAAGCGGAAGTCTTCGCCATTGAAGCATGTATCCGAGAATGTCTTGTAGACGACTAAACGGAAAGCTTATATACATTATGTCAGATAGCCAAGCTGACCTTAGGGCACTGAGATCAAAGTACTATAAGTCCATATTGGCTGAAGAATGTCATAAAATCCTGAATGAACTAGGTAAAGACAACAATGTCACTCTTTGTTGGGTGTCTGGACATGAAGGATACGCTGGGAATGAAAGGGCGGACTGCCTCGTGAAAGGGGGGCGCTCCGTCCACTCATTCGCCCTGAACGGTTCTGCGGAATGACTACGTGCCACTCTGCAGACCTACTTAAGAAATGGGAAGAGACTCAGATAGCTATTCAATGGCAGCATGCTTCTGGCCAAATACAGGCAAAGAGATTTCTTAACCCCCAACCGTAGTATCTCCAAAAGGATACTAACCTTGAACACCGAAAGTCTTAGGACTCTAGTGGAGTATTTGACAGTACACTGCTGCCTAAGGTATAACCTTAATAAAATAGGCCTGTCGGACATTTCTAACTGCAGATTCTGTAGACACAACTCGAAACACCACAACACATTTTATGTGAGTGTCCAACGATCAAAAGTAAAAGACAAACATTTTTGGGTGAGTTCTTTTCATACCCTCCCACAATTTTGGAAACTTCAACCTTCCACAGTGCTCCAGGGTACCCATATGAAATTTCGTTGATAAATCTGCTTTGGGCTCAAAAACTGAATATTGGTTAATTGTGGGCGTGTGTAGTAATAATTTGCCCATATTGTACAGGCACGCTGTTACGGACCTAATAAACACTGCTATTTGTATTCGTGTATCATAGATGTGGTAATTTTTTTTAAATTGGGATCCACAAAGTTCATTATACAGGAGGGAGCGTGTCCTTTATGTGATCGACCCCATTTTGTGTGTGCGGATTTGTAGCGTCAATATACGAGTACTTACTAATATGAAATTTCGTCCTAAAATTTTGTATGGGTCATAAGTTATAAAAAGGTGTCAATCGTGGGAATGGCTGTGAAAATAGCCCCCACCCATTTTTTGTGTGGTATTTAATATTAGTACCCACAACGTTCCTGTGAAATATTGTTGAAATCTCTTCAATAGGAACCTAGTAATGATTTTGGTTAATTATGGGTGTAGCAGTGGTGATATGATTTCCATATTTTGTACACATGCTGTTATGAACTCCATCTACATTTCTGCATTTTCATTTCTATTCCGATAGCATCAATATGAACATACAATTAGCTAATTTTAATTTTAGACCTGAAAGTTTCTTATATCAAAAGTGGGAGTGTCCTTTCTCTGATCAAGCTTATTTCCAGCAGTTTGCTTTATAATGTATGTTGCTTCTCGTAAAATTCCGTCTATAAATCTCGAATAGATATTAAGTGACAGTTAATATATACCGTTAATATATTGTGCATAGTGCTTAGTATGTCCCGCATCTACATAACTACCAAACTGCATCACTATTCAATCAATTGTATCGAAGTTATAGCCATTTTAAAAGACGTGGAAATGTTCCATTTATGGTAGGCAGGCGTGGTTTTTTCCAAATCGGCTCATATAGCAATCTGGTATGTATCTTTGTCCAGATATTGCCTGGTTCTGTATTTTGGCCACAGACGGACAGAGGGACAGACGGACGGACAATATTAAAATTGATCAGAATCTGAATCTGATCATATCTGTCCTTCTTGTTGTTGAAAACTCCCTAAAGCGCAAACAATGAGTATACCCTTTTTACCTTTTTTAAATGTAAAGGATATAAAAAACGGAAGAGGAAATTGTCTGAGCACTGGCGATACATTTAAATCATCACGCCACTGCCTCCTAAGATGAACACTGGGCAGAGAACACATATTTTATGTGTGGAGAAGAACACAAGGCGAAAAACACATGGAGAAAAGCATGTGACAGTTTTCTAAAAGCAGAAGAATATTGACCTTTCTGATCACGCCATTTGGATAGCCAATCATACTATGCCACGCATTCTGTCTGAGTAGCCGTTGAGCTATAAAAGGAGCAGCATTCGAGTACTCAGTCTCTTTCGATGAGTATTTAGCGTGAACAACTCCTTTTTCGAAGCACAGCAGACCTACCGTGAATAACTCCTTTTGGGGAACGGCAGCCCTAATGTGAAGATATTTGCATCAGCAAATATATATTGTACTCAACCACAAGGTGAAACCGGCTAGGACACGTAATTTAATTATACTGGGGGCACCAGCCACTTGATGTTTCCGGACAGACTGACTTCTATCTATGAGTGAATACATAAGAATGAATAAAAGTATTTTCAAATTAAAATATCAACCAAATAGTTCCAAATAGTAGGATAATAAAGAGACATAGCGTGTCGTTACAGCTTATACTTCATTATACTACGAACTCTTCTAAAACAAGTGAGTGCAGACTTTTTACGTAATGTGGGCTCTCTTTTGGATACATGGTGCAGGTATTGAACACGACTCTGTGAACTCTGAGTAAATATAAGTGATGTAGCGTACAATTATATCTAGAACAAGGCCGCTCAAAGTTTTGAGATTGTCGTGCTTTACCCCCAAATTCACGAAGCATAATAAAAAAAGTTTTGTTCTTAAATCGATGAAAGCTTTTTTTTGTAAGTACCTCATTAAAGAAGCTTTATTATTATTTATATCTTTACCAGAAAGTCAATATCTATATCTTTTACATGAGAATATACATATAATTGCTTTTTAAATTACATCTGCAATATCTAAAAAAATTTGTCTCAGTTTGACTTAAATTTTCCTCTAATCGTTGTTATTGCAATTACATACTCCATATGCGTGTGGGTTTGCTTCGCGCCGCCATAAGCACGGTCGTAAGATGTCTATCCTTATGAGCGTGCTTATGGCGATGCGCAAATAACTTGATTGCAGGCCCAAGGTGCGTGGGAAACAATAATAATTCGTGCTAGCGTGCTTATGGGGTGAGCGGCTCTGGTCTAGAACATTCGATATATGCTATCTCATTCTACCTAATGCTATTTGTTAATAGTTACGTCCTGAGCCCTGTTTTCTCCATTCGTCACACTAGAGGCCAATATAAAACAAATTTTTCGACAGTCAATTATCAATAGTTATAAACACTGTTATTGTTGAGTAGATGGGGCTTTCCACGCATCAAATTTCCGAATTTCTGATAATCTCATACTGCGAGGTTAGAAAATCATACGTTTATCCTTTTGATCTACTTCATTAGCGAATAGGTTAAGAACAAGAATTATACACAGACAACAAATATAAACAAAAAGGCACAAAAGGAATGCATAAAAAAAGTAATAATAGCGCAGCTGATCACTACACAGTATTGCAGCAACATCTTCTCGCCGTGATTACATTGTTGCAAGATCTATTTCGTGCATTCTACGATGCATAGTAGCTAGAAAGGCAAGTAATAAGTATGCTCGTTAAATGATCTACGATTGTAAGTATGCTCGTTAAATGATCTACATGTTCATTGTCGGAAATGGGCAATGGACAAAGCTTAGAAACAGGCCGTTGTATGACTCCATTCTGGGATTTCAATGTAACTACCCGAACGACATTATTCTTTCCCGGAGGAGAGTGCAAAATCCGTCCGAGAGGCCAGTTATGGCTCGGTAATCGTTCATCCTTTGTAAGCACAATATCGTTGACCTCAAGTTTAAGCCGAAATTTCAGCCATTTGGGTCATCGCTGAAGTCTATTCAAATATTCGGTGAGCACCGAAATTGTTCTACAAGAAACTGGCAGTTTTGTCAATGCTGATAGGATTCGATTTATCAATTTCTGGAAGAGGCGGCGCCAACAGTGAATTACCGATTAAAAAATATGCTGGCGTTAATACGAGCAAGTCATTTCGATCCTTTGTTAGGGGGCATAATGGCCTAGAGTTTAAGGAAGATTCAATCTGCGCCAAAACTGTGGATAATACTTCAAAAGTCAGAATTCGTTCTCCCATTGTTCTTTTGAGATTGTATTTCACTGATTTCACACCAGCTTCCCACAACCCACCGATGTGTGGCACCGAAGGAGGTATGAAATGCCATTGTATCTGGTGTGAAACAAGAAGTGTAGCCGCATGATCTTCAATAAAGCGTTTGTAAGCTGTTTTATCTTCTTGACGCTTCCGATTAGCTCCCATGAAGTTGGTACCCCGATCGCTGAATATGTATCGACATAGACCTCGGCGACCAATAAAGCGTTGCAATGCTCCGAGAAAGGCGTCAGAAGAAAGATCTGCAATTGCTTCGATGTGCACCGTTTTAGGTGCAAGACATACAAAGTTCGATAAATATCCTTTTTGCGAAGCAACTCCTCGACCCTTTGAAGGTGTAATACTTAATGGACCAGCATAGTTTATCCCTACCGAAGAAAAGGCACGAGCAGGATGAAGACGGGAACAAGGAAGGTCTCCCATTAGTGGCTGTTTATATTTTTGGTCAATGTTTAAAGCAGGTTGCAGAACGATGAAGGAAGTATCCGCCACCGACGTCCAGCAATTATCCAAAATCGTTTCCGTATGTAATTTAAAATTATTGAAGTTCCACCGTGTAACGTGAAAGCATGACTGTTGGATATAACCAAGGTAGTGAAACGATGCTTAGCGTGTAAAATATATGGATGTTTTTTATTATATGGTAACAACGAGTCGCGAAAATGACCTCCTACACCGCTCGTTCTGATTCATCTAAGAATGGATTTAATCCTTGTATGGAACTCTTTTCTGACACAGGTTGGTGAGAAGAAATCTGCTTCCAATATGTTTGAATAAGTCGAATCACTCCCAAGAGAGTGTTATATCTCTCCTCCACCGTCAAAGTTCCATAAATTCGTTCATTTGATGGTAGTAAACAGTTTCAGTGGAATCGATAACAGTATGCAAACACGTTTATTAGGTGATGGTAGCTAGTGATATCATTGATGACCTTCAAAAGATCATCATCCCCAATTTGAACCAAACTGACTTAGACTTCCTTGAACTCTGGTTTTTCTTCGTTGGTTGACATGTCTGTTTCAATCGCTCCTTGTGGCCAGAATTTTTTATCTTGATTGATCCATATAGGCCCATGCCACTAAAGAATGTGATTTATTAATTTGTTAAGGTCAAGTCCTCGGCTATAGAAGCCCGCAGGATTGTAGGCAGATATAACATGCCGCCATTCATTTTCCTTTGTTGACACCAAAATTTTGCTTATGCGATTGGCCACAGACACCTTCCACGAAGCACTGCAGCACAGAGTTCCGCACGTGGGATGGTGAGCTTTGTTTTGACGGGAGAAATTTTACATTTCGCCATCAGCAAATTTATGTGATAAATTCCGATATCATCAAGAACCCTTAGATATGCTGCTGCCGAGTAGGCATACGAGTATGCTGATGAATCACAAATTAAGTGTAGCGTGATGTCGCTTGCATTAGTATTCAGCCACCTTGGAATATGAATATTGGATATTTCTTTCAACTGGGTAAGGTAGCAGTTCCAAGAGAGTTTTATGTCATCGGGGACTAACTTATCCCATTGTAATATATGTAACGAAAGCTATTGCATAATCAATCACCTTTGCTTGAACAATCAATGGATTTAACCAGCCCAATCGATCAAATAAAAGAGCTATAATGGATAAAATTACACGTTTAGTAGGTTCAGCTATATAACTAGAACAAACCGTAGCTGGATTCCAAATAATACCCAATGCCTTTATGTTTGTAGCACGGTCTTCAATAGATATATTTTCCAAGATTTCTTTAGCATTACTAGCCCACTTTCGTAACTTAAATATTCCGCTGCTGAGTAGACCAGTCAATTGTTGTTGTAGATTGATTGCTTCCTTGATCGAGTGTCCGCCAGATAATACATCGTCTACGTAAGTTTGCCGTTTTAACAATTAGCCGGCCAATGAGATATTCATAGCTTCATCTTCCGAAAGCTGATGTATCGCTTTGATTGCTGTATATGGGGCTGAACGTGTACTACACATTACTGTAGAGCAATAAAATTCCTGCATTTCCTCAGATGGAATATTCCGCCATAAAATTCGCTGAAACTGAGCATCATCTTTTTGCACATTTTGCACCGGTACATCTTTTCCACGTCAGCGCCATGAATGCAAATTTGAAACTTCTCCACATCCTAAGCACTCCTGCAAGATCGTTATGAAGTTCCGGACCAATTGTAAAAATATCATTTAAAGAATTCCCATTTATTGTCTTTGCTGACGCATCAACTGCGATACGCACCTTTGTAGTCGTACTTGACTCCTTTATAATTGGATGATGTGGAAGATATCTGCAGGAATATACTTCCACGCCAAAATTGCTCACATGATGGTCGGTTTCACCTGAGGTTACGATTTCCATCTGACCCAATGTTAAAAATCCATTAACGGTATTTTGATATTCATGTCATAGGTTAGAATCATGTTGAAGTGGTCTCTCCAAATGTAGGAATCTTTTAAATGCGATATTTTTCGATGCTCCGAGGCCTAAAGTTGACTTCAAGTACAAAAGAATGGGCAATCGTACCACATATTTAACATTTTGCAATCGTTGATGAGTGTCACGATAAAATTCTTCACACCACCGCTCTTCTTGTGATAAGGGGCATTCTTCTTTCACATTCTCCAATTCCCAAAACCTTTGCAATAAATCGTGCATTTCAAAATCCCCATACATTGTTGTTGCTGAAATCGTTATCGACGGTTGTTCACACAATTTTCGAGAAAATTATGTAACCCAGGGTCGTTTTCTGAGCTACTGGCTCGCCGCTTGAGCCCTTTCAAATATAGTTTTCGAGAATATCATCATACACATCATTTCCGAAAAGTATGTCAACCTTCCGTGACTGGAAGTACTATAGATCTGCGAGCGGAAAATCCTTAGGTGCTCCCATGACTTGGATGATAAATGTTTATTGTGCATCACATTTCCTACCTTCGGTACGATATGCGCCACAACCGAATACAAAGAGGTAGAGTCCCTATTGGATCCAAACTTCAAAACTACCGACGAGTAAAAAGTATATCAGAATTTCCTTGCGTTCACCGAGTTCTCCCCAATGGCATTTACACATGATCAACATGTCTGCACAAAACGTTTCAGCGAGGCTGCATCATTCCGCGATGAAAGTTCCTGCAGGTCTAGTAAGTCCATATAGTAGTTTAAGAGAAAACGTTTATTTTCATAAATTCCGATTAACATATTCCATGCAATCGTGTAACTTTCCGCGACTAAGCTGAGATGTTGAATGTCTTGTTCTGCCTCACCCGACAATGCACCCATTAGGTAGAAAAATCGCTGGAGGTCCGTAAGACGCTCGCTTTGGTGTTTTCGTGAGACAAAGATATCCTTAAAGGTAGGCCATTCAACGTAATCTCCCTTAAACGTGGGTAATTTGACCTCCGGCAGTGGTGTTTCCTTGCCAATCATAGGCAATATCCAAACCATACTGCTGAATTGTGGAGTTGCAGAAACAGTATTTACAGGAAATACCGAAGATGAGGTTTCGCGAAGTAGGAACATTGCTTACAAATACTTTTCCTCTAATAATTCCTCATACTTGAAGTTAAAGTAATCCTTTTGCACCGCTGGCTCATTCACCAAACGTATGAGCGGCTTATGATTTGCACGAAATTCTTGCTACAAAATGCGTATGGATTCAATTCGCGTATCAAAATATATTTCACTATAGCGATTCACTAAGTCTTTCTGAAAATTTCGTACAATTCCTCTAAGTGAGGTTAGGATCGAATCTTGCTCTGCTTTGTAACCATGTATTGCTGCTGATGGTTTTGGTTCTGCCGCTTCAGCGCCTTTCGATACAGTATTCATAGCCATTTGCCCAGATTAGCAAATCAATTATACCAATAGCAAATAAGAACAACAAACTTATACTCCTCTTACCTGTGCTCCTAGCCCTTCAAACTGTCCACGTAGGGTTGAATCGTCTTGCACTTTAATATTCGGCGTTGCTCCAAGCGTCCGCAAATAGCTTTAACTGCAAATCCTCACAGGAGGCACCAAATGTTGAGTAGATGGTGGCTGTCCACGGATGAAATTTCCGAATTTCTGATAATCTTATACTGCGAGGTTAGAAAATCATACGTTTTTCCTTTTCATCTACTTTATTAGAGAATAGGTTAAGAACAATTATTATATACTCGTACAGACAAAAAATATAAGCAAAAAGGCACAAAAGAAATGGAGAAAAAAGTAATATAATAATAGCGCAGCTGATCGCTACACAGTGTTGCAGCAACATTTATATTGCATCTAAGGTTTTAAACGAATGTTCGAATGAGTTCTTGTTAATTTAAATTACATTTACTAAAGCTCAATTATGCAAGAAACAGTTTTATTCTACTTCATATAATGCGTGATTAAAATTTGAATAGAATTTTCGTAAAATTTCGTGTCAAAAAATTCATGGGATTCTGTTTAAACCATCAATATGAAATTTGACCGATACATGACTTTCCCACTAAACAAAATAAGACCGAGATGCAGTTACGTCTGAGCCTTGTAACGAAGTCACAGCTTGTTAATCTGGTGGAGTGCAATTTCGAGGAAGAAATTGGCGCCGCAGTGAGTCCATTTAAAGAAACTCTAGCTCCTCAACTGATTCTGAATAGCACACCTGATGTCAAGATTCAGGCATTTGTTGTTCTTATAACGTCAAAGATGATATTTCCAAAAGCAAGCGGCAATACAGTTAATTACGGAAAAAGGAACATATGTGGCCAAAAAGACCAAAAGGTACTTAAAATGGATATGCAACAGAATGACCTCGCTAGCACATTTGCCAAAACAATTACCAATTTAGAAGAGAACATGTCATTAGAGTATTGAGGTATATTCAAAAGTGAATGTTTCCACTGCGTCATTCCATCTCACATAGCGCGAGATGTACAAACTGATCAAGATGATTTACTCCTGAGTGAAGTAATTATGATGCAGAAATAAAGACAGTAGACTAAAAACAGTGAATTCGAAGGATCCGGAACTGGTTTCCACAAGGAATTCCGGTTAAATCATAATTCTATAATTAACGGTAAAAAAATGGTCTGATAGAATAGTAGCCAGAATACCATTTATTCCGATTTCCACCCGAGTGCATATCATTTAATAACGAAGTGATGTCATCAACGAAATTTAAAATCACACGAATGAATAAATTTTAAATGCGACAGGATAAACTGATTGCGTTAAGGGGAAGATGAGCAGATCAATGATGATTGGTGTCACAACATTTTATTATACTGTCGACAAGGGAATCCTTGGATTCGCTTTTATAACAAGCCGTCCATTCTATACTTTAAAGAGAATACACAAATGTAGAACTAGAGTCTTTTAATTTTCACTCCCTCAATTCGGTTAGCGAACCAAGATCAAAATAAAATGCTTGGGTGGCATACTCAAGTCATCACTTGCGTCGAGAGGAAATTACTGTCAGAGCCCCCATCCGCACTTAGACGAGCAACACCCATTTTATAAGGAGAACGTAATATCACCTACTCGTTCCTGTGATCTCTTTTCCCAGTAGAATACGATCATACTAAAAGCATCTACCAAAGATTCATAAATCTATAGAGTACCACTGCCACCACTACCAAAAAAGAGTGCCGGTAAACGAGCCGAATTATAGTAAAATTTAGGCTACTCACAATACACCATCCTGGGACACGGCCAGAAAGCTCTAGAAAGAGGTATATACTCTATGCGCAACGCTGAACAAGAGGAAGTGATATGACGGATGCATTACGGGTTATCACGGAAGATAGCAGAATTAATATACCGATTTAGCGGATTGTAGAATACCAGTAGATATCTCTGACAAACAATTCATCAACTTCATTAACAGGTCAAAGTGAGTGCTTGAAATTAACCTAGAAGAAATATGGGTAGTTTAGCAGAGAGCTAAAATTCTTTGGCCATAAAGTCTCACATCACATATAGGGATAAAATAAAATCAGATAAGTGATGACCATTTCCGACTAATCTGCTGTAAGTGCAATGCTTCATTGAATTTTGTGCATATTTTCGACGATTGGTTCCTGCATTCGAAAATTGTATTTCATTCAAAGAGTCGAAATGATATTACTATCAAATTTCAGAGATTTCATTGGGATACAAAGCAAAATACGGGAGTTTGGTTAATTAAAATAACTTCTTAGGTAATTGTTTTCCAGCGAAATATTGAGCAACCCTGAAAGAATCTAATGTAGTGCTATAAAGAAACTTTTGGCAATTAAGCAATCAGTAAAGCATTTCCATAAATAATTGTGTGAGAACAGTTCATGCGGCGTTGAGGTTATTACTGTAATTAAAACTTGAAGGTTGTAGAGTCAACTTGCAAGATGGGTCAAACCCCTCCGCAGTAATAATTATTTTATTGAGCATCGAAGAGAAGTGCATCACGGATGTAGAGTCTTTGTCGACGCCTATGCTAGGTGGAGCACAAACATTGTTCCAGGCCGGAACAGTAGTAGAATGTAACATTCTGCCAGACGAGCAATGTTTAGTTGATAAAATACAAATCAAGCAGAAGAATATTCTGCATTCGTGAGCAATAATATCATCTATAAACGAGTACAAAAGTCTGAAGTTGGGTTAGACCCACTGCGAAATACCCCTTACCATTCCTTGTGCGTGCGAGTTCAACAATGGGGATGCTTTCTTCATAAATTATTATTAGGAGCATATCTACGGTAATTTTTGGTAGGGTACCTTGAATTGATTATATCGACCCCATTTCTTGTGTATGTCAATATAATTACTAATATAAAATTTAGTCCAAAAATTTTGTATAGGTCGTAAGTTAGAATAATATATCAATAGTGGGTGTGGCTGAAAAAATGACACGCCCATTTTTTGTGTGGTCTTTAATGTTGGATCCCGCAACATTCCTGTGAAATTTCGTTGATAAATCTTCAAAAGGAACCGAGTAATGATTGTTGGTTAATTGTGGGCGTGGCAGTAGTATTATGATCTCCATATTCTGCACACACACTATTATGGGCCCCATTTCTGCCAATTTTTATTCCGCTGGCATCAATACGAGCATAGGTAGGCTAATTTTTTTTTTATACCCGAAAATTCCTTATATCAAAAGAGGGCAAGTCTTTTAACTGATCAACCCTATTAGATAGCTTTATAATGTCTACATGTTTCTTCACGAAAGATTTCGTCCGTAAATCTCTACCAGATCTGAAGTTATTAATATTTGATAATAGTGGGCGTGGCAGCAAATATATACCGCCCACTTTTTGCAAAGTGTTTAGTAGGGCCCACATCTCCATATCTGCCAAATTGCGTCACGCTCCCATCTATTGGACCGAAGTTATAGTCATTTTGAAAAAGGTGAAAAAAGTTCCTTATATGGGAGGTAGACGTGGTCTTTGTCCAAATCGGCCCATATAGCAATCTGGTTCTGTATCTTTGTCCAGACTATACTTTTGCTAAGTTTCATTAAGATAGTTCCAACGGTGTGGAAAAAATGTGGCCACAGACGGACAGACGGACGGACAAAAAATTCTGATCACATCTGTATACTTAAGTCTATACTTACCATTTTACCAAACAATACTTTTAGACAGAAAATGACACACTAAATTTTAATAATATTTCAACATTCAGAAATCTGCAAGACATTTTTTATACAGCTCGATAAGTGTCTAGTGTGGTTTTAATGGTGTTCTCGTTTTCAAATACATTTCAAAATTCTGAAATTCATCTTCAAAGCATAAGCATAAGCAGGGATCACTTATGAAACCGTTCTGTGGGCTAAGAAAGAAAGACAACTAAACTTTGCGCAAGCACTTGCTAAGGTACAAAAGTCGCCCTGAACGTCATACTGGAACTTACACCCCTGCACATATTTGTGGAAACACAAGAGAAAGGGCTCTGTATAGAATGACGATGGAAGTCTCATCGGGCATCAGATGGTCGAAAGGCCATTGCAGAAATCTGTATACTGAAAGACTTTACAAACACGCGCGACAGGTTAACTAAGTTGTTTAAAACAGAGTGGAGCTACAAAAACGCATGGGTAGGGCTGCAGGCAGAGTGCCGACTGGCGACCGAACCGAACTTATTGCTGACCGAAAAAAAAAACTGGTTCAATACAAATTAGTGCAAATCGGCGCCGAGATGGCAGAGTAACAGCCGAACCGAACCGAACTTATTGCTGACTGACTGGACAAAACTGTTTTAGAGACTTATTTGTGACCGATTGTGACTGATGTTTGATTGTATGTGTAAATATTTAAGTTGATGCTTTGATGCTATTGAAATATTTCTTTCTGTTTTGTTTGACACATATGTATGTGTGTATCTATCATGTAGATCATTATACCATGCTCTTGCTTTTTTGTTTATGATTGGTTTTGTTTACCGTTTGAACGAAATATACATACATATGTATATACAAAACACAAAATTCTTTTCCTTCATTCCACACCAACAACTTCTCCTGCCTCTTCCATGCTCTTGCTGTTGTCAACGCAGTGTATGATTGGTTTTGTTTACAAAAAAAGCACAAGTTTCAGCCGGCACTCTGCCATCCCATAAGTTGAAACAAGTCAGCAATAAGTTCGGTTCGGTTCGGTTCGGTCGCCAGTCGGCACTCTGCCTGCAGCCTAAACAACAGTATCATTCTTATACATACACATCTTTCCAACTTCTATCGCGCTGATTTTTCTTGTATAAACAAAATCCAATAAAAAAATGCACAAAAAGCTCTGCGAAAACTCCATGCATCTAAGATTTTTTTGTTATCACATATGATGTCGGAGGGTAGTCTCTCACGATACTGATATGATACCACACTCCTAAATTAGGAACCTTAACCTATACTCTATCAAGAATCGCATCCTGCTCGAGGTAACCCTGCCACATATAGAACACAACGTATCTAGATTGTAGATACTTCATGTGGGCAGTAGTAGCTACAGTAATTCTGTACAAGGCATTAGCAGTAATGCAAGGAACCCCAATAGGATTACAGGACATTACATCATAAGCAATTACAGACTAATGTTGACTATAGATAGTTGCATCATCATCATTCACGCCGATCTGAAAACACATCGGATCTGCTGATTGCCTGGCAACTACGAATTTTTGAAGCCACACTTCTCATATTCCATATTCCGGTCCCATAGACTGACGTTAATGTGGTTTTTATACCCCAGGGAGGTAAAACTTCACATTGTAAACCCAAGGACTAAAGGTTTATCTTCTTTCTTGAGAGACTAATTAATATCCACATTAGGGGAAAGGTAGATCATATACTGTTCCCTACTCAGCACGCATACACGAAGGAGAAATCGGTTGAAACAGCCCTCCACCCTCTTGGCCAACAAATGGAATACTGCTTGTATCCCAAGTAGCTCACCTCAGTCGCGTTTCTGGAAATCGAGAGCCTTTAGCCCAATGGCTATCATTAACGTCTATCAAACCCGACGCTAATTGACCTTATTAGGAAACTCTTGGTAGACAAAGTGCTTTACTTATCACTAGGCACTTCCAGAGTAAGAAGACGAATAATGAAAGGCACAACCCTGCTATCTCCGTTCTCTTGAACCTGCCCTGAACGATCTACTACTGCAAATTAGCACAAATGAGTGTAAGGTAATGGCATACGCTGAGGATCTAGCTACAATCAGAGAAATATATCACGATCTTAGTTACTATAAACCACGAGGACCTTAATAAGCTTTCATCGTGGTGGGTTTATAGTGGTGTGAAGATTAACGCTTCAAAGCCTGACCTGGCCGTTCTTGGAAGCACCAAATTCCCTCCTTCAGTGCATTCGGGTTACATGGCACAATGGTGGATATTACGGCAGAAGTGAAATATCTGGGGTTTGTACTTGATAGAATGCTGAACGGGAAGGCTTACGCACTCGAAAGAGTTCGCGAAGCTACATTGGCACTTTGTTCTTCAAGAAAGCAATCGGTAAGAATTGGGGCTTGGAACTAAAAATAATTACTTGGATATTTGTATCGATAATCAGACTCATACTCTTCTACGTCGTAGTCGTCTGGTGGACAGGTCTGAATAGAGGAGTCCACATCAAGTCAATAGACCCTTTACAAAGATCGGTGGCACTTATTACAACTGACGCCTTGTGATGAACCCCATTGTAAGGGATATACGCCTCCAACACCTTCTCCCCGTTGAGCTCTTTGGTAAGGAGATGGCTTTTCTCTCAGCGATGAGATTGAATACACTAAGCAGATGGACGCGGCCAGATTTCGGCTATAGCCTTGCTCTGAAAAAAGTTGGCGTCTATTCCCAGCTACATTGACTACTCCCTTCCCTCTTTCGTCCTTAATAACAATTCTACATTCAAATTCCAAAGAGACAAAAATTGAATAGGGACGAGGTATCGGAAAAAGGAGTATGTCTCTATACTGCCTGCTCCAAGATGGGGGGAAGGTTTGGTTGGTGCTGTGCTATGCAAAAGCCTCCAGCTAACTGAAAGATTTGACTGCCGGACTACTGGAACGTGTTCCAGGCGGAGGTGCTGGCAACCTCCAAAAAGCCTTATCTCTGCAAGAAGCAGTATAATCTGTCAGACGAACATGTTCAAATCTTCACTGACAGCCAGGCTGCTACTAAGGATGTAGACAAGGCACCTCCTCGCACCTCAAAGACCTCCTCGAAGGTGGCCTACCTTTGTCGCTATCTGCGTAACGAGCTGGCGCAAGTACACCACATCTCTCTGACTGGGGTGGCTGCTTATTGTAACAGAAGAGGTTACTGTGTTATCGATATACTTGCTAGATGCGGCACAACATTATCTAGCATTAGTTACACCTATATAGCGGGATTTCCACCCGCTGTATGCATTATTTCTATCTTCTACGAACATCTCAACAAAGGGTGGCGGGAGCAAAGTACCTATAATACGACTAAACAGATCTGACCATTCTTTAATCTCAGACGAACTAAAAAGCTACTTTCCTTGAATATTCAATATATTAGTTCTATCATAGCGATGTTGACAGGCCACTACCCAATCCACCAGGCTGGGCCTCGTCATGCGGGATTCTGTCGGACTTGCCAATAATGAATGAATAACGGTTGTACATCTACTTTGTTACTGTGCGGTCCTCTCCTGGAGCAGATTGAAAATCGCAGTTTGCGCAGTTTTTTGTTAAATTTAATCAGCTAAAATATAAAAAATCCCAAGGAAATTAAATTTTCAATCCCGTTGGTTTTCAAGCAAATTTCAATTTGGAAGCACTTTCTATCGAGGATAGAAAAACTCGCCCCTTTCATCCGAGTATAATTTACTGGATAACTTTTTCCATACAAAAGTCTGTCCTAGCCTCGATAGAGTGGGGAATCGAATGCGCCTACTATTTCCAAATCATCGCATATGGATTGATAGAATGCTTACGGACAGGATATTCAATTCACGGCGGAAACACAAGAATGATAGAAATAAAGATTACGACATGAGCTTGTGCAAGGGTATAGTTTGTCAAGTGTTGCCAAATCTGTGTGTCCCTAAATAAATTACTAAGAACTATTTCTATATAACAAATCAATGTACTTAAGAATATGATTGCTTATTGCAGAAATTTCTCAAAATACCAATGCATGAAAGAGAAAATTCAATGAGAGAAGAACTCACTATCAAATAATTTGAAAAGGAAAATAATAAATTTTTCCACTTTTATGTTTTCACAAATATTTTAAGTTTGAAATTATTCGCCAGGAACACAGTTAGCATGACGTCATTTGTGCTAAATGCGCAGAACATTTCAATTACCTACGCGGGACGTTGTAATCGTTACTTCTATCATTCTTGCAGGGGCACGCCTTAAGAAGGTATTCTTTCACCCCGCTATGGAATCTTGCAGTAGAGAAGCGGTTTGTGCAACTGGAGAGAAAGGGGGGCAAATTCGTTGCCTATACCGACGATGTTGCTATTAGCATCTCAGGAAATATGTGTGAACTCTGACCAACTTAATGCAAAATCCAAATGGGTTACGGTATGCGCGTTGGGGGTTAATCCAACCAAGACGAAGTTTGTACTCTGCACTAGGAAGTAAAAAACACTTGTCCACTTGTCTCTTCAAATCTTAAATATCAACACTGTAGAAAAAATTAGGTAATTGTGTTTAATGCTGACCAGGAAGCTGAACTGGAAAATTAATATAAAAGAGCGCCTTGTAGAATTCAGATAGCTCTTTGCTCTTGGAAGAGAGTCACTGGAAAAAATGGGAGTTACAGCTAAATAAAGCCTACTGTAGACATACAGCTCTAATACGACTAATCCTTTTCTATGGGGTACTTGTATGGAGGACGGACCTAAGCAAGTCTACATACAATAGATTGTTAACAAAAGTACAAATAATAGCTGAGATAATGGCGCCAGTTCCATCGGAATGACTCGAACGACAGCTTTAGACGACATGCTTAAGTTACTGCCTGTCAGGTTATTTCGCGAAGAGATGGCTGTCACTTCAGCTGTTAGATTAAAAGCTACACCCCCACCGATGCAAGGGAGTCACTTTTAAGTCATTTTGAGGGTATTCCTGACGATTTTGAGTATACAGTCCATTTTTCTAGGGACTAATGGAAGGACACCACCGTCTCATATATAAAAGGGGGCCATATTTGCACAGATGCATCCAGTCTACAGAGAGGTGCAAATTATCGTGTCGTTTGGGATTCCCGACCACTGCAGCGTTTTTCAAGCAGAGGTCGCGGTTATGGGGAAGCATAGTTTTGGCTTAAGAAGAAGAAGATATCTAACCAAGTTTTGGCTATAATTACATCACAATCCGTAAAGAGCTGCCGCAAACCTATAAACATGATATCTAAGCAGACTAGTCTGTATCTGAGTTGGGTTCCCGATCAGAGGGATATTGGAGGGAACTTCAGAGCGGACGATATAGAGCGGAGATTCAGCTAGAATGGTCAAACCTCGTTATTCCCTATATAGCTATATGCCAGTCTCAATTAAATACAACATCCTTAGACACAGCGGGCGGATGCTGTTCTGAAGGATCAGGATGTAAAATAGCTGAATAGAAAAAAAATTGACTGTCCTTAAATAGACATTTTCAAGTCACCGTCATAACTGTCCTGAGGAGACACTGGACTCTGCGTATACATGGCAAGAGATTAGGAATAGCCTAGAATGCCTTTTGGTGGAGTTACATGGATGAGGAGGCGCAGTAATGAAACACCTGATCTGCACGTGTCCAGCGCATTATTTAGTCCAAAGGTTCAAACTTGGTGGATTGAAGTCCCAGCGGTCGTAATAGAAGTAGAAAGAAAATTGTTAAAGAAATAAGAGAAATGTATTATATAAATTTTTATTATATTATAAGAAATTTGTGCGAATGGGAGGCCTTCAGAGGCAAGAGATGGGTAAAGGCTACGCTCTCTTATTTCCGATTGAACGATAAGGTTTCTTTAGTTTCATTGTAAGAGAGACTGCAGACATTTCATAGTACTGATGACGGGTCACTTTGTTAGGGGTAAGCATATACAAATGATAGGCATAGAAGAAAGTACAATTTGCCAGGCTTGTAGAGGGGAAGGTTAGACGGTGGACCACTTTTCGTTCAAGTGTCCCGATTTGGCCAGAATCAGGTTGGAGAAATTAGGCGCTGATATCCTAAGTAGACAAACTTTGGCTAAAATGGACACAGGATTTGCTAAGGTTTGTTCAAATCAAACTGAAAATCTAACGTCAAATATAGTACAATTGATGTCTTGTGGTCTGAGTGCTAAATATGATTTTTTGTTCTGAAGGAAAAAAAGGTGTGAAAGCAGATTTATCGCTACTCATAGGTGTGGGAGAACCGGTAAGCTTCTACAAGCACTCCACCAATATCTCACAGTCGAAAATCAGGATTATGGAAAAATATACAGTCATATAAATCAAAGACCAAATAGGAAATATATTTCAATATAGCACCTCCGCCACTGCCTTCATGTTAAAACAGTTCTCCACCACAGCATAGCGCTCACACAACTCCCTAATATCCGTAACGTCTCAACTTCTACCCAGACATTCCAATGGACAAATTACTTCACCCTTAACAATCGTCCTTAGTTTGCAAACATACTCCATAATAACAGAAGTTACCGAGACAAGGATGCAAAGCCGAAACCAGAACCAATGGATAAATGTACTCAATCCAGGACCTATACAATAGCCTCTGAAGCGACTAGCTGCACCACTATCATCTCAACAATTTCCAACCCTGAAGAAGTTTCAATGAAATTTCCAGGTCCCTACTAGCAACTGTAGTGCAAACTACCTCCAATAGAAGGATGTTTTTTTTGCTATGAAGAAATATTTGAATATATCGCGTCGATTCGATCAAAAGAAGACAATCAAAACTATGACACAAGTTTTAACTAAGTTCGTTAGTACAGCAATATCCATTTTTTTGGTTAAAGAACTTTTCGCTAACATTCTTTGAAAGTAAGACGAAGAGTGGTTAAGCCATTCAAATATTAATAGACACCGATTCCAATAAAAACGAGTAAAGAAGTCTGAAGTCGGGTTAGACCGACTACGAAATACCCTTTACCTTTTCTTGAGCGTGCGAGTTCAACAATGGGGATGTTTTTTTCATAAATCATCATTAGGAGCATATCTACGGTTATTTTCAGTAGGGTACCTTGAATTGATTATATCGACCCCATTTCCTGTGTATGGCTTTGTAGTGTCAATATAACCACTAATATAAAATTTTGTTCAAAATTTTTGTATAGGTCGTAAGTTATATTTATATGTCAATAGTGGGCGTGGCTGTAGAAATAACACGCCCATTTTTTGTGTGGTGTTTAATGTTAGTACCCGCAACCATCCTGTGAAATTTCGTTGAAAAATCTTTAATAGGAACCTAGTGTTGATTTTTGGCTAATTGTGGGTGTGGCAGTTGTATTATAATCTCCATATTCTGCACACACACTATTATGGACCCCATGTATATTTCTGACAATTTTTATTCCGCTGGCGTCAATACAAGCATAGGTAGGCTAATTTTAATTTTAGACCCGAAACTTCCTTATATCAAAAGTGGGCGTGTCTTTTGCCTGATCAGCCCCATTTGTTACAGCTAGCTTTATAATGTCCACATGTTTCTTCATGTAGAATTTCGTCCATTAATAGCTACCAGATCTGAAGTTATGAATATTTATTAATAGCGGGCGTGGCAGTTAATATATACCGCCCACTTTTTGCACAGTCTTTAGGAAGACCCACATCTCCATAAATGCCAAATTGCGACACGATTCCATCAATCGGACCAAAGTTATAGCTATTTTAAAAAAGTAGAAAAAAGTTCCTTATATGGGAGGTAGGCGTGGTCTTTGTCCAAATCGGCCCATATAGCAATCTGGTTCCATATCTTTTTCCAGACTGTACTTTTGCAAAGTTTCATTAAGATAGTTCTAACGGTGTAGAAAAAAAGTGGCCACAGACGGACAGACGGACAGACGGACGGACAAAATAAAAATTGCTTAGAAAGTGATTCTGATCATATCTGTATATATATGTCCATACCTACCACGCCTCCTTCTCGAAATTCCAACCCCTCTCAAAAGCACAAAGTTGGTATACCCTATTTAACTTTTTTAAAGGTAAAGGGTATAATTAGACAGAATCCTCCTTAGTTGACAAACCAATTCTGAACGCCAAATCTGTCTATGTAAATTCAATCGGTGGCAATACAAAAATCACGCACCATACTATAACAAATCTTTGTTTAGTGTTCTATATCAACATTTTTTCATGCTATTTTAGGTATCTGTAGCTGCAAAAAGTTATTAGCAGTTACACAACATTAACTCATGTAAATTAGAGACAAAATAAAGTAAAGCAACGTACTGCTGAATCTGTGAATTCTAGAAACATTCGAACTAATTACATGGTTGCGGAGCAAAAAGAAGCAATGCTAACAATAGTAAGAACTGTTTCAAAACTCTTTGCGGAACCTAATGAAAGTTTAACCTATACCACCACAATAAAACTCGACATTTGTACGTAATATTGATAACCCAGTTTATTTAAAATATTAACCCTAACGAATGTTGCTAAAAAAAAGGAGTAGAAAAACAAATTAAAAACCTGTTAACTGACACTATTATCCTTTCATCACGATAATCATACAATTCTCGTATATGGATCGCACCTATCGAGATGGACGTCTCTGACGAAAACGTAACGATTGTCGACCTATACCAGATACCAGAGATTAAAGAAGTTTTAGTGCTCAGTCAGGGAATTACAAATGTTTAAAGAGCGCCTTTCATTAGAATCCATTAATGGAATCAGATGTTGAAAAAACTGCATTATCTCTCAAAAATGGCAAATACGAGGCGACCAGGCTCTCTTTTGACCTAAATAATGCCCCTCCCATTTCCAAAGAACGTTAGATGACATTTTAAGAGACACTATCAGAAAGAGATATTACGTTTATATTGATGATACTTTCATCTCTTGAGAATATCAAAAAACCCATTTAGAAAATATAGAAACAGTTTTCAGACTAGTAATGCAATGCTAGTATAAACTGTCAGCTAGAGAAATGCGAATTCTTCAAAGAACAAATATAATGTTTGGGCTACGTAATGTCATCAAATGGCATTAAGAGAAACCCAGCGAATGTTTAAACCATATTAAATTACCCTTTGCCCTAAGATATCTTAGAGCAGTTTCAGACTTATCCGGATAGTGCAGATGTTTCATCCGGGAAAATTCGCAAAGCCCATGCGGCTCTTTTAAGGGGCAAATTGACATTTGTTCAAAAAATAACTAGGTAACAAATATTTGTTGTTTACAAAGTCAAGAAAATTGAAGAAACATAAGAAATTTAGATAGAAAAAGATATTTTAAATACCATTTAAGGCAATACATCCATATTATATTTAAAAATTGGAATTAAACTGTTACTGTTAATAGGAAATAAATGATTAAAAATTTAAGCAACATTTTTTAAATTCCGATACCTGAGGGATTCTCCAGTTTATAATGAAGAAATTGTATAAACCATTTTCCAAAACTGGTATATCTAAGAGACTTTTCAATAAATAAAAAAAAAAATTTTTTATACCATAAATCACATTACGAAAACTTCTGACTATAAAGTTTCTATCATCCTATCCCAAATAAAACAGTTGGAAATGATGACTTAGGATAGGAACGGACTTATAGCTTCTAAAGTGACAGTATATTTGTGTTATTGGTACAGAAAAGAGCATTGAACAAACAGCTAATATTAAATTTTGTTTTAAACTTAGTAAAACTTGTACCGAATCATGTTTGAATTGACAACGTTTATAGAGATGATTGTTTATCTCGTAGCAGTGTTAATGGGTGCTATACACGGTTTAAAAACGTTCGTGAGGACATAAATGAAGAGCAACATGTTGGCTAACCGAAATTCGTAATCACGTGCGCTAATTCTTCAAAGATTACCTAAAATCTTCTTTAAAGTATACGGAATTTGAATTCCATATCATCAACATCAATTTATCTTGTTTTGACCGAACATTTTGGGTACAAAAAATTGTTTGTATGGTATATTCTGCACTTATTGACCCATGACTCAGAATTCAACATTCGAAGAACCTCGTCGATGAGGTCAAAAAGGACAAAAATCTCCTTTACAAGATTGTGACTGATGAAACGAGGTGTTTTCAATATGAACCAGAAACCAAATACCAAAGTGAGGAGTGGAAGGAGCCAGACTAGCAAAAAACCAAAAATCTCGTTTCGAGAAATCAAAAGTGAAGACAAAGTTGATTTGCTTTTACGATTCCAAGGACATTATCCACAAAGAGTTAGTTCCACCGGTCCAAACCGTTCATACACAACTGAATTTTGGTATTGTGAAGCGTTGGGTGCATAGTATTTGGGCCAAATATCGCTCACAACAAGTTGACGATTATTGAATGATAATTCGCCATCTCATCGATAGACACTTGTGAGCGATTGTTTGACTAAAAGTCACTTAATAACTGCAAACCACTCTACTTTTACCTGTTCGTAAATTCCCATTGCCTATGAAAGGAAAGTATTTTGTGGACGTAGAATCCACATCTTGAAGGACATCCCAGCCGGAGATTCAAAACACCCATTCGACATGCTTTTAGACCGTGCACATGGCTGAACTGAGTTGGAGGGGAACTATTTTCAGTAAAATAAATCAGTTTTGCCAATAAAAGTTTTTGTTGTTCCTTTGCACCAGTATATAAAGAGTAACTTCTAATAACTTTATGAGCTATTTCCACAGTGAATTATTGTTTGACTAAACTACATTTGTTGCAACTTAATTAACCAATACGGGGTGATCAAATTAGTAATATAGGTATATATTTTAAACGTCATAACTGTCATTTTGTTTAGATTCACGCCAAAATTTACATATGCGTTCAGTATTGATTGGCATATTAGCATTCATTGATAACAGTTGCACAGCGTATAGTAAAATGTATTACAAAAATAATCAATCTTTTTGGGCTACATTTCGCGCATTACGTAAAATTTATGGTCAACATAATCGACCTGCTGAGCTTACTATTCATAATCTAATTGAAAATTTCCGGTCAAATGGTAATGGTTATTATGTTAAGAATCTAGCCCGTCAAAAATATAAACGTAATGTTGAAAATATCGATGCTGCTAACCAAAATGTGGATGAACATCGGGAACAATCAAATAGACATCGTTCTCAAGAACCTGGACTTTATTATGGCAGCACATGGAATATTCTTTACAAAGATTTGTATTGCATGGCATATAAAATTCAGCTGACACAAGAACTTAAACCAAATAACCATTCATTGCGAAAACATTTTGAAAATTTGGTTTTAGAGCAATTTGACAAACAGGTCCATTATTTCATATAAACCCCATTTTAGCGATAAGGCTCATTTCTGGTTATATGGCTTCGTAAACAATCAAAACAGTCCCATTTGAAGTGGAGAATATCCACATACTGTTTATGAAACACGTTTATATTCATAAAAATTAATAGTTTGATGTGGTTTATGGTCTGGAGGTGTAATTGGAGAGTATTTTTTGGAAAATAAAAATAGCAGTTACCGTCAATGGTGAACACTACAGAATCATGATTAAAAACTTTTTGTGGAATGAATTACATGATTTCGGCATGGACAATATGTGGTTCCACAATTTGGAGCAACATTCCTTACATCTCGTGTCACAATCAAGTTATTGAGAGAAAAGCCATAAAGATCATGCGATATAACTCCTTTAGGCTTTTTTGTTTTGGGTTATGCTAAATCATTGGTATATGTGACAAAGACATGATATTAAAACCAACATTATTCGTGTTATAAGTACATATTTATATGAAAAAGTGACTAAAAATTTGCGTTTCAGAATTTTTAAAAAATTCTAGAGGCGTTCATTTATATGCAATAATTTTTAAATAAAAATGTGCTGAACCATTATCTAAAATAAACAAAAAACATATTGATATATAATAATATTTGACTGCAGAGAAAAATACACCATAATATCAATCAAAGCAGGGTTAAGGAAACATGACCTACTTAATTTAATATAATCAATTGTTATAAAACAGGTGTAAATGGCCTTGTTGTCCTACACCATCCAATATTTTATAAATTTATTTGTAAAGTATGTTGCAATAAATAAATATATAAATATTGATATCTTATACCCTTTTTTCCATTTCCAGTTTAAAACATGTAGTTCTGATTTGATCATCTGTTATAAATTTTATATAGAGATATATATAAATCAAAAATTCTTCTTTCTAAAAATCTCTCTCTCTTCGTGTCGAAGCAGCACTAGCGAGGGAAGGAGTACTAGCAGGTAAAGCCTTTGTTGTCCCTTATTGCAAAGTAAGAGTAATCTTTCGCTAGGAGCTATCAATCAAACCATAATTTCTATAATTGAGTGCTGAATATTGAATGTCAATAGTACATAAAATTATGTTTCTTCTATTTCCTCATTCGATTTCTCTTGAATAACGCCCAACCAAATTAAATTGTCGACTGGAAGACATCTTTCGGAAACTTGCTTAGGAAAATTGTCTGCGCTCATAATTTACATATATGTATGTAAATATGTATATGTTTATAACAAGAAGACTGTGTTTAATATATCAATGCAATTGGACATACTCAGTTATATTTGCAGCTTAATTTTCAATGTACACAGCTGTCATTACATATGAATATTAAGATATATTCATGATTTGAAATGTGCAGAATATTTGTTGACAAAAGACGTACAATGTTATTTGAGAATATTTTTACCGAATCTCAAAAGAATACTACAATTTCACAATTAGCACAACGCGTTCATACATCCCTGTTGTTAAAATACTTCCTTGTGTTTAAATCACTTTACTAATCATTAATAACTCCCTGAATTCTTTCTTGCATCTTTTTTAATAGTGTGCTCATACTTTAAATGCAATTATAATTAAGGATATATATTCTCTTTTTTCTCTTGAAACAATTTTCAACGCAGTTAGAAATGCATTTCTTATTCAATTATTTTTTTTTTTTATAATACGTCACTTAACAGTCAATCCATCGATGTAGAAAAACACGACGCCTTTAAAATATATTAAGTATACATATGTATGTAAATATGTATATAGTTGCCAAAAAGTGTATATATTTCTGGATCTGGCTTGGCTGTCTATTTTCTCATTGAATTTATGTATTAGCTCCAAAAAACCAGTATAGGAATTCTAGTTATGTACAAAATTTAAAGCTATTGCACAAAATGTGAACTTATAGTAAAAAAATTTACCGGAACAAATAGGACCACTTTACAAGAAATGAGAAAGTCAATTTTAAAATTGCAACTACAATAAATTATTGCACTCCGTCCGATACCCTACATTCATCCATGGTGCCAGCATCTCCATTCATCACTGAGCAATACTTTTTCAATATGATTTTCATTTCGAGTTTTGAATTGAAATTGCTTATGGTGTGCCAGCTTTTGGCTGCGCCAACAGACTTATATATTTTCCACATCATATTAAAACAGCACTATTATTACAAACACAGCAACATGCAGAAGCATACAACTATATGTATATGCAGCAACAGTACAAGTGCATAGACCGCACACGGCATGACCGGCCAAACGGCCAACAACAGCAGGTGTAACCGAATGCATGTCAAAATACACCGCACTGCGTTGCGAATCTTGAATACTGAATACATGCGACAGGCGAATACGAGCCATGCATTGGTAACTTGTGGGGTACGTGCACAGTAAGAGCACGTAGGCCCTGCTGAATGTTTGCCGTGACCCACTGCTGTAAAGTGTATAACACAGCAATTGTAAAACAAAGCAAATCAATACTTCAAGCCGCAGTCTTTCACTCTGGCCTCAGCAGTAGCTGGCGCTGATGATATGAACATGCCCGCGGACGACGATGAAGACGAGGGCGAAGAAGACGTTTGAACCTAAGCAAAAATGAAGCGCAAAGGTCGCGCATGCGTACTGCATACATATGCATATAAAGAGGCTTCAGCAACATGAGCAGCAGCAATTGTTGCCCATATTTGTAGCTTTGTCTGTCCTGTACGTCTGTGCGTCCGTGCCATCCATCCATATGTCCGTCCGTACTTTTAAGCGATCTTACGATAGTTTTGCCTAACGGACTTTTGTGCATCATAGGCGACTTTATTTGTTGTGCCGCGTCGAACCACGTCAGGCCAAGCAGTGCATATTGAGCGCATGTGCATTCGCAACCCAATATGGGGGCCACAAGTTTGACTTTAATACTCTGAGACATGTTTTTTATTAATTTTTTAAGTTTCGTCTTCAATTTTTTTTTTGTTTTTACTTTGCAATGGCAGATCAGTGCACTGATCACAAATTTTAGACCCGATTGGAGTTTGTTTGGCAATGCAGCTTATGAAAACACTCTGCGATCACCGTTGTCTAACGTCGGCCGCTGATTGCACGCGTGAGCCGTCTAACGGTTTCGGCGAATTATAACGTTAGTATTGCTGGTGTGTTGTTTAATTCTGCAAAAATCTTTGGAAAACTTCTTTTATATGAATCAAATAAACTAAGTTATCCACGGATATTGCTGCACAATTCTGTGCTAGGCATAATATTTTCTAATAATTCTAAAATATTTTCTCTAAGAAATATTTTAGAATTAAAAAAAGCCGAAAAATATTGTTTCGCTTTTAGTAATATCAGAAGCACAGTATTTTCGAAGGTCCCAAATATTTGCATTGATTATTTAGATGCGTTTGTGTAGATTATTGTGCAGTTTTTTCGTCAGGTATTCAGGTTGCACATGTTGTGCTTCTTGATCACTAACGAACCGTAGTCACGAATAGTACCAGAACTACTTCTATAAACTACAAATGAAAGTTTTCAATTATCAAAAAATATTAAATAATAGTAGATGAAAACGAGTAAAGAAGTCTGAAGTCGGGTTCGACCGACTTCGAAATACTCTTCACCTATCCTTGGGCGTGCGAGTTCAGCAATAGCGATGTTGTCTTCATAAATCATCATTAGGAGCATATCTACGGTAATTTTGGGAGGCGTCGCCTTTATCTGATAGACCCCATTTTTTATGGCTTTGTAGTGTCAATATAAATACGTACTAATATGAAATATCGCCCAAAAATATTGTATAGGTCGTAAGTTATAAAAATATGTCAATAATGGACGTCGCTGTAAAAATAACACGCCCATTTTCTGTATGGTGTTTAATGTTAGTAACCTCAGCCTTCCTGTGAAAATTTTGTGGATAAAACTTTAATAGGAACCTAGTAATAATTTTTTATTAATTGTGGGCGTGGCAGTAGTATTATTATTCTCGTACACACGTTGCTATTCGGAATTTCATCCATAAATCTCTAATAGATCCAAAGTTATGAATATTTGTTAATAGTGGGCGTAGCAGCTAATATATAGGACCCACATCTCCATAACAGCCAAATTGCGTCACTATTGCATTAATTTGACCGAAGATATAGTCATTTCAAAAAGGGGGAAAATGTCTCTGATATGGGAACTAAGTCCAGACTATACTTTTGGAGCTTTGTCCAGACTATACTTTGGCTAAGTTTGATTAAGATAGCTCTAACCATGTAGAACCAAAGTGGCCGCAGACGGACGGACAAAATTAAAATTCTTCAGAAAGTGATTCTGATCACATCTATATACATATATACTTGTTTATATATATATATATATATATATATATATATATATATACATATATATATATACGAATATATATATATATATATATATATATATATATATATATATATATATATATATATGTATATATATAAGTATATATATATATATATATATATATATATATATATATATATATATATATATACGAGTATATACGATATATATATATACCAATATATATATATACCAAATATATTATGCTGCTCGAGATGGATAAACTAGCTATCTATTTAAATATATAATCTAAACCATTTATTTGGATCACATTCGAATTAGCTGGAAAAAAAAGTTGTTGAGGTGGATTATGTTCTTGTTACGAGTAAACCGTTTACCTTTAAAAGGGTAGAAAGGGTATACTAATTTTTACTTCTTAGACGGGTTGCAACTACAAGAAGGAGGCGTGCCATAAGGGCATATATATATATATATATATATATATATATATGTATATATATATATATATATATATATATATATATATATATATATATATATATATATATATATATATATATATATATCCAACCCGTCTAAGAAGTAAAAATTAGTATACCCTTTCTACCCTTTTAAAGGTAAACGGTTTACTCGTAACAAGAACATAATCCACCTCAACAACTTTTTTTTCCAGCTAATTCGAATTTGATCCAAATAAATGGTTTAGATTATATATTTAAATAGATAGCTAGTTTATCCATCTCGAGCAGCATAATATATTTGGTCGTCGTGTACTCATTTTGAATTTATTGTAAGAACTTTTATCATAGAATTGAAAGCATATCCATGACTGTCATAAACCAATAAAGAAAACTAGTGGAATGCTGAAGTCGGGTTAGGCCGAATGTGAAATAATCTTTGACCTTACATATTGGAGTTATATATATGGCGATGGAATATTTATTCAAATATCATCATTAGGGTAATCATTATATCTAAGGTAATTGGCGGTAGGTTACCCAGAGTTGATTTTAATGGAGGGTGGCGACGCTTTTATCTGATCGTCCCCATTACTTGTGAATTTTGCAGCATCAATATACGAATTCATATAAAATTTGCTCCAACAATTTTGAATAGGTTCCAAGTTTTAAACATGTATCAATAGAAAGCGTGGCTCTTCAAATTTACCGCCTATTTTTTTATATTTAATATAAACTAGGACTGTGAACCTTCATGTTAAATCTGGTTCATGAAACATGCAAGACCAAGAAATAATGCAATTATGCAAGACCAAGAAATAAATATTGGTAAATTGTGGGTGGAGCCGCAGTATTAATCTGCCCATATTTTGCTCGACCCCATTTCTCGTACCCTGAACCTTAGTGTGGAATTTCGAAGATAAATCTTCTATAGGAACCCAGTAATGACTTTTTTCCTTCTCTGATTGTATCCCTATATCATGCAGTTAGCTTTATAATGTCCACATGCTGCTTCGCACAAAATGTTGTTAATTAATCTCTTATATACCTTATGGTATGAATGGGTGTTAATAGTCGGCGTGGCAGTAAATATATACCGCCCACATTTTGTGCAGTGTTTAGTACATCTACGTAACTACCAATTTGCGTCACTTTCTGTCAATTACACCGAAATTATAGCCATTGTAAGAAGGGTGCAAGCAAATGGAATATATGGGAGAGAGAGGTTGTAATTGTCTAAATATGAGCATATAGCAATCTGGGACTGTATCTGTGTCCAGACTATACTTTTGCAACACACCGAAAGAAAAGTGGTGGGCTCAGAAAGTGATTCTGTATCACAATATTTACAGTCATTCCACATATACCATCATTTTTACCTGCACTTGGTTCGGTAAAATTATAATAATGACAGAAATTGTGGGAATAAAATTCAACGAATGAATGTCTCACTACAATTTGTCTTACCCTCATTTGGTAGTCACCTTGATGTGATGCGGGGGCTTAGTTACAATGATCCGACTTGGCCATGCTTACGGGCATGGTCAGATTCAGTCGTACCATATACAGTGGGTTCAGCCGTGTCAGACAGGCAGTCGGGGAGTATAAACTAAAGACGACCCTCACCCCATTCTCTGACCCCAGTGGAGCGGTAGTCATTTTCATATGGCAGATAAGCATAAAAAGAAGTATAAAATGCAAAAAATTTAGATGACGCGTGCTTCAGATATGCTTCAGATATTCTGGAAATGGTCAACTAGATCAAAAAAACTGAAATTGTTACATTGTTAAATTTTACCTTACGAATTGTTAGTTTCATATCTTAGTTTTCCTGCTTTATTGCTACAATGTATATATTTTCGTTTTTACAAAAAAAAAACAATGCATTACAATGTAGACTGTTAGAAAAACAAAAACTGGCTTCTTAATTATTTGTTTTTCTTTTAGTTACAGTTATTCATCTATACAATAGTTTTGCTTCTTGTTTGTCTTTCACTCTTTTGTGATCTGTATGGGCTTCGATCTTCTGCAATAAAAACCGAGATAACACGATTGCATAACGGTATATCCTACGAAATATTATATGCTTTTGGCGTGTAAGTTCCGCAACGAAAGTAAAAGCTTAATTGTGCTGTGGATAATGTAAGTACAAGGAGTAATAAATCCATTTAAGTAGTGTTTCCCGGTGGGAAATTCAAATTTTTGAAAAACCAATATATTTGAGTAATATTACATATATGTATTATTTTGTAACGTTCGAACGGTAAGTTTAACAGCAACTATTCCTTTACATTTTATTGCAATTTGGTTTATTTGCACAGGTGGCTAAGACATCAGCAGAAGGATCAAAAGCGTGGAGAATGTCAAAGAAAGAGGATGGCCTTAAATTAATAGCCTATGGTACAAAGGAGGCTTCAAGAAATCGAGCTAATCGTCAAAATATAAAACAAAAATTGACGGTGATCCTTCACTCGCCAATAATCTGAAAAAACAAAGCTCCAATCGCCAAAAATCTTTTCGTCAGAAAAAAACAAGCCATACACACAACGGTATTGGAGCCTTATAGTTGTAAGCAAACACTGGGTAAGGCAGTACAAAAAGTAGAGCTAGCCTTGCCACAAGACATTGAAAAAAACCGCAAAGTGATTGAACCTCTTTACAAAAAGTATAAAACAGAAGAAAATATAAAGGAGCTTTCAGAAGGATGCATCGATAAGGACTTGGAACTTATACATAATTTTTGCATTAGTGATGAGATCTCTGTACAAACAGGTGCCTGAAAACATACTGTGATAATACCCATGGAAAGAATTCCTGTAGCTAAGCGGTTCATGGGTTTAACCGTTAACGAAGCATACGAGTAGTTTTAAATCCGAAAATCTTAATACGAAAATATCAAGAACAGTAAAGCTTAGCCAAGACATGCCACATAATATGTGTATCTGTCAATACCATGCCAACTTTTCATATCTGCTAGATGGAGTGAAAAAAATACCATCATTTCCCTCCAATTTTAATGACTTTTTAAAAAGTGTTTGTTGCGACGTTCACTTGTCACGTAGTAGTGACAAAGTATATATATGACAAACGAATTTATACAATGTGAGTTTAATTTGATTTATGGATTGATTCCTTTAAGCTTCATAAGCAAATTGGAAGAACCTGTTCAGTGGAAGCACTGGGGAATTGTTGACAATTGGATGATGCTAAGCTACACTGAGGGATCACTACAGGAACTAATGTTGGGAATTGATTCACGATTGCCAGTTTTCAAAGTACACACATTTGTAACGCGCACTCAACAAAAATACTTTGAGCAAAAAACTGACCTGAAAGCTGGAGAAGTAGTCAACAAGTTGATTTTGCGGAAAATTATAGGTTCACAACACAAAATGAAATAAAGTCCGTTCACTTTAGCTACACCCTAGTTTCACTTTTTACATGCGCTTAATGAAGAAATCCTATCTTTTGTTATTGTTACTGACATGCTTGCACACAATAAATATGACGTTTATTGTTTTTTTTCTAAAATTATTAATCAGTTATAAACAAGTCGTACAATTTCAAAGGTATTGGTATTTTCTGATGGATGTAGCAGTCAGTTTAAAAATAAGTTCATCTTAAGAACTATTCCACATTTCGTGCAAAACTTCAATTTAATCTAATTCCAATGGAATTTCTTCGCGACATCACATGGTAAAGGTGCAGTAGACGCCATTGGCGCTGTAGTGGAACGTAAAGTTTGTTAATTGAATTTTAAACAGCTCATGAGTTTTTCGACTGAGCAAGACAGATTATTTCAGGCATAAATATTGTTTATATGTCATCAGAAGAAGTGGATAACTTATCGGATCCTCTTTATAAAATGTGGTTAAATACTAAGAATATTCCTGATATAAGAAGCTACCTCTCCTTCGAGTATACTAATAAAATGTGTGTAAAAGTCGCTATAACATATAATTCAAATTACACTAACATAAATATATAAAAAGATATATTAAAATAAAAATAAATTGTTGGAGAGTGCTGCACAGGGCCAGAAAAGGACCCAAGTGTGTGCTCACAATTGCTATGTATCCTTTCTCAGCGGAGATAATTGACAAGAACGGGCACCTCATCTATTTTGGATTCGGCAAGGTGAGAGTTTGCCCCAGAGAGAAATCCGAAGGAGGAACCAAAAACTATGCAAAGGAAGGGGCAAAGACGCTTAAACAGGCAGCTTTGACATATGCCAAGACGCTAACCTCTTCCTTGTCTGAAGACCAACCTTTTTGATTGCTCAACCCAACCTGTCCAGAGATTGTCTCGAAGCACTTACAAGGGAGGTAGTTGCCCTAAAGGAATACTGTCACAGATCAGGGCTCAATTGGCTACTATGCTGTGACGCAATTTCACATCATACCATTTGGGGCAGCACAAATACAAATTATTGGGGTGAGAACGATTTAAAATGCACATGCAGTAGTTTATAAATACTTAATAGAGGTAACGAACCAATCTTCGTGAATGACATCAGGGGTGAAGTCATTGATCTCACCCTAGCCTGTTCTTACTTGTCGTCAACTATCGTAAACGTTCATATCTGAAAAAAGGGATGATGCCAGATCATTATCGATATAAGTTTAGCAAGGGCCTTTAATTGGATCAAGATCCATATGAATAATATTCATGGTGCAGTTTAGTTGCCTACAAAAAAACCAAGTGCTTCCTAGAAAGCCCAAACAAGAGAGTTGTAGATTTGCTTCTAACATTACGAAGGAAAGATCTTCGATCATTTGTTGGCATAATCACGGGCCATACTATATGGGGCCATCATATGACAACCATAGGCATCATCGAGGATTCGAACTGCGTCTCCTGTCTGGAGGAAGAGCACGACGACACAAAGCATATTCTCTACGCTTGTCTGCCTTTGCCAGAATGAGGAGGCGCATATTAGAGTCAGATGTTTTTTGGAATGGATAACATACGAGTACATTCCTTATCCCTGGACAGACTTCTGAGATTCATAAAAGAATCAAAAAAGTTTGAAAATGTGTAACTTCCTTTCCAATGGGCATCAATACCTGAGTGTTTGAAAACCCATCTTCTTCTGCGGTTTTTCGGCCGACCACACTTATATTGTATTATATTCTTCCATATGTAATGTGTTCATTGAACAACATTCTAAACCGATGGGCTCGTAGGCCTACTATGATATTTCTCCAATATTGGTGGATCATTTACACATTATCAAATTTCTCAATATTTGGAGCAACTCTGTTTTCTGTCATATCAGTATTATAATTTTTTTGAACGGACTATTTGACAGACTGCTCTATTGAAAGTTGCGGATGATATAAGGTTCTTATGGTCTCGTAAATTCAAAACTGAATAGTGGATTTTCCCAACATTTCTAATAGTGTCAGCCTAGACATCCATAGTGTGAAATTTAAATGGTATGTTGGTTGGGCACAGTTTTCTGGACATAAATACAATTAATTTATTGTAATCCGAACTGTGGAGCAAAACAATTTTTTACACAGCCGCCCTCTGTAGTCTAGTAGTAATTATGCTAGGCTCACACCCCGAGGGTCGCAGGTTCCACATCTTGTCACGGGCTTGCTATGCTTCTTTCTATAAAATTATTTTCTCTTCGAGTCAAAGGCCTCTATAGTTAGTACTCATTCCCCCAACACCTTGCACTCATAATTAATTAGGGTGTAAGATATAACAATAATAATAATGATTTTTACATATATTTCTCCTTTTTGCTTAATATGATGCAACCTGATTGCTCTGCTCACCGGTCGCATTTGCTGTCATACTTAATTATCGCTTTGTCACATTATCACATGCAACAATTTGCTAGTCAATTGCTGCTTGTGTTTGTCCGCACACACGAGTTGTCGCCGTGGTAGCGTCCTCGTATTAGTTGCATGAAATGAGCAGTACACACATATGCTAAAAATCAAGCCCCTACCACAAACACAAAGTGCGTGTGGTTATGCGGTTAGTTGTAACTGCCGCCTTTTACGCGCACTAAACGTAGAAATATCAATTTCATTCGATATGAGGCATATGTGGCGGCACGTCCGTCCGTTGTTTCTGTGTCTGCCTGTGCACGGAGTCTGCCACTCTTTGCTCCAGAACAACTCTATTAAAGGTGTAGTGCAGCAGTTGTTCGTATTCAGTAGTAGTTAAGTGTAGTCAATTTAGCTTGTAATATGACTTGAGGCTGAGATATTAAATTTCCACAATTGATTTCACGCAATCTAATTTGTGGCTGCTGTGGGCAATTGTGCGCACATGCTACATATGCCGCGGTACTGTTGTCGTTCTTGTTATCATGTTGTTTTGGATAATTTGATCTATAGTAATTAATAGGGGAGTAAAGAACCTGGAGCAAAAATAGTGTAAACATAAAATTTGAGAAAATAGTATAAATGGGAATTGGACGAATATATAAAAACATTCTGTTA
This sequence comes from Clusia tigrina, assembly GCA_920105625.2. Classification (NCBI taxonomy): domain Eukaryota; kingdom Metazoa; phylum Arthropoda; class Insecta; order Diptera; family Clusiidae; genus Clusia; species Clusia tigrina. The sequence goes on from OV050032.1 coordinate 162,871,132, forward strand.
TCACTTAAACAAGACTATATACAAAACACAGTAAGTATATGTATGAAGTAGTGCACCTGATTATTAATTCCAGAAGAATGCCGACTTTATGCCAACATACGAAAATAACCTGATTTGGCGACATATTTTAGAAATTGATTTTGTAAGCTGTGAACATATTCTCATTCAATAAGATAGCCAGAGTTATCCTAACTATTTTCTTAAAAAGAGAAATCGGTTTTATGAACTTATAAAGTATAAGAGAAATATTTATACCATGGGCAAAGAAGGGGTGTCCACGCCATTGCTCTTCGAGCTCGCGGTGCTCAAATCTCGTTAGAATTACAACAATTGGCTCTTTGAGCTCGCATTGTTTTAGAATTTGGCGCCGGCAAAGGTAGACAAACTTCCAATTTCCTCTGTCCGAAAACAAAACATATGCATAGTGTTTGCTTATTTGGGTCGTTTTTGAGTTGTTTACTATTTTGTGCTTCTCAGCAAATTTTATTTCTGCGTGCACTAAAAGCAAACATTGCGTTATGTCTAGTTCTGATTTTTCATTGTTTAGTGCGGAGTGAAAAATTTGCTTTTAACATTTTCTTTTAACTGATTTTGGAAATTATTGAGATTTAATGTAATTTAAGTGCAGAGCATTTAAGTGAATTTACTACATAACCAAATAAAAAGTTGCATTTGAAATAATTAAATTAAAAAAATCATTTTTTTTACTGTGTACATTTAATGCAGTCGACATGAGGCTCTCCAGAAATTCTTGTGTTTAGGAAATCCAGTTAAACCAGAAAAAGTGGGGGGAGGGGGTTCTGTAGAATCAACTGCTTTTGCCGACGCCAGACACCTTTTGCGGTTAGCGGTGTTAAAAGGGGGGGAAGGATGTTGTTATTCATCAGGTGCTCGTGTGTTATTTTGTTATGACCGAGTCGGAGCCTTTCGAATTTTATAATGCCTAGTCTAGTTAGATTAGGACTGTGTATGTTTTAGACATTTTTCCCAGATTTCGTGTCGTTGTTTATCTGCTTATACCAGCTAGACGTGAATCCCCATAACAACACGGATTTAGTTCTTAATTTATATACATATACATATATATATATATATATATATATATATATATATATATATATATATATATATATATATATATATATATATATATATATATATATATATATATATATATATATATATATATATATATATATATATATATATATATATATATATATATATATATATATATATATATATATATATATATATATATATATATATATATATATATATATATATATATATATATATATATATATATATATATATATATATATATATATATATATATATATATATATATATATATATATATATATATATATATATATATATATATATATATATATATATATATATATATATATATATATATATATATATATATATATATATATATATATATATATATATATATATATATATATATATATATATATATATATATATATATATATATATATATATATATATATATATATATATATATATATATATATATATATATATATATATATATATATATATATATATATATATATATATATCAATTTTTATTATAATATGTTATGTCGTTTGCATTGTAATTGTTTGTTGTAAGTAGTGGATCTTTGTTAGCATCCTTTGCTGATTCATGAGCAAATTCGATACCCTTTATGAGCATATGTCCAGGAATCGAAATTAGTTTGATTGCTGGTTACTGGTTTATAAGTGTATTTCTAATTAATAATAGATAATAGTCGTAGTTCTCTATATTAGTTATATAATCTAAGGCAGAAAGTGAGACTGTGCAAATGGCAAATTTGGGGTTTTCTTTAGTTGCTTATTTGATCGCTTTATGAAAGCTATAATTTCAGCAGTAAATATTGAACTGTAACTTGGTAGGTTTGAGATCTTAATGTTTTGGTTGAGGGAGGTTTGATCCGCGTCGGTATAAATGAAAGAATATTTCACAAGGCGTTAGGGTTGGTGTCGTTTTTTGTAAAACGGCGTAGAGAGCTGTCAATAGAAGAGATTGTCCATGGTGGATATGTATGGGACTTAGAGGGCAAGTTGGAAGGTCGAGTTATTTGGAATTTTAGATGATTCTCTTTATTGATGGTATGAGTTTTGGGGAGTTTAGTACACCTTACTGACTTTTGGCTATGTTGTGTAAAGGGCTGTTCTGACATCTCAGAAGTGTTTTTCCTTTGCTATTCTGGCGACGTTGTCAACACAGTAAAAACTAACCACGTTGTCAATAGACAACCGAAGCTAAAATACCGCATTATCGCGATCAAATTAAGGTCTCGGATTGCTTGTTGAGAACGAAAACTATTAAGAAAGGCGATTGTTATTTTTCTATTATGTTTGCACTTGCGCTGTTGTCCAAATTTAATTTTATAAAATGGAACAAGAGCTCTTCCTGTACATATTGTTAAAAGATGAAGAGTATTGCGAGAGCCGCCATATTTTGAGAGAGTTGCGGGATTGCACCGATCCTTTTAGCATGGAGGAACATTTATTTGTGTCAAATCGAATATAAAAATTGCAAACTGCATCTTATTATTTTTTTATAGTTTTTATAGAAAGTTCGGGATAAATGCAACAATTGGGCCAATCGACTATACACATATCAGCATCTTATGCTCCGGTGTTGTCCGTTTGTGCAGTTTTTCCTAAATAATATAACAATATCATTAATGTATTTGATAGACACTAAAAAATTTCTAAAATATTTACAATGCAAAATCATATTGAACATATTTTTCTTGTCAACATTGCACATTTTTCAGCTGTGCTGCTTCTCACCACACGAGGTGAAATCGAGAAGCTTTTTCTATGTAACCTATCCGCGAGAATAAGGTATTCAAAATATGGTTATCAAGAAAAGTTTGTCAACTGATGCTGGTTGTCAACTGATACTAGTGCGAGGAAAATGCGCTGTTAATGAGTTTTCTGGTTGTGTAATCTCGTTGGTCATCGATTGTTCGTATATTGGATTCGAAGAGCAAGTTGTTGATTGGTGTTGATTTGAGGGCGCCAAGGGTGCTCTGACGGCTGTCTTAAACGGAGTTTTAAGTTTGTTGAATATTCATTTGGGAGAAAATCCATAAAGGTGTATTCCGGAACCAATTTTTGAGACGATAAGTGATTGGACTGTATTAATAATACAGTGTGTATTGCAATTTAATTTGTTACTAGTTAAGCATTTTATTAAGTTTAGATTTTCTGTTAATGATGAATTCAATTTTTCTATATTTGTATTTATAACGTTTGTTAAAAATGACTCCTAGAATTCGTAATTTCTCAACTTCCTCGAACTGTAGATAATTGTTGTGGATTACGGTGTTATAAATATGTTTACGACAGATGTGGGGGTGTTTGTTTTTGTGGATAAGAGAATTGCACCAGAGTAATCGCACTATTCTGCAATGTCCAAAAAAGTTATTCCGATAAATGTTTTGGTTTTTGTTTTTATCCTGTTTTATATGTAAATATAAATCGTCCGCATATGCGCAGTAGTTTATTTCTCTGTGTAGTGATATGCTTGTATAGAATTTGTTATAAGCTATAAGAAAGAAAATATCTGATATTGGGGAGCCTTGGCGGATTCCATTTTTTAATGGTCGGATGTCTGATAGATATTTACCTACTCTGGTGAAAATTTTCCTTCTGGTCATTAAATTTATAGCATATTTATTGTACACCTTCCATTGCATGTGACTTTGGAAATTTCCCAAAATCGCCATCAATAAATTTGGTTCAATGAATCCAGGTAATAATTTAATGAACCAACATCAAAAACCGTTTTGCCATCAAAAAACACCTCCATGAACAAAAAACTCGTTTCATAAGGATATATCCAATTGAATGGTTAAAAGATTTGAAATATTTGACACAAAGCATATCGATAATAGAAATAATTACAAAGCCAAGTTGCCCGCATTGCAAAATCTATACCTACCATCCTAAAGGTATAAATGAACCTTAAAATATTGTATAAAGGTGGTCCGGAAAATCGGAGGAGAATAGCGTACCCATAAGGAAGTGAGTATTTAAATTGTAGCAAAATTTTCACAAAAATAATTCAAATTAGGTTCGGTAACTTTTCATTTGGAGTTATGGTTAGGTTAGGTTGGGAAGGCGTGTGCGGATATGAAGTATCCGCACTTCCACTCGGGGACATCTATGTTCATTGTGACTGCCTTAAAAAATGCCAAGAGGAGGCATACTCGTCCTTACCCTCGAATTCCATATACATTGGAAGTTCCATCCCTTTTAAACCATTTGGTTTTCCAGATGAAAGTTAGAAGATCCGATAAATCTTCCTTCGTTATCTCTGCCAAACTTGTGAAGAAGCGCGACCCCAAACATTGAAGTCGTTTCAACTGTAGTCTCGGACATTGACATAAAAAGTGATGAATCGACTCTGTCTCTTTTTTATCATGGCAAATCCAACATAGCCTGCTCGACGGCATACGCCAATGTTGAAGCATTGGTGCGATAGCGCAATGCCCCGTAATGACACCAATAAGCACCCTTACTGCAGGTTTGTTGAGCACTAAGAGAACCTTCGTTCTCTTTATGTCTTACCTAGGCCATAAGGCCCTTGAAACTTCACAGTCGTCACGATTAGTCCATAAGTTATTTGTCATTGCAATAGTGAATTCATCTACGTTCCTAAACAGTGGACATATCGGGATTTGTATTGAGGTTTCTGCTTCGTTAATGTCCATTTCAGAGCCCGTTCTGGTCATCTCGTCGGCTAATTCATTCCCTTCTATATCGCTATGTCCGGGAACCCAGCAAAGTTAGACCTTGTGGCGTCCAATATTCAGTAGTGAGGTACGACATTTCATTACTAATTTCGATTTAACTGTCTCGTATCAGTCCGGACGCTTTCTCAATTGCATAGACTTCGGCCTGAAAGACGCTGCATGCGTCAGGCAGCCGATATGATTGTCCTGCCTTCAAGCCTTCCGAGAAGACACCCGCCCCCGTTCCACCCTCTATCTTGAGCAGTCAGTGTAGATGGTAATATCAGAATTACGCGTCACAGAGCCTGACTCCCAGTCTTCCCTGGTTGGATAGAGAATTCTAGCTGTAAAATCCATAGTAGAAGTCATGTAGTCTGTAGCCGTATCTAAATCGACCGTAACTAACCTTTGACCCTTCCGTCTGTTTTCGGGTGGTTTTATCTCATACGGTGTACCTAACTCCAGGCTTCTCCTGAAAATGTTTGCTAACGCAGGTGCCAATACATCAACACCCTGCCGAAGTAGGCACGGTTGAATATTATCGACACCTGGGGATTTGAATGGTCTGAAAATGGAGATAACCCTTTTGGTTTTGTTTATGGTAAAGATTCCGCGAGCTAGTGGGAGTTACCTCCGTGAAGGCATCAAGAAACGAGTATTCTCGATGTTTTCACTGTCCTCTCCACTAGTGATACAGCCTGGAAAGTGAGTGTCCAACGAAAGCTGCCCCGTCTTTTCCAGCCTCTCCGTAAAATTTCCGTCAGCCTTCTTGAGTGTAGATAGGCAATTTAAGTGATCCTTATTCAGTGATTTCTGGAGTCCGATAGCTGCTGGGAGCGTTTCAATCTCCTCACATTACTTTTTCCATGAGTCTCTTAGATCTTCTCAAACCATTATTATAGGCCGTTAAGGCACTTCTACAGGATGCCCAGTCGCCATTAGACTTGGCTCTATTGACGGGCATTTTTGCGGAGAAGTTTAGCTCCCACTCCACCAGGGTACGTTCCTAGAACGTTTCTTCACATCTAAATTGCAACTACTTTCAAAAGCCTCAATTATTATATTATTTTATTTGTTAACTTCAAGATCTATCCTGAAAGTTACTTTTTTTTCACTAAGGCATGCAAAATTTTGCTCTAAGTAAAAGTTAAATATCGACTAGTTGGTCTTCCTGATATTTCTTATTTCGAAGGTGCACTCAATGGCTCGAAACTTTGCAAAAGATTCTGCGAGCCGTAAGACTGATTCGTATTTTCAAGCACGTTTAGAGTCGTTGGGCCTATTACACAAAGAATTTCGATCAAATCCTCGATCGCCTATGCGGATGGGTGATGCTGACAATGTATTAAAAATTTACTACATTGCAGCCGTTTTTGCAGATAAATTTGAAGAGGAATATATCTCTGTGGTGTCTTTCCATGTATTCGCAACGCACATGTCATTGCTTGGCCACCCCACCAGTAGCATCTGCTGCAACTCCCTCAGGGCGAAATTCGCGCGAATCCTCAACTGCCATCTCTCGTAAAGAGCTGCCATTACATGAAGTGAAGCTTCCAATTTTCAACGGAAATTATATCGAATGGCCTACCTTCAAGGAAGTGTTTCTGTCTCGAGTGTACAACTGCAGTACTTTGTCTGATTTTCAACGGTTCCATTATTTAAAGAGCTCTTTGTCTGAAGATGCAGCGCAGGATATACAACATCTTAGTCTTGTCGAGGAAAACTATAAAGCCGCATGGGAAATGCTAAACAACACCTATGAAAACAAGAGAATTTTATTCACGCTCAATATAGTTGTGCTCTCCCAGCAATTACTTTCATTTCGCGACGATCCTACATCGATCAAACGGTTCACTCAAACATGCACGTCGTGTATCAACTCAATCGAAAATCTCGGAGCCAGTGTAGACCAGCAAAATGAAATCCTCGTTTATTACTTACTGAAACAACTCTCTTCGAACATTCCTAAATCTACCATTCGCCAATCTTATCAGATTCTGAAGCAAGAAATATTGTGCCCAGTCTGCGAACAGGCTAAACATTCAGTGCGTGAATGACAAGTATTTCTCCGCTTTAGTGTGTCGGAAAAAAGAGAGTCGGTTGGCAAGCATAATTTATTTTTCAATTGTCTGGGACATTCTCATATTGCGTCTAAATGTAGTAGCCGAAGAAGTTTCATGTGGCGGGAAGCACCACATACTTATTCAGTCTAATCTGGATGCGGCACGAGTTCCAAGAACACCACAGGTCACGGCGGGCGCATCAAGCCAAGTATTAACCGGCAATACTGATATATCAAAACAGTGCGCATTTTCAACTCTGAATAATTATGACGTCCTTCTTCCAACAGCATTAGTAAAAGCCAAAGCCGCTGATGATCAAAAACTTGAGCTCCGAGCATTTTTGGACCAGGATTCACAAGGATTTTTCTTCACCGAACGCGCCGCACAGTTAGTAAGACTACCTCTCGAGAAGACATCCATCAACATCGTCGGATTAGCATATACTCGTATGAAGGTCACCAGCAGCCGCTCATATGTTGATCTCATAATCGGATCCCGTTACGATGTCAACATTTTGCATCAGGTGCTAGAGTATATTCTGCCAAAGGTTGGTCAAATTAAGCCGCTTCAACATATACCCGCAGAGCAACGACCCTTTTTTTTTGAGCCGCAGTCCATCGATCTCCTGCTCGGCATTCCCTTCTCATTCTCATTCTGGATGATATTCGGTGCACATCTCTTGGACAACCCATTGCTCAACAGACGACGCTGGGTTGTATCATATCTGGAAAATTTCAGCCATCATCAACGCCAATTGTCACAATGGCTGTGCACACTCATGTTGAGACGGACAACTTGCTACGTAAGATTTGAGAGCTAGAAAAGTTGCCAGCCAATAACGTCGAGTCCAGTCAAGACACATGGTGAGAGAACTTTTGCAAAGAAACTCATCAACGTCTGCAAAATGGGAAATACGTGGTACGTCTAGCAATTTTATCAAGCCTGAATCCATTCAGTGTCATCGGCACATCGCGGCATGTTGCCTTAAAACGGTTTCTTCATCTTGAGCGCCGGTCGGTTCAAGATCGGGTTTTGCAGAAAATCTATCAGGATACTATCGACGAATATCTTTAACTTGGCCAGATGAAACTTGTGACCTCTCCTGAATGGAAGCACAAAATATCGGAATCTTCTTGCACCTTCTACAATTGCTGTCATCTGCCTCACCATGCTATCATCAAGGAGTTGAGTACGTTTTTTCAAATACGCTTTCATTGCAGACGTTGAAAAAATGTATCGTTGCCTTAATATGAACGACGAAGACACACAATACCAACGAATCCTATGGCGCAACGATCCGTCGGAAAATATCCGTGAGTATTATTGCTCAACCGTCATGTTCGGCACGCGTTCGGCTCCGTATACCGCCATCCACACAATGCATCCACTGGCTGATGACGAGGCCCATAATTTTCCTCTGATTGCCTTCGTAGTTAAACAACAGATCTACGTGGATGGCGTTTTATATGGAGGATATTCTATAACTCAAGCAGTTGAAAGTCAAACGCAGTTAATTGGAATGCTAAGAACTGGTACTTTTATGCTACGCAAATGGGCAAGGAACAACTTTCAATTGTTGTTCGATCTGAACATCGTGAAACGAAAGGATCGTTGTAGCTAAATAAACATTAAAGACTTTAGGAATTGGAATCAATCGACGGATGAATTTACATTCAGCATTAATTTTCAGTTCCCAATTGGGCCTGCTACGAAACGTATAAACTTGTCCATGATCGCACGTCTTTTCGATCCGCTAGGTTGGTTAAGTCCTGTCATCATCAAAGGTAAGTTAATAATGCAACAATTGTGGTCGCTCAATATAACTTGGGATGAATTCGTGCCACCAACAATGTAGTCTACATGGAACAAATATCTCCTAGAATTTAATGCTATATGGGATATTCACATACCCCGCTGGTTGAGAACCATTCATGAAAGTGCTGCGGCTAGCCTTCACCTGTTTTGTGACGCGTCTTTCCATGCATTTGCTGCGACAGCTTACTTGAGAGTGCAAGATAGCCATGGTGATTATCATACCAATCTACTCATAGCGAAATGTAAGGTAGCTCAATTGCAATCGAAGCTAACTATCCCTCGAGTAGAGTTGTGCGCCGCACTTCTAGCCGCGAAGCTATTCAAATGGTTAAAGTAAAAATTAAATTATGACATTGATTATGCTAACACATTCTTTTGGACAGTCTCTATGATCGTACCGGGATGGATTCGCGGTGATCCAAATCGGTGGAAGACTTTCGTGGCTAATAGGTTAAACAAGATCCTGCAAATATCGAACAGCGAGCAATGGCGTCACGTCGCTTCAGAAGATAATCCAGCGGATCTCTCAAGTCATGGTCTAAGTGCAATGAAATTATCTCAGGAGAAACGATGGTGGGAAAGTCCTGCATGGCTTCGAAAAGATTATCAGCAATGGGCAACGTCAAAAACGCCAACCATTCCATTATCAACTTTAGTACAAGCAGAGGTAAAGACTGTGACTGTGCACTGAATCACCATCGAACGTAGCTAACTACTTAATAACGGTCGTCGAGAAAATATCCTCATATACGCGACTTACGAAATAGGTTTAGATTTGATTTTGAGACGGACGAAATCGCATATTGCGCCACAAATCACACAATTAAATTATACAAATTATTGGAGTAAATTTGGACTACCCCCCGTCAAAGAATTCGGCAACATCAAATGTACATTGGTTCCATACTAGTGCATGTGCAGAATATGGGCGGCATACCATTACTGCAAAGCATACAATTAATCAAAAATCATTACTGAGCTGCTTTAGAACAGGGCCGCTCAAAATTTTGAGATTTTCGTGCTTTACCCTACATTCAAACGAAATTTTTTATTGCACTGAACAAAATTGTGCGATGCATAATTCAAAGACTGTTATTCTTAAATCGATGAAATGATTATTTGTAATGTAGCTATTTGTAGCTGTTTTACTGGGTATTCGTCGGAACGCGCTAATATATGAAAGCACAATGTAAATTGTGCTTCCTTTTTAAAATTTAAAGTAGAGAATAGAGATATTTTCCCAGGCCTTATTGAAAGGCATTTTTATCCAAATTGCAGTTAGAATTGATCATAAAAATCCAGATCTCACAAAAAAAAGAATTATCTTTTATTTGTATTATTATTATTCCTTATACATCCCATACTTTCCAAAAATTTGTCGTATTGTTTGAAAAAGTAAAACCATTCCCAATAATACCAATAAACATTTTTCTCAGTGTTTATTTATTTTGATTCCAAATTTCGTCTAATCGTTGTTATTGCAATTCCATACACCATATGAGCGTGCTTTTGCTTCGCACAGGCGTAAGCACGGTGGTAAGATGTCTATACTTATGAGCGTGCTTATAGCAGTGCGCGGCCAATGTGCCTGGCCGTATGGTTAAGTGCGAAACAATAACAATTCGTGCTTCGCATGCTTAGCAGGCTCTGAAGTAAACGATGAGATGCACTGAAAAAACAAATGGCTAAGTTAAGACAGAAAATTATAAAGGGCTTTCCAATAAGAGGTGTTATTTTGCTATTCAAAGAAAAATGCCATTTTTTGAGATAAATGATGTTTATTTCGTAATAAAGAGGAAGGTATGCCGTTAATAATGAAAAACAACATCAGCCAAATGGCCACCACCACCACGCTTACAGGACCATATCCTTTTCATGAAATTTTCCATAACCAAATCGCAAAGTGGCTGCCCTATGTCCTCGATAGCCTCGCGAATTCTATCTTTGAGGTCTTAAATCGACGCTGGGCTGTTGGCATAGACCTTATCTTTCACGTGGCCCCAAAGGAAGAAGTCGCAAGGTATTAAATCTCAATATCTCGGTGGCCAATTGTGATCACCTCTTCGAGAGATAACACGGTCCGGAAACTTTTCCCGTAAAAGAGCAATGGTTTCGTGGCTTGTGTGGCACGTAGCGCCGTCTTGTTGAAATCAAACGTTGTCCAGATCAATACCATCCAACTCCGACCATTAAAAATCATTAACCATCTCTCGATGGCACAATCCATTCACCGTAACTGTTGATCCAACCTCATTTTCGAAAAAGTAACGTCCAATGACCCCGCCGGACCATAAACCGCACCAAAAAGTCACACGTTGAGGATGGAGAGGCTTCTCAACAATAACTCTTGGGTTTTCCGAGCCCCAGATGCGACAATTTTGCTTGTTGACTTAGCCACCGAGGTGGAAATGGGCCTCATCAGTCAAGATGATTTTTCAATGGAATTCCGGATCATTTTCATGCATTTCAAGGACCCAATCAGCAAAGACACGACGTTGTTGATGATCGGCCGGCTTGAGTTCTTGTGTTAACTGAACTTTATAAGCCTTAAGACCCAAGTCTTTATGCAAAATACGGTGTAATGACGTTTGTGGAATGCCCAATTCCAAAGAACGACGAGGAATGGACAAACCTGGGTTTTCTTCAACACTTTAAGCTACAGCAGCAATATTCTCAGTTCTTCTTGAGCGACGTGCACGGGTTTTATTCTTCACATCACTAACTTTTCCCCACAGCTCCAATTTTTCCACCAATTTCTGTATTGCGGTCCGACAAGGTGCTTCACGACGACCCAAAAATGCTTTAGTTTTGCGAACTGTGATTGCAAGATTTTCATCATTTTTTAGTGAATTTTAATCATTTCAACGCATTACAGAAGAGGTTATCGTTCCATTTTTACTAATGGCGTAGTTTCTACTTGTCAAATGTTAAAGAATAAAAGCTTCAAAAGTGACAGCTACCGAAATACCGTGTGATTCAAAATAACACCTCTTGTAGGAGAACCCATTATATACGATGGGTACTATTTATATTTCGGGAATAGCAAATAATAACAAACATTTTCAAAATAAAATGGCATTATTGTTTTTCAAAATATTCCCCTTGATTATCAATACACTCTTGCATTCGTTCAAACCATTTGTCATAGCAGTTTTTCCATTCCTCTTGAGATACCTCCAAAATATGGTTTTTAACGCTTCAACTGCTTCTTCGGCGCTCGTAAATCGTTGACCCCGCAGTTTACCTTTGATATTCTGGAATAAGAAGAAGTCATTGGGTGCCAAATCAGGACTGTACGGAGGATGATCCATCAATTCGATGTTTTGACTGCTAAATTCACCTGTTTGACGAGATGACTGAGAGCTCGCATTTGTCATGATGGAGAATGATTCGTCTTTGGTTTTACGAATTTCTCCGAAGACTTCCGGCAAGCAAATGGTCGATTGTTGTTTTGTGTGCGGCTCATACGCATATGACCTGTCACGATTTTATACACGTCTTTTGAAACAACACGGTCGAACTTTTTAAGAATTTCCATACACCAATTGACACAAGCGTTTTTTTGAGCGATTGTCAAATTATGTGGGATCCAACGCGAACAAGTCTTTTTTACACCCAATTGTTCATGCAATATTGAATGTATGGAAGTGGAAGTAACCCCCAAGGTGTCCTCTATCTCACGATATGTCACATGACGATCTTGCATTATCAGTTCACACACTGCATCGATATTTTGTGGCACAACAACCGATTTTGGACGACCTTCACGGAGTTCGTCGGCGACCGAACTACGACCACGATTGAATTCACTATATCAGCGATACACTGTGGTTTTTTATGGTGCTTTATCGCCATACAAAGAACTGAGTTCATCGACACATTCTTGTTGAGATAATCCACGTCGAAAGTTGTGAAAAATAATCCAACGGAAACCTTCTCTTGAAATTTGCATTTTTTGGCCAAATTAATTTTCTTAACTCACTATAAACAAAACAAATCGCACTTGTACAATCATTAAATTTGGAAAAACAAGGTTGAAGTGCACAAATGTGCAAAAAATATGATACTTAAATTGTTTTTATAATCTCCAACATTCTCCCCGCCGATGATTTTCTTGGAAAATTATTAAAGTTGTCTCTTTCTCCTTATGCTAGAAAAAAGCACGAATATTGTGCCTGATGTGGATGACGTTTGCCTAACTGCTAGGGGAAATAGAGAAAAGTACAAATTAGCATCAGTACGACGGATCCCCCGTTTAATTGCACCAGTTATTTTGAATGGGTAAGAGGCACAATTTGGCTATTGGCCGATTCACGATCCCATTTTCCATTTTTAAAGTGACTACTCGAACAAAGTTGTCTTCTCCAGCGTGTGTCGCAATTGGTTACAAGGGAATCGTCTTTGATAAGTACTACATCGCCAATTTTTAGGTCCGGTTTACGTTTTATCCATTTCGGTCGTCGTTGAAGCCGAGATAAATATTCGCGACTCTAGTTTCGCCAAAATTGCTGAGCGTGAAGTTGACAGTTTTGCCAGCGTGTCAGTATATTAGCTTCCTTAATTCCGGGTGATGGTGGAGCCAATAGAGAGTCGCCTATAAGAAAATGGCCCGGCGTAGGAACCATCATATACGAGTATATATATATATATATATATATATATATATATATATATATATATATATATATATATATATATATATATATATATATATATATATATATATATATATATATATATATATATATATATATATATATATATATATATATATATATATATATATATATATATATATATATATATATATATATATATATATATATATATATATATATATATATATATATATATATATATATATATATATATATATATATATATATATATATATATATATATATATATATATATATATATATATATATATATATATATATATATATATATATATATATATATATATATATATATATATATATATATATATATATATATATATATATATATATATATATATATATATATATATATATATATATATATATATATATATATATATATATATGCAAATTTGTCTGTGTGCGCCTGTTTTCTTAATTGGTGGTTGTAACTCAATGTAAACTATATGGAAGTGCTTTTGATGTGCAAAAAAGGCCATTGGGAGGTATCCAGGGAGCAATGATACCTCCCTTTGAAGACTACGGGGAGTACTCTTAGGATGATCCCCTTTCCTGCTGGTCGGGTACAGAACGTATACAAAATATATAACAGAAAACAAGGCATTGATGATTTTCGAATGAGCCGCACGGTTTGTTTCCTCAAGAATAAGATTGAGTATTTCGATATAAAAACATATTTGAAATATTCTAATGGAGTCTTTAATCTCCCATATGAATGCCTCAAAACACTAATTCACTGGCATGAGGCTGCTTTGGTTTTTGTCCAAACAATTTGTTGAAACCATTTTGATTTGATAACAATTTTGGCAACATTTTTCCGGTGAAACCAACAGTATATGAAGAGTAGAGTATATTTCTGGTAGTGGAGATCTTGCTCGTTAGATGGCTTGAAATGTGCTGTTGACGATGTGTATGGAACTGGTTATAATAATATTACAAAATTTTATTAGATATGTAAGTAAGCACAGATTACCCAAAACTCACCTGATTTTTATGAGCTGAAACATGTTGCTGATGATGTGAATGGAATTCATTCCACAAAATTAATAATATAACTAGATAGGAAAATAAGCACTTCTTGCTAAAACATTATACTAAGATGCCTATATTCAAAGAAAAATTTGTTGGAATTGGATTTGTGACTTGTGGACTTGCAACTCCTTCTAAGCTTCGAAAATATTTGAAGTGAATCATGTCAGTTGTAGTTAGTAACGAGAAAAACGAAAATATAAGTATGGGTTCATAAGAGTTGGTGATGCTAATTGCTTAATAATTAAGTCGAAAACTTAAATAATTCGATCTCTTAAATATTCATAATTGTGTAAATATTCGATGGCATTAATTAAAATCAATTCAATCTATTGTAATCGACCATACCTGTTGAATATTTAAAAATGCTCAAATCTTTTAATATAATTAATTATATCATGGCACAAAAATCTCCATCTCTCAGCTGTTGATCAGTATAAACTCTACTGAAAATAAGACGCTTCTTCTTTACATTTCGACTCGGTTTATGTGGCGTGATCGGAATTAGAGTTGAACTTGATCCTTCAGCTGACTGATCCGCTCATTTTCGTCTGAACTATGTCGTTCACATCGTTCAGTTGCTCAGTTAGTTCAGTTGCGCCCAGTATGTCATGATTATTAAAACATGTTCCTTGCTCACCTACTCAATTTACTCTTTCGTTCGTTCGTTCATAAGAAGTAGAAGGAAGCAGAGAGCAATAATTGCACTTGGCGTTTTTTTTGTCTGCGTTTCCAAACAAAAGGTCCCCATATAGCACTGTATTTTTTTCGAGGAGCCATTATTAAAACATTTCACCGATTTCAAATTCACTTAAAACAATATTAACTTATTAATAAGAGTATCCAAATTTTGGTATTGCCTATGTGCCTTGATGTTCTATCACACATACATAATTCGAGATAATATTTGTGTGATTATATCGTATATCATATGAGTCAATAAACGGTTGAACCACAAGCATGATATAATAGAAGATCACGCCATGCGCAGCTCCGCTATTCCTCTCTCGACAAAAACTCAGCACAGCTGATTGGCTGTGACGTTATAAGGCTCTTTAAAATATTTTTTTATATGCAAAATGCATGTGCAAAGACAATAATTTATGAATTAAAAGGATTTTAATTATCCAAATTAGTAAAAATTATTGAAAAACTCGTTCGATAAAAAGCAATTAAGCAGCGGATTGAGCGGATTTTAAATAACAACTTTCACGGCACAAATTTAACCAAAAATTATTTAATAAAACAAAAATTTTAATGCCAAAATTATTGAAATATATTATCGCATTTTATGATTATATTTATTTATATAAATAATATCATAAAATGCGATAAATATTGAAATTTTTTTATTTTAAACACAAATTATCACACTTCTCACACAAAAATGTATGCATTTTGGCTATTCTCTCATTTCGTGGGCGCCTTATGACGACATGCGCAGAGCGAGGAAATTTTCGTACCTGCATTGGCGCAATCTTCTATTTTATCATTCTTGGTTGAACCATGTGAATAAGTGAGCATGGGAGAAAGTGAGCAAATGAACCAGTGAGCAATTGAGCAAATGAGCAAGTGAGCAAGTGAACTACTGTTTGCATATCTGAACTAGTTCAGTTAGTCCAGTTCAGTGAAACAGACCAGTTAGTTCGTTCGGTCGTTCACTTCCCAAGTCTAATCGCAATTGTAGCATGAATCACAGCCTAGTGCGAAGGATATTTGTCAAATATTTTGTATTGAATTTGCATTTATTACTTAACAAAAGTCACGATCTGCACTCCAGCAGCTGCATTTTGGTGCCAATCAGACAACTATTGAAATCAATCACAAAAAATGACACTAATAAATATACTGGGTTAGTAGTTTCGTATAGCGGTATAAGAACTACTCTAAATGTTTAAATAGTGTTTTGGCCAAGCGTATATAAGCGTATATACTCGTAAAAGAAATTTGAAAGATCAACATGATGCGTGATTCAGTAATGCTGCAATAGTCTCTGTTTCTGCTTAAAAATTGTCGTATTATTATGATAATTATTATTACTTTAATGCATTATATTATATGGCAGTATGCACAAGTATTGTATGTGACCAGATGTTGTGACGTTTTTACTTGTTGAAGCATAAGTGTAGTGGATTTATAATAAACTTAGCGACCAATCGCAGCAATTTTTTGGCTATTTTTCTCCTTTCTTACTGAACATTTTTGGGTATATATAATCTTCGACGTAGCAAGCGCAGTGCAGCACACACCACCCAATATAAATTTCAAAGAGGCAGCAGCAGTAGCGTCAGTGGCAGAGGTAACACTCTTTTTGCTTTCAACTCAACACGCTTTTGTCTCAAACATTTTGGCTGATCATCTTGATTTGGCATTTTAGTCGTTTGCTCGTTTGTTTCCATCCACTGCCGCGAGAAGAGTCAGACCCAGAGCCAGGCAACTTCATGCACTTGAAACGTGGGAATCAGAACAAATCGTGCCAAAACTATTTACCACTTAAATGGCTTCACCAACATTTTTCATTTCGTTACTTTTTCTTAGTTCCTTAGTAATTTTTTTCCTTACTTGCAATTGGTCGCAGCAGCAGTGCACCCTGCGTCCAAATAGTCTGAGTTCGCCTGCTATATCTTTAACTGTCTAGGTCTCTCCACCGGTCTGTCCGTCAGCCTTTGGGTTGGTTCAGTTGTTTGGTCTAATGGACAAAAGTGTTGAATTACGAGCATTTCAGCGCTCGATGTTGATAAATTATAATGGATGGTAATGGTGGTGGCTAGGCGTGCGGTTGCTGTAGTGTGCGCGGTGTGGCGGTGAAGCCAAACAGCAAGTTGTATTTTGGTACAGACCTCATCATAATCATTTATTGTGTAGCATGAACTATGGCAATTGATGTGGCTGCGTGGATTATGGCTGACTCCCTAGCTGTCTGGCGGCGTGTTAAAATCTTTGGCTGCATTGACTTTTTTATCTGAGTTATTTTTAGTGTTTTTTTACTTCAGAGTTTTGGGGCAAGTAAAGAAGTCATTAGGAATTCAATTGATGTAATGAGCCGAGGTAGTATTAGATTTTATGATGATGATGGAGTGCTTTTTGGCAAAATTTGCAAATGTGTATGAGAAGAAGTATAGAAATAAATTACTGTGGAAATATTTCGAAAGATTTGAATAAATACGTATATAAAAAAAAAAAAATTTTTTTTTAAATTTGCCAATAATAATTTCTCACGCTCGTTAGGCCAAGTTTTCAAAATGCATATTCTTCAGTTTAGTCAAATTATGTCACCCACTTTTTCTGCAGCATTGTGGGGCATGTTAAACGCCTTAGGTAAAGTAATTATGTAAAGCCACTGTGCCTGCTCCGATCACTGCTCAACGCTCTTTGCTCCATCACATACCTTTCTTCTCTACATGCATAAGTCTATCGAAACGAACGATTTGAAGTCTTTATTTAGCTTGGCAAATTTAATGCAGCACTAAATTGCATTGCAATTTACACCCACGACAACGATCGATCGAACACGATCTGCAATCAGTCGCAAACGTTCCCGTTCATTGTGTACACCCCGTTTACTGTTGATGTTACTGTTGACGGTGAGGACGTCGTTCTTGTTGTTGGCTTGTTGACAAAAGCCACCAACAGCAAATAGCAAGCAACAGTTGCACTTGCCTATGTCATCATCGTCATCATCAACAGCAACAACAACAAAGTATATCCCAGTCATCAATCTTTAAGATCGCTGCTCGCTCGAAACGCGAAATGGGTTTATTATCAAAAGCGCAGCCCAGTCAACCAAAGCCGGGCAAGCAGGCAGCAACAGACTTCAGTGCCAACTTAATCAAGTTGTCGTTTGCCCTGCCAAAACGTTCACATGCAATTTTCTCTTCTTTTTTATTTTATCATTATTTTTATTATTATTTTTTTCTTTTTTCATTTAGTGCTTTTAATAGTGGAGCAACTTCAGAGAGCGCGGAGTCGATCACGAATTTTCACAATTACGCCTTAAATGGTTTAATTAATTAAAAAAAATATTTTGGTGGTATGCACTTAGTTGTTTGCATCGGTAAGAGAGGGGAGGAAATATAAGCATATGGCAGCACAAACGGAGAACTCACACCAGTTTGTATGGAAGTTTCAAAATTTAAAATTTTGTTGGTTGGGGCCAGTTTGGCAAAGATTTAAGAACGAAAACAATGAGCAGAGGCATCAGTAGATGCATACATCATCATGAAGTAGATGTAATGTTTAAATATAAATTAATATTTCCAGACAAAATTGAAGGGCAGCGATCGGTGTAACATTTCAAAAGGCAGAAGAACTTTATCTCTCAAAATTTCCAGCTCATTTTTATACCATTTAACTTTTAAAGAGGTAAATAGGGCATACCAAGTTTTTAAACTACCAGAAGGAGGCGAACCAGGCATGGACATACATATATATACAGATATAATCAGAATCACTAAGCAATTTTGAGAGTCAGTCTATTCGTATATCCGTCTGTAACCATTTTTTTCCAAACAGTTAGATATATCTTAACGAAACTTTGCAAGAGTGCAGTCTGGACAAAGATACAGAACCAGATTGCCTACTTTTTACACATATCTACAAAATCCTATGATTATAATTATTGTATAGGGGACTTAAAGTACCGCGAACTTTCGATTGTGCCCCCTTCAGCGGTTCAAAGTACATCTTTGAGTCCTATCCTCTGGATAATCATGATGACAAGTTTTAGCTTCATAGGTTTTACATTACTAGCAGAGCCTTGGAAGAATCCCAAGTCTTTTCTGCGGGTGTGCATGAGAGCCAGCGTTGTGCCAGCACATGCAAGGATATCTCCTCTTTCTCCATAGAGAATCTGCAGGAGCCTGCCGAGGTGACACCGATCCTCACCTGATATCTGAATTCAATTTACGGTGTCCTGTGAGTACGCCTGTTATCATCCTAAGATTATTCTTAGGGCGAAACTACATATCACGCTTTTCGACGGCAACGCGTTGGACGCGTTTGACGCGAAAACTTGAATACGTGCATTTGTATGAAGCAACCTCCACAACTTGCCGTCAAAAAGCGTCAAACGCGTTTGCCGTTAAAAGTTGGGCAATTTTCAACTTTTAACGCTTTTCGATGGCAAACAGCTGACATATTTTGCATGGAGTAGTGCAAATAGATTTAAATTTAAAATAACAGTAAATAAATTAAAATAATGAAGAATTTAAAAAATGTTTGTGCATAATGGAAAGTATTGGAAAAAAAACCGCTCATATTTCGGTCCATAAACAATTTTCGTGCCTATAAACTCTTTATGCTTTGGAAATTAAATGCATCATTTACGCATATTATAATTAGTAGAAAATTGAGAAAATCTATAAAATCCTTCATCGATCTCAATTCCTTATTCATTTTAAATATTTTTTTGTTTGTGATTTAAATTAAACAAGTGATATGTAGTTTGGAAAGAAGCAAAAGCGTGCAACGTGTTTGCCGTCGAAAAGCGTTTGCCGTCGGAAAGCGTGGTATGTAGTTTCGCCTTTAGAGAGATTGATGAGTGATTCGAATCCTTATAGGTGGCATGTTAACCCAATGTTTGCGCCTATGGTGTGCTTCATCTATCCTAAGCTGGAAAGGTTCTGGCCCAATGAAGGGTGTGAAAGCCCCCTTCCTTGCAGGTTTGTCGGCAATCTCGTTCCCTGCTATGCCAGTATGTCCTGGAACTAATATAATGGTAACTTTGCTGCATGAGCCAAGAGCATTAAGTTTTATGATGCACTCCCATACCAGTTTTGAATTTACCTTATAAGAGGTAAGTGCCCTAATTTCTTATAATTTTCTTTTTTTACTTCTGTTTATTTACCGAACATTTCTTTGTCAAGAAACTAACAGTAATTTTTCTAAGATTACAAGGCTGCATTTATATCGGGTTTTTCAATAAGAGCGCTACAAAAGTTTTTTTAAATAAAACAAAGCCGGTTTTAGATATCACTGAAATTCTTTATTCCTGT
Organism: Clusia tigrina; assembly: GCA_920105625.2. NCBI lineage: Eukaryota > Metazoa > Arthropoda > Insecta > Diptera > Clusiidae > Clusia > Clusia tigrina. The sequence goes on from OV050032.1 coordinate 162,891,501, forward strand.
GAAAGTACGTACGATGCCATTATGTATGGAACTCGATTTCTTTTGCCTGGCCACCACGGGCACGCTTGCAGAAGTCCAGACGCTGAACACAATTTTCAACGGTTTTCAAGCATAAATCGGCCGATACTGCTGCAATTTCACGTTCGATATTCGTACGAAGTTCATCAATCGTCGCTGGCTTGTTGGCATAGACCATAGACTTGAAGTAGCCCCACAGGAAATAATCTAACGGCGTCAAATCACACGACCGAGGCGGCCAATCGACTGGGCCATTTCGTGAGATAACACGTTCACCAAACTTGGTTTGCAGTAAATTGATTGTGGCATTCGCTGTGTGGCTTGTGGCGCCGTCCTGTTGGAACCACATGTCCTCCAAGTCCATATTATCCAATTGGGGCCAAAAATATTCGGTTATCATTGAACGGTCGCGATTCGCATTCACAGTAATGTGCCGGTCTTGATCATCACGGAAGAAGTACGGCCTAATGACGCCGCCGGCCCATAAACCGCACCAAACCGTAATTTTGTCGGGATGCAATGATGACTCATGGAGTAAGTGTGGATTGCTGTCTAACCAATAACGCATATTTTGCTTATTGACGAAGCCATTCAGCAAAAAATGAGCCTCATCGCTGAAGATGATTTTCCGATGAAAATCCGAATCATTTTCAAGTTGTTGCTCAGCCCAATTCACGAACATACGACGCTTATGGTGGTCAAGCGGCTTCAGTTCTTAAGTCAATTTGATCTTGTAAGGATGTAGGCCAAGATCTTTTCGCAAAATTCGCCACAACGACGTCACAGAGATACCCAACGCTTGAGAACGACGTGTGAGAGACACATTTGGGCTTTCTTGAACTGAAGTCTCAGCGGCAGCAATATTCTCCACACTACGGGCACTTCTTTGCCTCACTGGCACGGGAACATTTTGTACTGTGCCTGTGGATTCAAATTTTTCCACTACACGCTCAATTGTTCATCTGCTAGGACAATTATGACGACCATAAATTGGACGTAGCGCTCTTAAAGTTGAGGCGACTGACTCCGAATTTCGGTAGTAGATTTTAATAATTTCGACTCGTTGTTGGCTCGTATGTCTTTGCATGATGAAATGGCAAACCTTACTGAAGGGAACTGTACAAAGAGCGGGAAAAAATATGGCGTCGTTTGCTGTCACTATTGACTTACTTTTGTAGCTTTTCTTTTGAAAAACCTTTTATATCTAGGTAATATCCTCAGCCACGCATCGAATAATTGGTATTTCTACAGCATGTAATAAGACGTTATTAAATCAAGTCTAAGGTATATATCATTTTGAAACGTCTTGTAGAGGGAAGCTTTAATAGGTTCCTCGCCAAACAGTTTGGTGATTTGCCAATTTAAGAGCGTAGGTTTTGTGGGTGTTCACCATTTCATTTTCAATCGTGGGTATATTCAGTCACGGTCACGGTTTGGACAGACGACATTACTCAGGTGATGTGCGAAGGCAGTGCATTTTTCATCATCACTTTTAGCCCAAGAGCCATTATCTTTACGAAGTGGTGACTTATGTTGTATTGCACCTTTGAACTTCTTTATAGCACACCACAATGAATGCTCATTGTAACACGCGAGTTCCCTTTTCAACTTTGGTGGCCAATGATTGTGCCATTCTCTTCTAAGACGTCACTTTTCTTTAACCAGTTTTCCACATCACGACGGACGGTACAATAGTGAAGCTTTTTGTGTTACGGGTGTGGGGGATAAATATGCGGCTTTCTTTAAAACATTTACCAGGTCATTAAAGGTACTTTCGATGTTAGGATCATCTTTTAGGGAGGCTTTATAGTTAATGTGAGTACTTATAAATTTTTTGTGTTTAAGCCAGTCAGTGCATCTTTTTGTCAGATGAGTAGAATCGGAATTTGAAGACACTGATGAGGTTTTCAGATGAATGAAAGTTCGCGAGTGGTCAGACGAAAGATCAAACGAAATCTCAGCGGTATGTTTTCAATTTTTATGTTTCTAAACACACCGAAGTCTATGAGGTCTGGTTTTTTGTTGATATCAGATGGCCAGTAGGTTGCCTTCCCGGTTGATATAATCTCTAGTCCCAAAGTACTTATGGCATCATAAAGTTGTCTACCTTTCGGTGAGACAAGGCGGGATCCCCAGAATGAATGCTTTGCATTGAATCACCGACTACAATGAATTTCTTCCCGAGTGACTAAAAAAAGCGTTGGAAGGTTATAGACTCAATTGAAAATCTTGGTGGACAGTAGATATCGGATATGGTGATATTTCCTTCTAATAGTTTGATGTTTGTTGCTTACATGTAGACTTCGCTGACGTGTTCAAGGACTACATTCTTATTCTACGTATAAGTATTCCACTTCCTCCGCGCGCTCTATCGTTTGGATGTTTTGAATCGTAAAATGTATATCCTGTAATTCTAAAGTTTTCTTTTTGTTGTTAAGTGGGTTACAGATATTAGCATTATATCTATTTGTTTAGATGTCAGAAAGTTAGCCATTTCCAATTTATGGTTCGTAAGACCGTTTGCGTTCCAAAAGCATAATTTCAACGATAAATTCATACCTTGGAAATAATTTTTTGCAGGAGCGACTCTTGCGTTTGCATCATTTGTTGCATCATAGTCATACCTTGCATAGATGTCATAAATGTGTTAAGAATTTGCATTAGGTTGTGCTGGTCAGAATTGAATGTGCCATTTGGTGTGTCACTTTGTTGTATAGCTCGTTTGGCAACATCAGCGTAACTCTCGTATTGGTGGTTCTCGTGTAAGGGACCAAAAGTAGTCTGTGTTTGTCCTCTGTCATTTTGATGAGTATCTAGATGTCGATTTGAGGATGAACGATTTCTCCACTCGCTTGCGTACACTGAGCAGCCTCTATAATTTGCCGTATGATTACCTCCGCAATTATTGCATTTTTTCACTGTGTGATCTCCCTTTTTTCACAATCTTTAGATGCATGTATATCTCCACATATTACACAGACCGCACGTAGAGTACAGTATGCTTTAGTGTGCCCATATTCCTGGCAGTTATGGCACTGAACCGGGCCTGTTTTCTTTCTAGGCTCATCTACAGTAATTTTGCGGTACATCAGATACTTTAATGCGTAAAATGGGGTAAAATTCACCTTTTTTCAATTTAGTTTTCACTAGTTCAAGTTCTACCTTAAATAAGGGCTGCTGCATTTTGTTACGATTGCGTATGTTGAAAACGGATTTGACCGCGTTTCCCTCATCATTTAGAGAAGCTGTAATTCGGTCATTACCAACAGAATGCTCTATGCCTTTGATGAAAATGGTTAACCCTTTGGCAGACTTCATTTGATAAGTGTAGTAGTTTATTTTACTAGAATCGAAATCTTTTATCAATTTACGAAAATTGCCTTCTTCATAATTTTGAATCTTGGTCTCATGTATGGTCCCTTTTAACAGAGGAATAACAGGAAATTGTCCACTACCTACAAGAACTTCCAGGCGCCTGACTAAGGTGGTTGAATTTTGTTCTCTCAAATATATTGGAGGAGGTTTCGCAGTCTTTACCGGTTTGACTGGCTCTTCATCTTTATCAGTTAAGTTAGTTAATAATATCCGTACCAGCAAATTGTTTTTGATTGATTTCTTAGCAATAGTGATTTCGAGCTTCTCTGCCTTTTTGTGACTGTGATGTAACAATCAATACCGATTTAAATTTTACTTTTGCTCGTATCATATGTGAAATAGTTGCTCAGTGAATGTGACCGGGTGCGTACAATACCTAGAGGTATAGCAGATAAAGAGGAGCTACTTATCGGCTCTCCTAATGTCTCTGCAGTATTATTCGTTGTACATTTGAGTTGTACAAAGTCGTTCCCATTAATTGTTTTTGTTTTATTTTTAGATTCGGAGTTTTCGTCGACGATCTGGTGTTTACTGTTTTTTTATTTGATTTTATGTTTTCCATTTGATTCCCACCAGTGCAGGGGATTGGCATGTCCACCACATCATAGCCCCCCATAATGTGGCAAAATCATAGCTCCACTCCGAGGCGACCAGGTATCGAAGAGGCTCCGTTCAAATACAGCTTTCGTATTCCTCCGCTGCATAGAGATTCGACGGCACGGTTCGCGAAACACCGCGTATTAAGGGAGTGCTCTTAGTTTGCACCACTTCGTTTCAGCCGCCCCCAACGTGGGAAACAGAATCTGCACAAGACGCCGCCAAAGATAGAGATGAAGAGCCTGGATTTCCGTATGCTACATCAGCTAACACTTATCGGCTGATAAAATGTCATTGACCAGGTGACACCACGTGGAGGTTGTGAGATGCTTGAGATGCACCTGCAAGGATCATGCAACCTCTCCCAACTGGGATGTAATCAGACACTTTACCTTCCAAATGCAACCCAGTCACCCAGTACCCTAATGACCACTTGGCGATCCGATAGGATGGCAATTTTGTTGCGCTCATAACCTCTTTCAATGTTGAAATGTGGACATCTCTCAATAGCGTGGATTTCCGCCCGTAAGATGGTAGTATATTTGCCTAGTGATTCATAGTATTTGTATCTTGGACCAAATACCCCTGCGCCAGAACCCTCTTCTGTGAAAGACTCGTCGGTATACCAGGTGATCTTACCTGTAGGCATCGCTGTGACCTAGGCTGCAGGCAGAGTGCCGACTGGCGACCGAACCGAACCGAACCGAACTTATTGCTGACTTGTTTCAACTTATGGGATGGCAGAGTGCCGGCTGAAACTTGTGCTTTTTTGTAAACAAAACCAATCATACACTGCGTTGCCAACAGCAAGAGCATGGTAGGGGCAGGAGAAGTTGTTGGTGTGGAATGAAGGAAAAGAATTTTGTGTTTTGTATATACATATGTATGTATATTTCGTTCAAACGGTAAACAAAACCAATCATAAACAAAAAAGCAAGAGCATGGCAAAAAGCAGCTACATGACTGATACACACATACATATGTATGTGTCAAACAAAACAGAAAGAAATATTTCAATAGGATCAAAGCATCAACTTAAATATTTACACATACAATCAAACATCAGTCACAATCGGTCACAAATAAGTCTCTAAAACAGTTTTGTCCAGTCAGTCAGCAATAAGTTCGGTTCGGTTCGGCTGTTACTCTGCCATCTCGGCGCCGATTTGCACTAATTTGTATTGAACCAGTTTTTTTTTTCGGTCAGCAATAAGTTCGGTTCGATCGCCAGTCGGCACTCTGCCTGCAGCCCTAACCATGCGTTTTTGTAGCTCCCCTATGTTTGAAACAACTTAGTGAAGCTGTCGCGCGTGTTTGTAAAGTCTTTCAGTATACAGATTTCTGCAATGGCCTTTCGACCATCTGATGCCCGATGAGACTTCCATCGTCATTCTATACAGAGCCCTTTCTCTTGTGTTTCCACAAATATGTGCAGGGGTGTAAGTTCCAGTATGACGTTCAGGGCGGCTTTTGTACCTTAGCTAGTGCTTGCGCAAAGTTTAGTTGTCTTTCTTTCTTAGCCCACAGAACGGTTTCATAAGTGATCCCTGAGCGGACTATCATAATGTACATCCACTGCACGATCTTGGGATTGCATCCCCAATTTTTCCCGGCGATTGATCTGCATATCGTGAGAGATATTTTCGTTTTACTGATTGTCTCATTGATGTGAGACTTCCATGAAAGTTTTCCATCTTGTTTAATACCCAGATACTTTATTTGCCATTGCACATTGATCTCCATTCCATTTAGTTTAAGGGCTTAAGGTTTTTGAGTTTATATTTAGGTTAGGTATATTGGCTTGAAGGATTTGGGATGAGGTGGCTCCTTCTTCCCTGCTTTCGGGATGAAAACTAAACTAGCCCTCCTCCCAGTGCCAGACTGCTCCTAATAATTTTTGATAACGGTTGGAAAATGAGATCGATACCCTTCTGTAGCAGGGCTGGAACGATTGCATCCACCACAGGTTACATAAATAGTTTTAAGCTGTGGATGCCCCATTTCAGCCGGTCACCTGTGCATATAAATTTGCTATAGCCCAGTCCTCATTTCTGAGTCTGTATACTGTGCCAGCACTACCCGATTCTTCACTGCATACAGAGGACCCTGGAAAATGAGTTTTCAGGAGAAGCATAGTTTTTCTTCCTCATTTTCACTATAACTACCATCATCCCTCCTTAGAGCGAGTTATGGGATAATATGTCCCTTTGCTAGGGCTTTGTGCAGCTGTCTAACTCTCGGAGTTTCACAGTATTTCCTGAAATTTATACGTTTGGAACTTCTAATTTCCTTGTTGTAGTATGGGAGAGCCACCGTACGAGTATATTCCTCCTATTTACCTATGCTACGTACATTTGCCCTAAGATTTGAAAGCTTATCACTCCACCAGGACGAGTCCTTGGTGGATTTAACTTTTTTCGTAGGGCAACTAGCTTCATATGAATTTATTTTTGACTTGCCTAGATTTACCTGGTTGATATTGTACATAAGGTCCCTCGAAACGGACTCCCAATTTATTTTCCTGGGAGATTTTGTGTTTATGACTCTGGGCTGATGCACCCCAATATCGAACCTAATAATTCTGTGATCAGACATTGAAGGCTCATCAGACACAGTCCAGTTTTTGACTAAGCCCTTCAAGTAAGAGTTTCCCATTGTTAAATCTAATACCTCTTTCCTAGTTCTTGTTACGAAAGTGGTTTTATTTCCCACATTTCTAGTTTGCTACTGAGCATAAAGTCAAATAGACATTCACCTCTGGTGTTGTTGTTGGAGCTGCCCCAAAGTTCTTTGTGCACATTGGCGTCACATCCTATCAGCAGCGACAGTTTTTTGGAGTTGCAGTACTCCACCAGTTTAATGACTGCGTCCTGAGGATTGCAGGGTACATCTCCTGGGAAGTATGCTGATGCCACCATCAGTTCCTTGGTACTTTCATTGATGGATACGGCTACCTGAAGAGCGACTAAGTCTTCGAAGATTTATTCTGAAAGACACATAAAGTTAGAGGTACTACGTAGGTACTACATAATAAAAGCCCTAGAGCAAGTGGATTGAATATAATACGTTACCCGAATGTCTTTTCCTTTCAGGCCCTTGACCTGACCCCTGTGCACCCAGTGTTCCTGGACCAGTACAGACGATGGGGCTTTAGCGTGATGCCGATTTATTTGTGGCACCCTGGTTCTGGTCATTTCATCTACTGCATGGGTTCGTCCTCCTCCGTCAGAGTTTGGTAATTCTCTGACGCAGAGTGTTTCAGCTAAACGCTAAAGGTATGTTGTAACACAGGCACATCGTCAGAACTAATCCTTTCCAGCCAGGTAGTTTAGAGACTACTTCCTGCAGCCATTCAGCAGTTTCCTTGCCGAGGCAGTCCACCAGTATGTGGAAGTTTATACCTTCAAAAGCTATAACGGTTTTCCAAGGCGTTCACGAGTGCTTCTTCAATTACTCCGAGTTGTTCTCGAGTAATTACTTGCGTTGGAATCGCTTTAGGTAGGACAGCCATTCTGATGGTCCTGGCTACATTAGCATAGCTGGCAACGGACCCCCTGGCTGGAATAATTACAGGAGTGCGTTTATCCTCCTTCTTCTTCTTCACCACTTTATTCCGTTTTCGAGTTTCACTAGGTAGTATAGTTTTGACACAATTCAGGGCGTTCTCTTTAGCCGCGTCATGTGTCAAACCCTCCCTTAGGTACCTCAGGTACCACTCCGCGCCGGAGGTAGAGGAGAGACTGGGCCCCCGGTTTCGCCGCTCTTCATAGTTAGCCCACCGGCCAGACCAGTACTTGTAGATGCCGTTGGTGTAGTTGTAGGTCCTACTCTGCCTCTGGCAGTGGCATCTTTCCCTATCAGGCCAGGTCTATATACCTGTTCACCCCGTCGGTACGTGTTCTTGTTCCCGTCCGCTTTCCTGGTCGTTTTCGAGTGGCGGTGGGTCTCTTGGAGGTATTCCTCCACTCGATTCGCCAGTTGTGATGCGATATAATTTCCCGCATTTTTTTAGTGTTTGTTTGTCAATATTATTCATAAATTTCCCCGAGTGTGGGGGCAAGTAGGTCAGCCGTGTAAAAGCTCCCCCTAACACGGTAAGGTCACAATACTCACTGAGTTGACCAGGTATCAGTGAGGCTACGTTTTAAAACAGCCGGTTACCCCCGGCTACCCACCATCCAATGGGCACGGGTAGCATGACACCCTGGAGTAGGGGAGTTATTTATGGACTCCACAGTCTAGATCCATCGTGTTCTGTTCAATTGCAGGGTTACCTCTAGCAGGGTGTGATTCTTCAACACGCAAAACGATCTTAATGGGATAGAGGCTAAGGATCTTGAGTAGGTCTTTAATCGCGTCTCTCCACTCTGTGAGTACTCACTCACTCAATGATGTGGTGGAATGAGGAACTTTCAAAACTCAGGGAGAGAACAGGAAAGCTATTCAACCAATAATTTAAAGATACAAATTGGGCGACATCAAAAGATACCTTCAAGGACTACAAACAATGCATCAGGAAAACGAAGGGTGAGGGCTGGAAATATGTTTGTGACTCAATTGAGTCAATTTCAAACTATCCAAGAGAGCAAGGTGGATTCAAATCGACATACCAAATCGTCTTTTAAAAAACAAGAGGACGGAACCTTGACTGAAACATCGGCGGAGACACTTGACATTCTTATAAATACACACTTTTCAGATTGCTGGGGCAATACGAGTAACTTTAATTCATCCGTAACGGATTATCTATCATCGTCAGTATGCGAATCCATAGTTACGGAAGAAAAAATTAAGTACTCAATCAACAGTTTCTCTGCCTATAAATAACCGGAGATGGATGGTATAATCCCAATCATGATACAAAAACTACAGAATGTGGTAATTCCATGGTTTGCGGTGATTTATAGGGAAAGAATAAGATTTAAATATATTCCACTCAGCTGGAGAAGAGTAAAGGTAGTATTCATTCTCAAGGCAGGGAAAATTGGTCATGAGGCAAGGACTTTAAGACGATTAGTCTACTTCGCTTTTGCTGAAGACGATGGAATGGTTGATTGAGACGATGGAATGAGTGATTTCACCACTACTGTGGCTACTGGTTATGAATAATATTCGCAATTTATTATAGAAAATTAGGGCGTGGGCGTAAATCCGGGTAAGAGGGAGCTTATACTTTTAACCACTAGAACCAAGGCTCCAATCTTCAACCTCCTTTTTCTGAACGGACAACAACTGATACTGACAACGAAGGCCAAATACTTGGGGATACTGCTGGATCGAAAGTTGAATTGGAAAGCTACTATCGAGTTGCGGATCAAGAAAGTATGGGTGGCCTTGTACTCTTGCAACAGGTTAGAGATGGGAGTAATGCCCTTATATTACTAACTGGCTGTACACGGCAATAGTATGACCATTTATAACTCACAGTGCGATAGTCTGGTGGCCAGCTCTAAGTAAGAGCTATTATGTTCGGAAACTCAGCAGCAAACTCCAAGGCACAATACCGAGTTCCCTTGGCACAGCAACAACAGATTACTTGATACCAAAACTTAGTTTCAGAAGTGACTTCAAAGTAAGACTGCCTACACGAGCCTAGTGCAAGGCAAATAGTTTACTTGAAGGAAACGATATTCCCATATACATAGACGGATCTTAGATGGATTGTGGGGTAGGTGTAGGCGTCCACTCAACATAGGTGGCCATAAATCAATTATAGGGTTACTTAATAATGCCACGGTACTTCAGGCGGTAGTTCTGGCGATTAGAGGGGCGTGTCGACTAATAGTATGGCATAGTACAGGGTGTTTTTTTAGACATGTGGTTTTCAAGCAGAAATAAAATGCATATAATACAAGCAACTTTAATTAGAGTCATAATCATATACTGCTAGAATGTATCTTCGTTGCCAAAATGTTTCTATTAAAATCAATATACGGTAATGATTCCTTTTGAACAAGGTAGGATGGCATTTTGCTGATATAAATGGTGCGTAAACATCAGATGCGTACGGTATCAAAAAGACTACAACGGTCACAAATACTAAACAATTAAAATGCAAAGGCGTTTCATTTCTACACTATTCGCGAACTGAATATGAGGAGAAGTGAGCGCCCGACCTTCGACTGCACTTAAGCGGACCGTAAAGGCTATCTACACCTTTTATCTACATACCATTTAAACTTTAAAAGGTATGTACTAGGGCGGATTGATATTGAAGCTACCTAAGTAGGAAAAAAACATTTTTTTTTTTTCAAAAACCATTTATTTCTGAACATAGTCTCCTTTTACTTCGACACACTTAGTAAGACACTTAGAGAGTTCCGGTAATCACTTCTTCGTTTGAGATGAATCTTTTTCCTGGGAGCCATTTTTTCAAGTTTGGAAACAGGAAAAAGTCACTAGGAGCTAAATCTGGACTATAAGGTAGATGATTAACCAATTCGAAGTATATTTCACGTAATTTTAGCATCGTATCTAATGCTGTGTGAACCGGTGCGTTGTCTTGAAGAAAGAGCATTTTTTTCTTCTTTAAATGTGGTGGTTTTTCCTTGTTTGCTTCAATCAATTGATCCAAGAATGCACGATAATACTTTCCTGTGATTGTGGATCCTTTTTCAAAATAATCCTCATGCATCCCAAAATACAGTGGCCATACCTTGCCAGCCGATTTCACTGCCTTCGCCTTCTTCGGAGCACTTCCACCAGCTTCCACCCATTGTTTAGATTGATTTTTGGTTTCAGGTGTGTAGTGGTGGACCCACGTTTCATCAACAGTTATTAATCGACGCCAAAAAGCAACAGGATTACGCTTTATCATGTCCAAACACCGCTGTGAAGTGGTCTGTCGAACTCGTTTTTGTTCGACACTGAGCAAATGTGGCACCCATCTTGCCGATAGCTTTTTCATATGCAAATGTTCATGCAAAATGTTGAACACACGTTCATATGACTTGACTCGGCGATCATTAATAATGATAACGAGGATTTTCTTGATATTTTCTTCAGTAACCACCTCTTTTGGCCTTCCTGTTGATGGTATTGTTGCAGTGCTTGTTCGGCCGCGTTGAAATTCAGCAATCCAATATTTTACCATGTAATCTGACGGAGCAGACTCTCCGTAATGTTTATCGAGCTTTTCTTTTGTCTCTTTCGTCGTTTTCCCTTTCAAATAATAGTGTTTAATCATTGCACGAAATTCGCTTTTTTCCATTTTTCAATAAACACAAAAGTTCGTTACTTCAAACGACTACAACAAATAAACTAAACAATGAATTTGGGTGAAATTTGAACAGCTGACGTTTGACAGATCGCAATTTCTAAAAAAAAAGTTTTTGTGTTTGTGCTGCCATCTAGCGCTAGGTAGCTTCAATATCAATCCGCCCTCGTAGATAAAAGGTGTAGATAAAATTTTTACAATTTTATGCATGACATATACTTACTTACTTACATATGTGGCCTAACCACAGAATGTGTGAAGACAACCCGCTATCGAGTTACGGCCGGACTTAACAGCGCTCGTCAGGCGCCTCGCTTTGCTCGAGTTTTCAGTTGTCAGCTGTAATATGGGATCCTAAACGCCGAGTGTCCCTGCCTGTGGACAGCATATATTTTGTCTTTCCCTCGTTCACCTTCACACCTACTTACGCTGATTCTTTTTTAAGGCGGAAAATACAACATCTCGCTTGCAACGGCTAATGATGTCGATGTCATCAGCATATACGAGACGCTGAACATGTTTGTAGAAATTAATATTTGATGTACACCATCCTTCCACACCATGACGAAATTGACGACGTCGCACGACAGTGGATCGCCTCGTGTGAAACCTGGCACGGCATTAAATGGCTCAGACAGGCCACTTCCTACCTTGACCTAGTCAACAAAGAGATTATGAGTTTCTGTTTCTCGTAGGTTTTCTCCAGGATTTGGCGTGGCGCGAAGATCTGGTCAATGGTAGACTTGCCAGGTCTAAATCCGTACTGATAATGTCCATTCAGTGTGTTCGCATATAGTTTTTTGTTTATCACACAATACGCTGGACAGAACCTTAAATTATATGGTGATTATCCGGTAGTAGGCACATATAGTCGGGTCACCTTTCTTCAATACAGGACAGAGGACAGTGAGATTCCAATCATCGGGCATGATTTCTTCTAGCCATATTTTACTGATGAGCTGATGCATGCACCCCATCAGTGCATCGCTGCCGGCCTTGAATAACTCAGCAAGCAGTCTATCGGCACCAGCTGCTTTGTTGTTCCTTAGTCGCTGAATGTCAACTTTGACCTCATTATGGCTAGGTGATGCAATAACCACTTCGTCATCGTCAATTGATGCCTTCGTCGTCTGCAAGTAATTTAGAGAAATGTTCCCTTCAGAATCTCAATGTGCACTGCGTATCCGTAACCAGATTCCCATTTTCATCTCTACAGGTAGATACTTCGGGTTTAAAACCTGATCTGCTGATCGAATTTTTAAGCATCATATCAGTCCCGGTACATCTCGAGTTCGTCGCACTCACGCCTTTCCTGCTGGCGTTTTTTCCGTCTGAAAAGGCCCGGTAATTTTCACGTATAGAAGGGAAGTAGAATAGAAGTTCCGAGAGATATTCCTGAGCCTTTTGATTACTTCACACCAAGCTATGCCTTTATTGGCTTGTGTAGGATCTCCTTAACCTCCAAGGAGGAATGGATGGATGGCACCCCTCATATGTAAACGGGATCCATATTTATACAGATGGATCCAAGCTACAGGGAGGAGTGGGAGTAGCTGAATTCTCAGATAAACTGGACTTTAACGTACCCTTTAGGCTTCCCGATCATTGTAGCGTATATCAGGCTGCGGTCGTGGCTATAGAAGAAGCACTGTCTTGGCTGAAGAAGATGAAGATATTTGGACAATATATAACCATTCAATCTGCGAGCCACGCGGCTTTGCGCTCCCTGTATTCAGCTATTAGTGCATCAAAAGCCGTCAAAATTTACTGCTAATCGATCGCTAAGCAGACTCATCTGCATTTGAGCTGGGTTCCCGAGCACAGGGATATTCCAGAGAACTGCAAAGTGTATGAACTCGCCGAAAGGGCACTACAATACATTTTCAGCCAGCTAGGTCAAACTTCAGTATTCCCATTGATACATGCAACCTACTAAGTAACACAATATCCATAGTTATTATGTATATGCACCATTAGTCTATCCTCTATTAACTACCTGCCTAGTCCGAACAACAACTATCTAGTATCCACCATCCGAATTAAACTAAAATAAAATAATATATCAACAAAACAAAAAGTATGTCGGTCATTGCGGTAATGAATTCGCAGACATTATTGCAAAATCTGCAATTTAGTCACCCAATAGATCATTCGAAACAAACGATAGGAGGCACATGTACCACGCCGTCAAAATTCACTTCAATGAAAAGCTTATTTCAGAATGGAGCACGTACCATCATTACCACAATGATAGAAAGTTTAGATCTAAACCCACTTCATATAAAAATATTTTGCTTCAACAGCCAGTCATCGGCAAATTTCATTATTCACAAGCCTTCGATTGGGCGAAGACTTACCCTATTCCTGGCAACTGGAAATGCAACTAGCACATTAGTTTTTGAAATTCTTAACGAGTGCCCCACATTTTTAAACGCCAGGAGAATCTTCTTCGGTTTATCACCACTGTAAATTTTATTTAATGAACCTTCTAATATAAACACAAAATTCCCAATATAGATAACATTCTCTAAGACATCTGCAGAGTTCACTGCTGACAAGACAATGGACGTATTCGATTCATAACTTGTATCGAGCTCGTATCGAGCTGTGCGAATAAAACAGTACACGAGTAAGTGGTATACTTGGCAGAACTGTTTCAACTGCTTTTTTAAACATTTACTTTTTGTGTATTTTTTATACAAACTCAATATTTGAATATAATTTTAATCAACACAATAATAATATTAAAAATCAAAAAACGAAATCCAAAGATTAATTTTTCTTTTCTTTAAATTTAATCAGCTAAAATATAAAAAATCCGAAGGAAATTTGTATGGGTAATTTTTAATCTCGTTGGTTTTCAAGCAATTTTCAATTTGGAAGCACTCTCTATCGAGGATAGAAAAACTCGCTCGTTTCATCCGAGTATAATTTACTCGATAACTTTTTCCATACAAAAGTCTGTCCAACCTCGATAGAGTGGCGAATCGAATACGCAACTATTTTTGACGATAATTTCCTGTTTAATATGAACTGTATATAGATATGTCCTCCGTTATGTATTTTGACATCGCAGTTTCTTAAGGGTACATGAAACATTTATATATGTATTATTGGGTAGATACTTATAGCTAAGAATAATAATTACTTTAACCTTATCGATTCATCGAAAAGACATATAGAGGCAAATTTCGAAAATCATTTACACAGGCGAACACTGATTCTACGGTATGGGATTTATTAGTCTATTTTAGGATATTTTGGTCTGCTAAATACAAAAATAATAATATTTTTGTTGAATTCACTCTACTTTTTGAGATAAAGGCATTTATATTGGAAATTAAATTTGTAAAAAAAGAAGAATAATTTTTTAAAACTTTTATTTTAAAATTATAAAATGATTTCCAACAAACAAAATGCTATAAATTATACAACGTATAATAAAATTAATCATAAAAAACAAAAACATACCAATAAGAGTTAAGAAAAACGTTATGTATGGGATTTTCTATGGTGTTTTGGTCCAGACAGTCTCCTTGCAAGTTCCAGCAGTAGTCTGCCATCATATGGCGACCCCAACGGCCTTGATATCTTTCCTTAATAATAGTGACGACTGTTTCCCTTGTTCTTCGCTATAATCATCCAGGTTGTCAAGAAATTTAATTAAATTACTGAGCAAATAATGCTATTTGACACTCATATTAGCTCTTAGTTTTTGGAAGTTCTGGAGTATTTTGTCTACTATTTTGGAATATTCCTTAGCTTTCTGATTCCCCAAAAAATATTTGACAGCTGATACAAAGCTTGTCCATGCTTCCAATTTAACATAAGTCATGTGGTTTTTGAAATCATCGTTGTTTATAAGAGTACAGATTTGTGGCCCATCAAAAATTCCTGCTTTTAACTTTTCTATACTGAGACCAGGAAATAATTGACAAATATATTTGCAGCAATCGCCATTCCTATTTAAAGTTTTAACAAATTGTTTTAAAAATCTAGGTTTAATATGTAGTGGCGGAAGAATGATTCTTTCTCGACTGATCAACGGTTCATGAATAATGTTCCTGCTCTAGTCAATTTATAAATCAACAGACACTGGCCACTGATGTTGATGAAATGAAATTTTCTCCAAAACAATTTTAATATTTTGACATTCTTCCTTAAGAGTAGTTGAATGATGTATCGGGATCGAAGCTAATTTATTTCCATTGCAGTATCACGCACTTCAAACGTTTTTTGAGCTATCTATGAAAAATCGCCTGTCATTTAATTGGTGTACTGGAACGTCCATTAAATTTAAATGCCAAGAAATATACTGCAGTATACGGTATCATCGGTCTCGTTAAAATATGGAAGAATGTCGCGCACTATAAGATCTTATTGATAAGCCAGGCTGAAGGCACTGTTTTTCTTTTAGTCTTGACGCAAGAAGCTCAGGTGATTTTATATACAAATTTAAACCTCGAATCAAGTTGTTTAGTTCGCCCTGAGAAAAACTTTGAAGTGAAGGACTACATCTTTCGAACTCACTTTCTTTATTACTTTTACTCTGACTATATATATTCCAACAAAATATTATATAGGCTGAGTATTTGATAATCATATGTATCTATATTGACTCCATAAACTTTTTTATTCCCCTGTGCTATTTATTGTTATACAAGTGTACTATAAAGCCAATTTGGACGTACGGACTCCAAGTATGGGGAACGGCAAAGCGGTCACACATACAAAAAATTCAAAGACAGCAATCTAGAATATTAAGAGTTATCATAAAGTCTGGTTGGTACACAACAAATGAAGATATACACCGCAAACTAAATATGACAAGAATTGACGAAGAAATAAAAAAGATATCCACAAAACACTACGATACACTGCATGGGCATAATAACGAAGAAATAAACGACCACCATGCGCCGTTTAAAGAGAACTCGGCCAAACGACCTACTGAACTAGGAAATCCAGACTACACATATTAGTAATAGTATTATAAATGTAAATGTAAATAATTATCATAAACATAATTTTGATCATAAATTCTTATAATATAATTATAGTGAATTATTATAATTAATGTAAATAATTTTTGTTGTATCACTTCTTGGCACTGGCCAAAATGTGTTTTTTATATAAATTTCCAAACAAATTGTCAAATCATGTACTAGGTGTCAATATAATGGTGACAGATGTATGAAATAATCGGAAATAAAAAGAAAAGAAAAAAATGTATTGTTTATATAAATATGTAATTATACTTTTTATGATATTGAGTAGTTTGACTGATTTAACTTTGAACCTCTGTATATAATTTCATGGACAACCTTCTACTTACGACACAATAGAAAATCCTACTATTTAATATTTGAACAGCGCATTTAAAGATATGGTTAAAGGTTTTCAGTGTGAAAGAAAATTTAGGAAAGGCATGTTCAGAATATAAGATCCATATCACCTCTGAAAATATGTCAAAATCAAAAACATGCTTTTCAAAACGTCTCAAAATGTAGATAGTTTTACATAGTAGGGTGCATATATAAGTTAACAACATGTTTTTTTCTTCTAGTAGGAACATTAAATTTGAGCATAGTGAAAAAAGTGCTGCTGATTTCACCAATTTTAATGGTGGAAACACACTGTATGTTTTTTTATGATAGGAGGAGAATACGTTTAAAACGCTTCACGAAAAAGGGAAGGTGGAAATCAATAAATACTAAATAAATGCTTGTAATACCAAATAAATGTTTGTAAATAGAACAATACTGACTTTGGACTGACTCAATGTCCACAGCATAATAAAGGGTGTTTTCTTTAGACATGTGGTTTTCAAGCAGAAATAAAATACATATAGTTTTATATTCTGCCCAAGAATTTAGCTTTATTATAAAGATAAGGGTTTGCCATTATGTTTTAAAAATGATTTCGGGCAAGTGGCCGCCGCGGCTACCTCGAATAAATTCCAGCCGAGAGGCCCAATTTTCGACCACTTTTTGCAACAAGTGGGGCAGTATGTCAGCAATAACGCTCGTCGAATATTCTCTTCCAAGGCGTCAATCGTCTCAGGCTTATCTGCGTAGGCAAGCAACTTCACATAACCCCACAAAAATAGTCCAGCGGTGTTAAATCGCACGATCTGGGAGGCCACGCCACAGGTCCACGATGCGAGATAATGCGCTCACCAAAAGTTTCCTTCAATAAATTGAATGTTTCGTAGGCTGTATGGCATGTAGCGCCGTCTTGTTGGAACCAAAGGTCGTCCACATCAACATTTTCCAATTCAGGCACGAAAAAGTCAATGATCAAGGCTCTATAGCGTTCCCCATTGACTGTAACAGTATGGCTTCATTTTTGAAGAAATATGCCCAATGATTCCCTCTGCCCATAGAGCACACCAAACAGTGACTTTTTGAGGATTTAACGGCGTCTCAACAATGGCTTGTGGATTATCGTCACTCCAAATGCGACAATTTTTCTTATTAACGTACCCATTCAACAAAAAGTGACCTTCTTCGCTGAACAAAATTTTCTTGTGAAAATCAGAGTCGGTGGCCATCTCATTTTGGGCCCATTCACCGAAAGTGCGACTTATGAAATGGCAAACCAAACTGAGCATAAATCAAGTGACAGCTGTCAAAAAGACCAGCTCCGAAAAAAGTATTGCCAGATTGAAAACCACACGTCTAAAAATAACACCCTTTACAAGTAGATTTAAGGTTACTATTTTTATCGACAGTTATGCGGCAATAAAGGCTCTTCAATCCACCACTATAAATTCAAAGCTGGCCAAGGATTGCAGAAAGGTGTTGACAGAGCTATGCCATTATGCTGACATTATCTGGATTCCCGGCCATAGGAATATTGAGGGAAATGAGAAAGCTGATGAGTTGGCTCGGTCGGAGGCCTCTCTTGACGAATACCTTGTGGTACCGGTCCCTCGGGGGTCTTGAGGAGAGACGCGTACCTGCAATGTCTTCGGCTAGCAAATAGAAGGTGGAGGCTGTTAGCATCCTGGCAAATCTCACGCACGACATGGCCCGCATATAATGCGGGTAGAACACGTGAGTTTATTAAAAAGGATCGCACAGAAACGACAAGGCTCATTACGGTGTAGACTGGGCACTGGTGCGTGGGCATTCATGCAGGGAGACTGCGTATCCATTTCAACAAGCACTGCAGAAGCTGTGAGGACTTAACCTTGAAAGACACACTCTCCCATTATTTTCGGTCAGCAAAAAAGTCCACTGAACCCTCTTGAGGGGTGCGACTGGTAATATACATCACATTATGATCCGGCCCATTGTCAGGATGTATCTGATTAGGATGTAAGGTCGAGTGTTTGTTACTCCTCAATCGTACAAGATTTGAATTCTCACTGTTATCATGGTCGGTGGTAAAGGGGTGGATCAAGGTGTTATGCGACTCGTGAGCTTACGGATGGATACCTGGCACCCACCGTAATAAGAAACCTTACCTGCGTAGTTCGGAACTATGCGTAGGCGCACATCTTTTCTCCAATCTCGTGGGTCCAGAATATGAATTTAACTAAAGAGAGTGATAAAATAAGTAAGAAACCTAAGCGGTCCGGAAGGACAAGTCAGCCCGTATAAAGAGCGGTGCGGTTCGCGAGCTCGAAGCATACCTCTACAAGGGCAGTGGCGAAGCCTGGTCCGAGTAGTGCTACAACAAGTGGTGCCCTCTGAGGCCGCCGGGACAGCCAGTAAAGTCGAAACCCAGCGAACAGCGACTGAGACTAAGGTTTGTGTGGATCAGGCCAAAAAGAGCACTTTGACCAGTGCTCTTTGTAGCAAGTGACCAAAAATCGATATATCCGACCCAGCGAAAGCGGGTTATCGTGAGAGGCATACCGTCGCAAGAATATTAGATAAGGTACATGAGAAGGAGCCCACAGACGAGGAACTCACAAAAGAGTTAAGAAGTTCCATCGAGTGGGCAAAGGCGGTCTTGCTAAATTTCCAAGTCGACCGACCGCTCGTGCATGTCTCGGTTCCGGAAAGACAAAGATCCTTCGAGGAAGCTAAGGGGAAAATAGTGAGAACGCATAGTGTCACTTCGAGAAGGACATTCGCGGAAGTTGCAAAAAACTCATTATAATAGGCGTGCTAGACACAGGAAACCCTGAAGGGCAGATTCCACGTACACAATGGAAGTGGGTATAAGCCGCCTTAGCGAAAGTATTTTGAAAAGTATTGGCAAGTAATCCCGGTCATCCACCGACATGCGAGGATGCAGGGTCAGATCAAGATGATCGCTTGCGATGATGAGAGTTCGGCAGAGCTGTACAAGGCTGCCATTTCGGAAGCAGGGGAGGAGTACACGGGCGCCAAACTAATAGCGGTCGATAAGGAAGAAATTCCATCTCATGCGAGAGCGAGAGTTTTGATCCCGGCTACACTCGATGACACCGAAACAATTATGAAAATTCACCCAAGTTTATCAGGCGCAATCGTCAGGAAGTAGTAGATATTATGTTGGTATGTGACGTAATATTGGAAAAGGTGGCACCATGGAAGGTGCTAGCGGAGCACTCATTCTCTTTCCATTGGTATATTGATGTCGCCTTCCAAGAGGAAACGACCCGACCAATTACATATAGGAATCATAGAAGGACTAACGGGGTGAACCATAATCAGGTGCTGGAGAAACATCTTATCTCCTATGAATCCACCTCAAATTCCTGACAATGCTGAGTCCCTAAATAATCTTGTCAAGTAATTCACCATCTAATGCGTGATAGTACTAAAGCGTGTGGTAGAAGCTATAATAGAGATAAGAGGCAACCGCCTGGTGGTCCTCTGAAGCTAATAAACTAAGAATGGACTCTAGACATCAGTTCAATAAAGCGAAGCCCTGTCGGAACGAAAGCGATTGGAACTATTATCGCGACAAGCTAAAGGTATATAAACACGAATTGAGAAAAGCGAAAAGAACTTCTTGGAGGTCCTTCTGTGGCAATATTGAGGACACCACAAATGCATCTCGACTATGCAAAATTCTCTCAAAATCCACTTAAGCAATAGGTTACCGCCATAAAAACCCGACAAGAGCTGGACAGTGTCAAGTGAAGAGTGTCTAAATTGGCACATAACACTAAGGCAAAGTCCGACATTCTAAATATAATTTCGGAGGATAATGTCACGTGGGCCGTACGGGTATAGCTTAAACGTCAAATTTTTATGAAAAAAAACCTATACAGTGAATGTGAGTTCACCTCCAAGAAACGTGTGGCTTTGTACCCAAAATTCCATATCACGAAATTGGAGTAGAAAAGGCAAAAAAGGAACAATTAGGATAAAAGATATTATCACTTTATAGTATTTCTTAATAGTAATAATAATAATACAGAATAATAATAATAAGAAGAAAAATTCGTATGCGAAAATATTTATATTATTTTATTTTGTCCAGTTCGATATATATATATATATATATATATATATATATATGTTGAATAAAAGCTGTTTATCAATTACAATATGCATGTTGATCTGGTAACGTTGTGACACGTCATCTTTGACGTTTTACAACATATATATATATACCTTTTTTCTTTTCTTTCTATCTCTTCTTCCGGTGGACGGCCTTCTTTGATAGTTTAATTTTAAGGTGCTTGTTAAATAAAATCTATAAAAGTTTGCGCAATCTTAACAGGTTATGGGCCCAGATGCGCCAAATTTAATAATTGAATAGTTTTTAAATTTGTAATGAGCGATATTGAAGAGATCACTGAAGTTTTTGACGCAAAAGTTGATCGGAAAAATTTCAGCACGAGTGACAATTTTTCAAAGAAAATGGCAGCAAACTCCGTATCTAGTTCCTCGCGAATCGAATTATTATCGAAAGATAATTACGATACATGGAGTCTGCAGGTCGAGGCGCTGCTAATCAAAAATGATCTTTGGGAGTTCGTCAGCGGCGGCTTTGTAATGCCAGTAGAGGATGTCGCAAGAAGCGCTTGGGTAAAACAGGATAAGAAAGCCAAAGCGGATCTAATCTTATCAATACAGCCTTCGGAGCTAAAACAAATACGTGGATGTGAGACTTCACGTGAAGTTTGGCTTAAGCTTGAGAGTATTTATACTTCAAAGGGGCCTGCGCGTAAAGCGACATTGTTGAAGCAACTTATGCTGCAGAAGCTGGATGAAGGTGGCGATGTAAAGGACCACATCGCACGTTTCATGGATGTAGTTGATAAGTTAGAAAGCATGAGCATTGAGGTAAATGGCGATTTACTAACCATTATGTTGCTGTATAGCCTTCCATCAAGTTTTGAAAACTTTCGTTGCGCAATCGAATCTCGTGATGAACTACCTACTGCCGAGGTTTTGAAAGTCAAAATTATAGAAGAGAGCGAGGCACGATTGCAAGCTTCTGGAAGTGTGATAGCAATGGTTGCTGGTGGTCGCACACGTGATCGTAAGTCTAATTTGGAACATGGGAAAATGGCTACGAAAGACATTAGATGTTTCAAGTGCGGTGCGATTGGACACAAGGCGAATGCTTGTTCTGCAAAGAAAAACAATAATGCAAAAGGTTACAAGCAGTCTCATCATGTTGACGAAACATACGCCGTATGCCATTCTGCAACTACTGGAATGACTGTTTCAACAAACACTAATCGTGCTTGGATTCTCGATAGTGGTTGCACAGCGCATTTATGTGGAGATGAAAGTATTTTTAATTCAATATCCAAATCTCCAAAAGTTAAGTTAAATCTGGCAAGCCAAGCCTGTGCTGAGGTTCAAGGCACTGGCGTGGTGGAGCTGACAGTGGCTGGCGATAGTGGTAATCGCTGCATTCAATTTAAAAATACGCTTTTTGTACCTGATCTTCGTACTAATCTCATATCGGTAGCAAAAATTACGGACAAAGGTCATACTGTTACATTTTCGAAAGATAGTGCGTATGTTTGCGATGTGAATGGCAGAAAATCGCTTATAGCCGATCGTAGAGGCGATTTGTTTTATCTACGCGAGAGTAGCGAATGCGCTGCTATCCAATCGAAGTGCTCCGAACTGTTGAAGTGGCATTGTCGATTGGGTCACTTAAACGCGAAGGATATGATTAGATTAATTAAGATCGGTACTTTGCCTAAAGTTGATATTGATGACCTCAAATTAATCGCGACATGTGAGGTGTGCTTAAAGGGTAAGATGACCGCATTGCCGTTTACCAATTCCCACAATCCATGCGGTGAGATGTTGAAGATAATACACTCAGATGTGGTTGGTCCTTTTCGTACGGAATCTACAGAACGAGCCAGGTATTTTGTTACGTTCATAGACGACAGCTCTAGATGGTGTGAGGTATATTTCTTACGAGAGAAAAGCGGTGTTTTCGAAGCTTTTAAAATGTATCAGCAATTTGTGGAAAATCAAACTGGGCAAAGAATAAAATGCTTGCAGTCAGACAATGGGCGTGAGTATTCTAATAACGATTTTAATAAATATCTTTCAGATCATGGCATTTTGCGGAGACTGTCTATTCCTCGGGCTCCAGAACAAAACGGAGTCGCAGAGCGTCATAATCGTACGCTATTAAATATGGCAAGGTGTCTTTTGCTCCAATCAGGATTGAGTCAGACGTTTTGGTCATCGGCAGTGTCGACGGCATGTTATATACGCAATAGATGTCCAACAAGCAGTTTAAAATGGAAAATACCTTACGACATTTTTATTAAAGCAAAGAGCAAACTCGACTACTTGAAGTCATTTGGATCCAAAGTAATGGTTCTCGATAAGGATCCCGGCAAAAATAAGTTTGCACCGAGAGCAATCGAGGGAATATTTGTGGGGTATCCACACGACAAAAAGGGATATCGCATATGGATGCTAAGCTCACATAAAATAATATGTGCGCGTGATGTTAAATTCGTCGATGAGATTTGTGGGCAGCAAAGCATTTCAAACAAACTCTCTGAATCCCTGCTACCATGTAGTCCCACTACATCAAGCGATAGAAGTCTCGTTGAATTCTCTCCTCGTCCACCGAGAAACAACATGATTGCTGACAACAGAACTCCAGTGGTAGCAGTGAACAGCCAAGAAGATGAAGGTAGAGCTCCTGGTCGGCCAAAGATGTTGCGCACAGGGCGTAGAGGACGACCTCGAAAACTTTTTCGCGCTCGCACGTTGACTTCAGAAGAAAAACCTCCAGAGGAGCCTAAAGTTGAATCAGATGAGTTGGAGGACGATGTTTTTGCTGGCGTAGCCGAAATTAGTATACGAAGTGCAATGAACGAGCCTGCGTGCGAAGAATGGATGGATGCCAGCGAGTCAGAAGTGGTGAGTCTGAAAATGATACATGGGAGCTTGTAAAATCGCCTATTGCACGAAATGTTGTTGGCTGTCGTTTCGTACTTACAAACAAATGTGGATTAGATGGCAATATTGAACGACGAAAGGCACGACTAGTAGCAAAAGGTTATAGCCAAAAACATGGTGTAGATTATCACCAAACATTCGCACCAGTGGCCAGACTGGAAACTTTGCGACTAATGCTTGCTTTATCCGTACAGTTTGGACTTGCGATCTGGCAATTTGACGTTGTGACTGCTTATTTAAATGGTACATTAGAAGAAAAGATATTTATGAAAGTACCAGACATGCTGAGTGAGATGCTGGAGCGTATTGTTTTAAGACAAGGTAGAAACACTGATATTGGTATACGAATAAAATGTTAAACGATTTTCGTGATGGTGGTAATGTTTGTGCACTTAAAAGGCTCTGTACGGGCTCAAACAAGCAGGTCGTCAATGGTATAAGAAGTTGAAAGCCAAACTTGTAAGTATTGGGTTTAAGCCAATTATGAATGAACCATGCTTATTTTATTGTCACGTAAATAACGAACTCACATTACTGTTGGTGTACGTCGACGATATTCTTATTGCATCACAAAATAGAAAAGCTGTAAGAAAATTTAAAGATCAACTTTTGAAGGACTTTGCAATCAAGGATCTCGGTTTGGCAAATTTCTGCCTTGGTTTGGAAATAATCCAAAATGACGCCGTTATAAAATTAAAGCAATCAGGATATATAAAAGAATTGCTCAGAAGTTATGGCATGTCTGATTGCAATGCCGTGGCCACGCCTGCAGACATAAACACTCAATTTGTTAATGCATTAAGCAAACCATGCGAAGGATGTCCCTACCGAGAGCTAATTGGTGCTTTGATGTATCTATCAGTGGCAACGAGGCCTGATATTGCGAATATCATATCAAGATTGGCGCAGTTTTTGAATAACCCTCTTGATTGCCATTGGCAGGCTGCTAAAAGAGTTTTGCGGTATTTGGCTGGTTCGGCAAATAAAGGCTTAGAATATAAAAGGACGAATAATCCACTGCTTGCTTACACCGATGCTGATTGGGTTGGATGCGTTGTGGACCGTCGCTCTTATACAGGCTACGTGTTTATTCTCAGTGGAGCTGCTATAACCTGGAAATCGCAGAAGCAACGTACCGTAGCACTTTCTTCTACCGAAGCCGAGTACGTCAGTTTAGCTGAAGCAGCGAAAGAGGCAATTTATTTGCGAAGTTTCTTAAATGAGCTTCACTTAAGTGATCTCGCTAGAATTACAATTTTTGTGGATAATCGAGGAGCACAGTGTTTGGCTCGCACGAAACATATAGATATGAGACATCATTTTGTTCGAGAGTCGGTTGCCGCTAAGATGTTTGTATTGAAACATGTACCAACACAACAAATGATTGCCGATATAATGACTAAATCACTGCCGAGAGCAACTCATGAGAGATGTCTAACAGGACTTGGTTTCTGCACTTAAGACAACCTGCATATTGAGAGGGAGTGTTGAATAAAAGCTGTTTATCAATTACAATATGCATGTTGATCTGGTAACGTTGTGACACGTCATCTTTGACGTTTTACAACATATATATATATATACCTTTTTTCTTTTCTTTCTATCTCTTCTTCCGGTGGACGGCCTTCTTTGATAGTTTAATTTTAAGGTGCTTGTTAAATAAAATCTATAAAAGTTTGCGCAATCTTAACAATATATATATATATATATATATATATATATATATATATATATATATATATATATATATATATATATATATATAAATTTCGTGTTAAATTTAATGTACCATGCTAGTTAAATATTTTATTAAACTGTAATAAGAGTACACATTTTTATTTATATTGTGACATTCAATTGTTAGATTTTTATATAGCTTTTTGATAAATTCGTATTTACGTGGTTCCGATCTTTCGGTTTTACATCCGAGAGATCGGATAAACTCGCTAGAAAACATTTTCCTAGTGTTCTATTTCTAGCGGCCGCCGGAGCCGGGCATTCGCAAAGAAAATGGATTAAGGTTTCCTTCTCTTCTGAATTTCCACAACTTCTACAATGGGTATTGTATGGTCTCTGCAATTTCTCTGCATGAGTACCCACGAGCCAGAGACCCGTAAAGGCCGCCGTGAGGCGGCTGGTATCGCTGCGGTCCCTGTTTATGAGATCCCTAGATCTCGGTGTGTTAACGACTGGCCAGGTCGCCCGGGATGTATTTTATGTTGTAAGTGTCCTCCATCTGTTGCGCGCTAAGGTAAGACAGTGCATGTAGATGCCCCTCTTTATCGCACACCCATGGAAACAGGTACTAGTTCCACATGGGTTAGATTGAGAGAGGCTCCTCTGCGCGCCAATTCATCAGCCTTCTTATTTCCATCTATATTCCTGTGTCCGCGGACCCAGATGATTGTGATGTCAGCATGGTGACCTAGCGCCCTAAGTTAATCCCTGCACTGTCTGACCAGTTTGGAGTTGATGGTGTTTGATTGTAGGGCTCTTATGGCAGTCTGTCTTTCCACTAAAATAGCAACCATGCTCCTCTGCCCTTCTCTAATGTGGTGGGTTATCTGTCGACATGCCTCTCTGATCGCGATTACTTCCGCCTGAAAAACTGTAGCTGTATCGGGAAGGCGTGTACAGTAGTTAATGTTAGCGTGCGGGGAAAAGACCCCCGCCCCCACGCCCAGGTCCATTTTTGACCCGTCCGTATAAATGGGTATATAGTACTCCATTTGGAGTTTCCTTCTCGACCACAATTTTCTTGAGGGAAATCTAACCTTGAAGTCCTTTTTGAAGTCCAGTTGTGGTACTATGTAATCTGTCGTCATTTGTGTTAATTCCCTCAGCACTGTGTATAGCACCTTACCATGACCGTACGTTCGCTCAGACCAACAGTTTGTCGCTTTTAACCTTAGCGCACTATTGCAGGCTAGGTTCTTAATGTGTAGCAATACGTTGAGTGCCTCCGCTAGACATGTTCTGAGGCGCCCTGCAATGCCAGCGGCAGCTGTTCTTTGAACTCTACTGAGGCTCTTAACGTTATAACCCTTATCTAGAGCTGGCCACCAGACTATTGAACCGTAAGTTAGTGTACCATATTCTTGAGTTGAACTTTTACCCCATATAATTTGATTCTCTCGAAATATTATTATTATTATTATTATTATTATTATACTTACACCATAATTAATTATGAGTGCAAAGTGTTGGGGGAATGAGTACTAGCTACAGAGGCTTTCCACTCGAAGAGAAATGGACCTCTCGAAATAATTTCTTGTATTCTGGTAAGAGATTTCCTAGCAGAGTCTTGAATTATTAGCTGTAAGGGTGCTAGATCTAGTATAACTTCCATTGCTGCTGTTGGGCAAGTGCGCATAGCTCCAGTGGTAACAAGGCAGGCAAGGCGTTGTACTTTACTTAATGCAGATTTCGCTGTCTTAAGTCTGACTCTATTTGACCAGGCTGCAGAACCATAGGTGATGATTGCTCTCACCATCATGGTATACATCCAGCGAACGATTTTTGGGTTACATCCCCAAGCTTTACCAGAAAGCCGTCTACATATCAGTAAGGGAGCTGTAGCCCTCTTGGTGGTTGCTGTCAACTCAGCCTTCCACAATAACTTTTTGTCGAAAATGATTCCGAGGTATTTGGCCTCAGAGCTAATATCGACCTGTGTAAACGGCACAATGGTGGCTTTAGAGGCATTTATTTTCAATCCTGTTCCCCTGCACCATTCACTACCTGCTAATAAGTCACTCTGGATTATATCACAGAGGGTGGATTCAGATTTTCCTCTCGCTGTTATCACAATATCGTCCGCATATGCTTGGCATAATATGCCTAGATTTGAGAGTTTTACCAAAAGATCATCAACTACTATGCTCCACAAAATGGGTGATAATACCCCACCCTGCGGACATCCTTTATTGACATTGGTTTTAACAGTATTGTCACCTGCTTCAGCTTCAGTCAGTCTACAGTTGAGTAAATCCAATTAGAAGTGGTATTATCTATTCCTCTATTGTTAAGAGCCATAATCATATATTCATGAGGAGTGTTGTCAAAAACCCCCTCAATATCAAAAGGTCACAAAGTGTTATATCTTTTTTCTCCAGCGCTGCCTGAATAAAATCAGTCAGATGGTATTGTGCGGTTTCAGTCGATGTTCCTGTAATATATGCAAACTGTCAAGGATGTAAAGGCTCCCTTTTTAATGTGGTGTCAAGGAGATGTATACTAACTATTCTCTCCATTGCTTTATTACGAACTGATGTCAATCTAATAGGCCTGAAGGATCTGAAATGGGCCATATCCTTTTTACCTACCTTGTGGATAAATACCACTTTAGCTGTGCGCCATGCTTCCGGTATATACCTAAAAGCAACTGCTATTCACCAGGCGCGGAAGCAGTACCTCACTACTCGTTTGGAGAAGGATTGGGAAAATACCATCCGCACCCGGCGATTTATATGGCTGAAAAGAGCTGATGGCCCATCTCAACATCTCAGTAGTTATAATTTCGTTGGCCATCTTCCAGCCAATCTTGCTTGTTCTTCTAAGAAGCTCATCCATCTGCAAGGATGGCGGAAGGAGAGTGCGATCCTCTTCATTCGCCGTGAACGTCCCATCCTCAGCTCTCTATGCCACATTTAAATTGACTATGCTTTCGCAAGAGCTCTATGAAGTCGTGATACTTCAGGGGTCGATTCTACACTTTCACATAAGGATCTAAAGCTAGTCCTTTTGGCCTGTCTGATCTCTTTGTTATAGATCGTCAACTCTTTTCCATATTCTACCCAGTCCCCCGTACGCTTAGCTAGATTGAATAGCCTGCGCACCTTAGTACGTCTAGTAGACAGAGTTGAGTTCCACCAAGGAACATTCCTGCTGTTTTTCTTTGTTCTTAGAGTACATAGGATTCAGAAATGATTTCATTCAGCTCATTGACACCCTCCTCTAGCTCCATCGGATTTTTATATATTCCCTGGATGTTTGAGGATGAGAGTAGTGAATGCACTGAACTATCGAAGAATTCCCAGTTAGTATACCTAGGATTTCTAAAAACTGCCGTTTTTGTGACGATACCTCCTATATCGATCTCAATTATGCTGTGGTCCGACAGAGAGGGTTCGTCCGAAACTTTCCAATTGTTAACAAGATCAGTTAGCTGTGGACTACAGAAAGTCAGATCAAGAACTTCCTCCCTAATTACATTTCTAAAAGTGGGTGTGTTCCCCTTATTCAATATATATAAATTAAGTGATAATAAAAATTCTAGAACTGACTCACCCTGTTTATTGGTGTCACTGCTACCCCAGATGGTGTTGTGTGCGTTTGAGTCGCAGCCCACCAAAAGTGGAATCCTTTTGGATAGGCAATACCTCGCCAGCTTTTAGGCTTCTTCAGGGATGTCATTCATATCTCCCGGAAAGTAGGCCGATGCAACGACTATGTCGCGAGAGATCCCATCATCTGTGTACTTTACTATGATGGGTGTGAGATCTCGCGGCATGAATTCTGAAAGACAAAAGTAATTAATATTATTTCTAATCAGGATACAGGCGCGGGGAATGTCAGCATTGGCATCCCATATTACCTTTGTAAACTTACTAGAAAGGCCCCTAATTTGACCTTTGACACCATGGCTCTTGAATGAGGGCCAGACCCATGTTGTTCTTGGCTAACACCCTCCCGATGGCTGCCGAGGCTGCTCTGGCATGATGGATGTTTGCTTGAGCCACTTTCAGTCTCGTCATCCTATGGAACACGTTGTGACGGGATGGTGCTATTCCCATCTCCGTCCTCCTCGTCCATAGAGACATCCTCCAGACTGTGTACCAGTGAAGGGCAGTATGCGGTCCCAGCCCCTATCTCAACACTGGGGGCCCTGGAAGAGATTTCCGGGGCCACAGTCTTCGGTGCAGCCTCACCTGGGCGAAGGCTACTACTCGTAATTACCATTGACAGAGGTGGGATGTTTGTCTCCTCTACTTCCTCTGCCTTGGGCTTTTCTTCAGTACGTTCGGTAGTTCAACGCATATCCCGAGCTCTTTATTAGTTGCATGGACTCATAATATATTTCCACGGACAACAACTGTCCGTTGGCCTCGTCCTTGCATATTCTCTAGAAATTGGTGTTTTGCCCAATATTTTGGCTGGAGAGAAACTTAAATGACAAAGCTACGTCTTGTCCACTACTACGAGGAAGGAAGAGGAAGACTGTGTGTGATCGTGGGATGTTGTCTCCCACTCTGGCGACCAAATTGACGCCCTTTCTCACTGAAAGCTCCTCTTTCAGCCATTCCACCGAGTCCATCGAACAGCAGTCGATGCTCAGGCAGCCAGGCTGGAAGTGGCTACCGTGGCCTTACGCTAACCAGCCTCTCAAGTAACATCTGCTCAACACTTGTCAGCTCCTTGCTAGTCAGGATGGTATTCGGGTACTCCGCAGCAACAACCGCCACCCTCCACGACTAGGTGGTCCCGACGGTGTTTCCGTCATCCTCTTTTTCGCTGAGTAAGGATTAGGAGAAAAGGTGTTTCGTATCCTCTTCTTCAGGGTCTGGCTTACGTTCGGTTGTGATGTTGTGCCAGCTGAATCATTTACAACCCTGTGCTCCTTTGCCTTGGCAAGAGCATCATCTGACTCCAGCTCCACTTAGCTCCTTTCTTCTCGGGTTTTACTCAAAGTGTCAACAGTCTCTCCTTACTGGAGATGGGTGTTTGCTGAGTTGGTCCCATTTTTTCCCTCGCAGCAGCAGAAGTGGATGGTATATCATCGGAATAAAGTTTCAGAATTCCTGCACTACAAATCCCGTCTACTGTCCCATAGGTCGAACCACTGCTTTCATCGCGGATGAAGGTCTCCTTTCATTGACCGCAGCAGCATTTGATTTGGGCCTAGTGGGTGATCTTACCCCACTAAGCATTGGCTCATCAAGGATTCTTTGCTCCATCTGAATTGCCAGTTGAATTGCGGTGATGTCCCGCCGAATTTTTTGTTTTAATCTTTGTTTCTTCATGAAGATTCTTTTTTGTATAATATATATAAAGATCACTCGGAAAGAGATTCGCAATATCCGAGCTATGCTATTACCACCGAAGTGCGTTTTTTATTCGGAGGCTCCGTTCACGACTAGACTATTTAACAGGGCCTCTAGCCTGGCAGATCATCAGCACGGGTCGCGTGACACCCTGATCCAGCCATTACCTTCGCACCATAGTCAAGGTGTATTTCTCAATGCTGTACTATTAAGGAGTATCAAACACTGAGCGCTACATCCTGACCATAGCTAGATCTAGCACCATCAGACAATTGATGGCATTGCAGACCTATTACCAGCCGGTACCCAGGGGGAGGGTTCAGTCGAAGGATTTTCTACCGGCCTATTTATGAGGATAAGCTTAAGAAAATATTTTTAATATCATTTGGAAAATTATTAATTACTTACTGGTTTTTGGGTCGAGGAATCCCATTTTTGATATTTATTTTTTCCAAAGATCGACACTAGAGGGCGCTGTCATATAATTTTTGTTATTTTTAAAGAAAAAATTATATATTTAGTATTGTTGAGGCATAAAAATCAGTTTTTGTCCTCCATTTTCCATTCTCGCTCACTAGTATCAGTTGACAACCTTTTCTTGACAACCATATTTTGAATACCTTATTCTCGCGGATAGGTAATATCAAAGACCTTTTCGATTTAACCTCGTGTGGTGAGAAACATGTGTGCAATGTTGACAGAAAAATATGTTAAGGTAATGAAAATGAGCGGAGACGATTTTTTATAGTAATTATTTTAGAAATTTGTTAGTGTCTATCAAATACCTAACCCTACGTCTCCACGGGCAATTTTTGATGGCATAACATCTGTCAAAATCGATTGCAATGGTTGGCAATATTTTAATGGTGGGCATTGCGATGTTATGCCATTGTCATTTTGAAAATGCCGTCAAGCAATCTAGTTCGCTGTACCCACGCTTGAAACATTTTTTTATTTATACGATGAAGAGGAAAAAAGAAGGAAACCGAAATTCTGGGTGAATCCTTTTTTACAGAGAATGCAACTGCACAGTCTCCATTCATTTTAGCGTTTTTATTAATTTAATAGATGCGGTAAAACGAAAATGTCCGACGATGCTTCCACTGTGAGCGTCACGAAAAAATGAGAAAAGGCTGTCAAACAAACAAAATGACAACTGATTGCAACACAGCACGTTGGCAATTTATGGCATAACATATTTCATAACATAAATTGCCAACTTGAAGCAATTTGGAGTCTCCATTGGCAATTTGCTTGAAATTGCCAATGGCATGCCATCAAAAATTGCCCGTGGAGACGTAGGGTTAATGATATTGTTATTTTATTTAGAGAAAAGACGCACAAGCGGACAACACCGGAGCATACGATTCAAATATGTATGTATGTAAACGACTGCCTGTCCAAAGATTTCTTACCGAAATTATTGAATACTTTTTATACAAATTTGTAACTTTTGTTAGAATTGTTAAGTATAAATTTATATACTCGTATATCCTATTATACTAAGAAACTCAAAAATATTTCAATTGTATTGTAATATATACATATATATAATATATATATATATATATATATATAAATATATATATATATATATATATATATATATAATATATATATATATATATGTATATAAATATATATATATATATATATATATATATATATATATATATATATATATATTGTAATTGTAATGAGATTTGGTATTTTACTAAATTAATTATATATTTTCACAATTAATTTAGCCTGCTAGGAATACATGCTGATCTCATATACAACGTCCGTGTGCTTTACTTCGCTTCTTTGCCGTTTGACATTTAAGTTTCTTTACTCTGTATACTCTGGTGTGCATATACCTATTATTTTGCATAATAAAAGTATTTAGTGCGAAATATGCGCCAAAAAATTCCAACTATCGTGCCTTCAAGTATAATTTAGCAAAATGGAACATTTGTCTATAAGGAGTTAGGTAAATAAGTTAAAACACATTTTATTTAGAACTTCGATGAATTAATTTATTCACTAATGTAATTATAACACGCTTTATTTAATTAAATTTAGTGACTAATGTCTTCTATGAAGACGTGTTGCTTAGTCGGTAGTGATTATAGAAGAGAGTCAATAAATTTTAGCAGACAAACTTAAAGCTCTCCAGCAGTGCAAAATAATGGTATTTTAAGATATTGACAACACTGGGAAAAAGTTGTATGTATTACAGACTAGGTAAGTGTGTAAAAACAAGGGCAACACTGAACATAAGTTGGAAGGTGAAAAAAATTTGCGCTCCGCTAACTACTCTCCCTCTCGAATGAAGTCGTCCTCAGCTTTCTTCAAGACTTCCCCTTGTGCACTACCAGGTATATTTTCAATTTCAAACATTTTCCACCTAAGGATACATAATCATAAAATAAAGAACACTACTACTTTGCATTACTTTTAATTTGGCGACAACCGGTAGTTTATTCGATGCCACTCGTATGCTTGACCTCTTCTGCGTCTAAAATGATTCTATATTCTAGTAACCTATTAACGTAAAGGGTGGAAGTTGGATGAGGTTCTGGGTTTCCACAGTCATCCTTTAATACGTTGTTAGGTTCGTCATGTGAGTCAGGTAGTACGGTTCATTCTAAACGGCTACAACCCCGCCGGCTATTGATATATAGTGCAAGTGCGAGTAGTCAATTATTTCGCCCCAGGATGTAATGGAGCAGCAAAATTCTGCAAGAAAACACAAATTTATCGCAGATTACTTTTATGATCCTCTCCGTTGTCTATTAAAACTATGGTTCCCAAACCTTTCTGTACCGTTTTCTCAAGAAATCTTTTTGTGAACTTATTTCCTATTCTCTTATTGGTACGAACAAAGACTCTATACCCTGGACTAAAGGTCTCGGTATTTCTATTTTTATTATTATGTTTCAGGTCCCGTTCCTGTGCTTTAAGGACTTTGTTCAGAATCTCAGACAACGAGGCGGGTGGCATGGAATGGATGAGGTCAACAGGCTTACGATTGGTGACCGAGTGGACCGATTTGTTGTACTTTGTTGTCGCTAGCAGAATAAGCTGGTCGGTGTCGCTTATACACTGTTCCAATTTGATACACCGTGCGATTTCAGTTAAGGTGCTGTGGAACGTTTCGATTTGTCCATTGGATATGCTATGGAATGGAGGGACCGTGAAAACATTGATGCCGAAGCGGTCTCTTAATAGGGTCTAGATTGAGTGCGAATTTCCTCTCGTTATCACAGACCACCGTTTTGTGTCTTTATACAGATTTAGAATCTGTAGCAGTGATGCCGTGATGTCTATGATAGCTCGAAACTTTATGTGCGAGACCGTCGCAAACGTCGAGAATTTGTCAATGCAAGTCAGATAATGGTGTCCATCAGTGTAGTAAATATCCATATGAAGGATTTCTCCTGGTGTGTTTGGAATAGGGGTTGCCCCCAGATCAGGATTGCCTCTGATATTTCGCCTCGTGGCAGATCTTATAATTCGCGACCATTTCCTTTAATTTTTTTCGCATATTAGGGAAGTAATATTCTTCTATTATTTGCCTATAGTTTTCTGTGGCAGATCTATGAGCCCTGTTATGTTCGGAAGCAAGGATTTCGGTTTGGCCACTGCTGTTGAAGACATCCATAACTCTCTTTTCTGTATGCCGGAAACTAACAGAAGGAAACGACTTTGCCAGCCCATCTTGCACTAGAACTGAAATTCGCATAGTATTCCATTGACAATGTTGGGATTGACATATTTCTGGATTGTTTCCATTGCGTTTCCTATTGTATTGTAGACTATGTGGTGTCTCAGCCTTGATTTAAAAATCAATTTCCTAACTTTACCAGGCTCTCGTCCTTGTTCCAGTACAATCTGGCTTCGAAAGCAGGTGACAGGATTTCCAACTATGTATATAGCCTGAGAAAGGGATTTCTCGGTATGTTCCGTAACGCTAGATGAACTTAGTGGAGGCTGCCCTATCATGTTAATCTGCTGCCTAGACAGTGCGTCTGCTACATGATTATCCTTCCCTGGCTTGTAACCTCATATTTAACTTCATATTTGGGTTCTTGTTCGAGATAGCGAAAGTCAAGGGTTGGTGATCGGTATGGATGTTCAAGCTCTTGGCTCCGTACAGATAGTTACGTAGTTTCTGTAGGGCCCACACAATGGCCAAGACTTCGCGCTCGTTTGCGATTTAATTTCCCTCAGCACTTGACAGGGTGCGGGATATCATTGTGATTGGCCTCCCACTCTGTGAAAGTACGGCACCTATTGCGTGGGAGGATGCGTCAGTTGTCAAATCGAAAGGTTTTGAGAAGTCAGGGTAAAGCAATAATACATCTTCTGACACGAGTATTCTTTTCACCCTATTGAACGCCGAAATGGCCTCCTCGTCAAACTCTATCCTAATGTTCTTAGACCTATTCGCTCCAATATTTCCATTTTCACCCCGCAGGTGCTTTGTGAGAGGTTTGACTACTTGGGCATAATCCCTCACAAACCGTCTATAATACCCCGCTAGACCCAGGAACGATCGTAGTCCGCGCAAGGTTTTCGGTACTTCAAAATTAAGTATGTCTCTAACTTTATTAGGACAAGTTTGGATCCCATTACTAGACACTATGAAACCCAGGAATTCGACTTCTTTCTTAAAAAAATTAGATTTCTCTGGTGACACCCGCATGTTGGCTTGGTGTACCTTCACTAGTATCCTCTCAATGTCAATCAGATGCTGTTCTGCTGTTTCTGAATATATAATCACGTCATCTATATACGAGTAGACATGACAGGATTTCCCAACATCCTCCCGCAGTTTGTCATCTATTGCACGCTGAAATATACTGGGTGCATTTCTCAACCCAAAAGGGAGACGACAGAACTCGTACTTCCCATTATTTACGGAGAAGGCAGTCTTCTCTCTGTCTCTTTCCGCTAGTCGGATCTGATGAAATCCCGATTTGAGGTCAAGGGTAGTAAAGTACGTTGACTTACCCAAATTTGCCAAAATGACAGACATACTAGGTATGGGGTACCTATCGCTAACAGTCTTGCCATTCAATTTACGAAAATCGACGACCAACCGCATTTTCTTATTGCCTTCAGCATCAATTCCCTTTTTATATACAACCCATATTGGGTAATTCTACGGAGACCGTGAGGGTCTTATTATGCCATCAGCCAGGAGAGATTTAAGCTCATTATTGAAGAAGTCTGACGCTCCCATTGGGTACGGGTATGCTTTGGAGTATACCGGTTCGTTATCCGTTGTCCTGATTGTCGCTACTACCTGGGTGTTGAAGGGAAGCACCTCGACAGCATCAGCAAATACCCCCGCTAGACGATTAATCATTTCCTTGAATTGGCCACTTGCGCGTGTGGGAACCAATTCGTCATCAAGGTCTATAAGATTGACATCTCTACAAAAGAAATACATAAACTTCTCTGAGTGTCTACCATGAAAAATTACACCCTTCCTGAAGTCAATGTGCTCGTTTAATTCGCGAAGGAAGTCCATCCCTAAAATACCATCAAAGGTTTGTAGCTCCGGGAGAAGGAAGAATTCACCCACTTCACCAAAGAATTATACAAAGCATTTGGAGTTTACTGGGGTTTTCCCATGAATTGATTGTACGAAAATTTGTTTTTACCGGTTTAATACCTTTGAGGCCGTC
Source organism: Clusia tigrina (assembly GCA_920105625.2). NCBI lineage: Eukaryota > Metazoa > Arthropoda > Insecta > Diptera > Clusiidae > Clusia > Clusia tigrina. The sequence continues at coordinate 162,927,769 of OV050032.1, forward strand.
CAACCTACGTATGTAATTTTTGGCGGTGCCAGTATCCACCAAAAATTTCAGCTCCTTACCCCAAGTGTTCGAACAAGGTAGGGTAGGAGGGACTGTCCCCTAAAAAATTCACTTCATCTTCTACATCGAATTTGCATGAATCTTCGCGCAGGCTTGCTTTGTATGGCTCGTGCTCGCCCTCGTACATTCCGAATGTTTCCTCCGGATCTTCGTACTCTGCTGAGTACCGAGCGTCCGCTTGCGACACAAGGGTCTGTTGTTGTTGTTGTTGTAGGTGGTTGATTCGTTGTAGCTTCAATGCCGGCTGGCTATTTAAGCTATGAGCTCTCTTGGCGGTTTGTTGAGGTGCTGGCTGCTTAAACTGCTGACCGAATGCCCTTGGAACAGATTGATTAGGGAAATGGTTCCTCTGGTATTGGTTACGGAATGTGTTGAAAGCACGCTGATTAAATTGCTGCTGCTGCATAGGTCTCTCGTTCCTTCGGAAGCGGCTTGTTTACGGATCCTCTTCCATGGATACTGGTCTAAATTGATTTGGCTGTGTTGGCGCTCGACGGTAGTGCGGAGAATGCAAGATATTCTGTGGCCTGTCGTAGCGGTCGTATTCATTGCTCCTGTAATTATTGAAGGAGTTGGGGAAGTTGTACCTTGCCTGATTTGCCTCCAACTCTTGAGCTAATGCCAGTGCAGACGGCATGTCTGCTGATCTGGCCGAGAACAGAATGTCGCCATGGGCTTCCTCAAACCTGATACAAAAGTTCACAGCGCGTCCTGTCTATATTTTTGACTCAGGGATACCACTAACGCTGAATTTTCGCCGTGGGTCATAATGGTTTTGTTAATAAGGAGCGCAAAGCTTGCGCTCAACCTCATCATAATAACTGGCTAGAGATTTAGGTCCTTGTCTAAGGGTGGACATGTCCTGTTCTATAAGGCAAATGGGACGCTTGTCTGCATAGGTGAAACCTAAGCGAGCGATTATAGCCTTAATGTTCAATACAGTATTAAATGAGGCTAGAACTAGGTCAGCAGGGCCAGTAATTTTATTTCTAACAATCGCCACTGCCTGGTAATACCTACTACTCCTCTCGAACCCCTCGAACAACTTAAGTGCAGAAAGTACGGCTTGGCGCCATGAGACATATCTGAACTGGTCCAATGAAATTCTGGCAATGACTTAACTATTTCTAGTGATTCTTCGCATCTGATGTCCGGGTTAATTATTATTGCTTAATGCTCCTCTACTTGAACAGGAGTTTCCAATGCAGAAAGTCTTTCCGTTTCTAATATTTATGGCGTTCTGATATTCCCTACGCGTTTGTTCCACAACTACCCTAATAGTACCGTTTAGCATACCCTGTAAAGCTTGTGCGTCCATGTTGACAACATTGATTTGAGAAGATTGATATGACGAGGTCAAGAATTGAATGAGTTTCTAACTTAGAATAACGTCTAAAAAGCAGAAAATTTTATAAAATATAAATGTAAATATGATATATGTAATATTAACAATTTTGCAATTATTCCTTTAAGCAAACAAACTGTATAAAATATGTATGTAAATATGATATAATATTAATAATCAGTAGATAATTTTTCAATTCTTCATTTAAATTGTAGAAAATATATAAGCAAATATGATATAACAACAATAATTAATAGATAATTTTATGACTCTTCCTTTACCCAATTAATAATTACAGATTTATCAATATATTTGTTAAAAAAAAAAAATTCTCCAAACTTGCCTTATGGGAAAAAAATTATTTCTGATTTTAAATTTGATTTATTACTCAAAAAATAGAATTTCCTTTTTCCTGCAGGTGATAACCTTCTTCAATAAAAAAATTGTTTGCCAATTTCCAGAACTGAAGGGCAACCCAATTTGCAGGATCCTGTATTTCCGCTCATTTGTTAGGAGCAGTTCTCCCTCTGGTTTTTTCCTCTTCAAATGTCTGCTTTTTTTCAGTTAGTAAGTTCAAAGTTTATTGAATAGTTTTATATACTTCGGCAACTTATTTGCCATAAGGTCATTAAAGAGAAAAGACGCACAAGCGGACAACACCGGAGCATACGATTCAAATATGTATGTATGTAAACGACTGCCTGTCCAAAGATTTCTTACCGAAATTATTGAATACTTTTTATACAAATTTGTAACTTTTGTTAGAATTGTTAAGTATAAATTTATATACTCGTATATCCTATTATACTAAGAAACTCAAAAATATTTCAATTGTATTGTAATATATACATATATATAATATATATATATATATATATATATATAAATACATATATATATATATATATATATATATATATATATATATATATATATATATATATATATATATATATATATATATATATATATATATATATATATATAATATATATATATATGTATATAAATATATATATATATATATATATATATATATATATATATATATATATATATATATATTGTAATTGTAATGAGATTTGGTATTTTACTAAATTAATTATATATTTTCACAATTAATTTAGCCTGCTAGGAATACATGCTGATCTCATATACAACGTCCGTGTGCTTTACTTCGCTTCTTTGCCGTTTGACATTTAAGTTTCTTTACTCTGTATACTCTGGTGTGCATATACCTATTATTTTGCATAATAAAAGTATTTAGTGCGAAATATGCGCCAAAAAATTCCAACTATCGTGCCTTCAAGTATAATTTAGCAAAATGGAACATTTGTCTATAAGGAGTTAGGTAAATAAGTTAAAACACATTTTATTTAGAACTTCGATGAATTAATTTATTCACTAATGTAATTATAACACGCTTTATTTTATTAAATTTAGTGACTAATGTCTTCTATGAAGACGTGTTGCTTAGTCGGTAGTGATTATAGAAGAGAGACAATAAATTTTAGCAGACAAACTTAAAGCTCTCCAGCAGTGCAAAAGAATGGTATTTTAAGATATTGACAACACTGGGAAAAAGTTGTATGTATTACAGACTAGGTAAGTGTGTAAAAACAAGGGCAACACTGAACATAAGTTGGAAGGTGAAAAAAATTTGCGCTCCGCTAACTACTCTCCCTCTCGAATGAAGTCGTCCTCAGCTTTCTTCAAGACTTCCCCTTGTGCACTACCAGGTATATTTTCAATTTCAAACATTTTCCACCTAAGGATACATAATCATAAAATAAAGAACACTACTACTTTGCATTACTTTTAATTTGGCGACAACCGGTAGTTTATTCGATGCCACTCGTATGCTTGACCTCTTCTGCGTCTAAAATGATTCTATATTCTAGTAACCTATTAACGTAAAGGGTGGAAGTTGGATGAGGTTCTGGGTTTCCACAGTCATCCTTTAATACGTTGTTAGGTTCGTCATGTGAGTCAGGTAGTACGGTTCATTCTAAACGGCTACAACCCCGCCGGCTATTGATATATAGTGCAAGTGCGAGTAGTCAATTATTTCGCCCCAGGATGTAATGGAGCAGCAAAATTCTGCAAGAAAACACAAATTTATCGCAGATTACTTTTATGATCCTCTCCGTTGTCTATTAAAACTATGGTTCCCAAACCTTTCTGTACCGTTTTCTCAAGAAATCTTTTTGTGAACTTATTTCCTATTCTCTTATTGGTACGAACAAAGACTCTATACCCTGGACTAAAGGTCTCGGTATTTCTATTTTTATTATTATGTTTCAGGTCCCGTTCCTGTGCTTTAAGGACTTTGTTCAGAATCTCAGACAACGAGGCGGGTGGCATGGAATGGATGAGGTCAACAGGCTTACGATTGGTGACCGAGTGGACCGATTTGTTGTACTTTGTTGTCGCTAGCAGAATAAGCTGGTCGGTGTCGCTTATACACTGTTCCAATTTGATACACCGTGCGATTTCAGTTAAGGTGCTGTGGAACGTTTCGATTTGTCCATTGGATATGCTATGGAATGGAGGGACCGTGAAAACATTGATGCCGAAGCGGTCTCTTAATAGGGTCTAGATTGAGTGCGAATTTCCTCTCGTTATCACAGACCACCGTTTTGTGTCTTTATACAGATTTAGAATCTGTAGCAGTGATGCCGTGATGTCTATGATAGCTCGAAACTTTATGTGCGAGACCGTCGCAAACGTCGAGAATTTGTCAATGCAAGTCAGATAATGGTGTCCATCAGTGTAGTAAATATCCATATGAAGGATTTCTCCTGGTGTGTTTGGAATAGGGGTTGCCCCCAGATCAGGATTGCCTCTGATATTTCGCCTCGTGGCAGATCTTATAATTCGCGATCATTTCCTTTAATTTTTTTCGCATATTAGGGAAGTAATATTCTTCTATTATTTGCCTATAGTTTTCTGTGGCAGATCTATGAGCCCTGTTATGTTCGGAAGCAAGGATTTCGGTTTGGCCACTGCTGTTGAAGACATCCATAACTCTCTTTTCTGTATGCCGGAAACTAACAGAAGGAAACGACTTTGCCAGCCCATCTTGCACTAGAACTGAAATTCGCATAGTATTCCATTGACAATGTTGGGATTGACATATTTCTGGATTGTTTCCATTGCGTTTCCTATTGTATTGTAGACTATGTGGTGTCTCAGCCTTGATTTAAAAATCAATTTCCTAACTTTACCAGGCTCTCGTCCTTGTTCCAGTACAATCTGGCTTCGAAAGCAGGTGACAGGATTTCCAACTATGTATATAGCCTGAGAAAGGGATTTCTCGGTATGTTCCGTAACGCTAGATGAACTTAGTGGAGGCTGCCCTATCATGTTAATCTGCTGCCTAGACAGTGCGTCTGCTACATGATTATCCTTCCCTGGCTTGTAACCTCATTTTTAACTTCATATTTGGGTTCTTGTTCGAGATAGCGAAAGTCAAGGGTTGGTGATCGGTATGGATGTTCAAGCTCTTGGCTCCGTACAGATAGTTACGTTGTTTCTGTAGGGCCCACACAATGGCCAAGACTTCGCGCTCGTTTGCGATTTAATTTCCCTCAGCACTTGACAGGGTGCGGGATATCATTGTGATTGGCCTCCCACTCTGTGAAAGTGCGGCACCTATTGCGTGGGAGGATGCGTCAGTTGTCAAATCGAAAGGTTTTGAGAAGTCAGGGTAAAGCAATAATACATCTTCTGACACGAGTATTCTTTTCACCCTATTGAACGCCGAAATGGCCTCCTCGTCAAACTCTATCCTAATGTTCTTAGACCTATTCGCTCCAATATTTCCATTTTCACCCCGCAGGTGCTTTGTGAGAGGTTTGACTACTTGGGCATAATCCCTCACAAACCGTCTATAATACCCCGCTAGACCCAGGAACGATCGTAGTCCGCGCAAGGTTTTCGGTACTTCAAAATTAAGTATGTCTCTAACTTTATTAGGACAAGTTTGGATCCCATTACTAGACACTATGAATCCCAGGAATTCGACTTCTTTCTTAAAAAAATTAGATTTCTCTGGTGACACCCGCATGTTGGCTTGGTGTACCTTCACTAGTATCCTCTCAATGTCAATCAGATGCTGTTCTGCTGTTTCTGAATATATAATCACGTAATCTATATACGAGTAGACATGACAGGATTTCCCAACATCCTCCCGCAGTTTGTCATCTATTGCACGCTGAAATATACTGGGTGCATTTCTCAACCCAAAAGGGAGACGACAGAACTCGTACTTCCCATTATTTACGGAGAAGGCAGTCTTCTCTCTGTCTCTTTCCGCTAGTCGGATCTGATGAAATCCCGATTTGAGGTCAAGGGTAGTAAAGTACGTTGACTTACCCAAATTTGCCAAAATGACAGACATACTAGGTATGGGGTACCTATCGCTAACAGTCTTGCCATTCAATTTACGAAAATCGACGACCAACCGCATTTTCTTATTGCCTTCAGCATCAATTCCCTTTTTATATACAACCCATATTGGGTAATTCTACGGAGACCGTGAGGGTCTTATTATGCCATCAGCCAGGAGAGATTTAAGCTCATTATTGAAGAAGTCTGACGCTCCCATTGGGTACGGGTATGCTTTGGAGTATACCGGTTCGTTATCCGTTGTCCTGATTGTCGCTACTACCTGGGTGTTGAAGGGAAGCACCTCGACAGCATCAGCAAATACCCCCGCTAGACGATTAATCATTTCCTTGAATTGGCCACTTGCGCGTGTGGGAACCAATTCGTCATCAAGGTCTATAAGATTGACATCTCTACAAAAGAAATACATAAACTTCTCTGAGTGTCTACCATGAAAAATTACACCCTTCCTGAAGTCAATGTGCTCGTTTAATTCGCGAAGGAAGTCCATCCCTAAAATACCATCAAAGGTTTGTAGCTCCGGGAGAAGGAAGAATTCACCCACTTCACCAAAGAATTATACAAAGCATTTGGAGTTTACTGGGGTTTTCCCATGAATTGATTGTACGAAAATTTTTTTTTACCGGTTTAATACCTTTGAGGCCGTCCAACCTACGTATGTAATTTTTGGCGGTGCCAGTATCCACCAAAAATTTCAGCTCCTTACCCCTAGTGTTCGAACAAGGTAGGGTAGGAGGGACTGTCCCCTAAAAAATTCACTTCATCTTCTACATCGAATTTGCATGAATCTTCGCGCAGGCTTGCTTTGTATGGCTCGTGCTCGCCCTCGTACATTCCGAATGTTTCCTCCGGATCTTCGTACTCTGCTGAGTACCGAGCGTCCGCTTGCGACACAAGGGTCTGTTGTTGTTGTTGTTGTAGGTGGTTGATTCGTTGTAGCTTCAATGCCGGCTGGCTATTTAAGCTATGAGCTCTCTTGGCGGTTTGTTGAGGTGCTGGCTGCTTAAACTGCTGACCGAATGCCCTTGGAACAGATTGATTAGGGAAATGGTTCCTCTGGTATTGGTTACGGAATGTGTTGAAAGCACGCTGATTAAATTGCTGCTGCTGCATAGGTCTCTCGTTCCTTCGGAAGCGGCTTGTTTACGGATCCTCTTCCATGGATACTGGTCTAAATTGATTTGGCTGTGTTGGCGCTCGACGGTAGTGCGGAGAATGCAAGATATTCTGTGGCCTGTCGTAGCGGTCGTATTCATTGCTCCTGTAATTATTGAAGGAGTTGGGGAAGTTGTACCTTGCCTGATTTGCCTCCAACTCTTGAGCTAATGCCAGTGCAGACGGCATGTCTGCTGATCTGGCCGAGAACAGAATGTCGCCATGGGCTTCCTCAAACCTGATACAAAAGTTCACAGCGCGTCCTGTCTATATTTTTGACTCAGGGATACCACTAACGCTGAATTTTCGCCGTGGGTCATAATGGTTTTGTTAATAAGGAGCGCAAAGCTTGCGCTCAACCTCATCATAATAACTGGCTAGAGATTTAGGTCCTTGTCTAAGGGTGGACATGTCCTGTTCTATAAGGCAAATGGGACGCTTGTCTGCATAGGTGAAACCTAAGCGAGCGATTATAGCCTTAATGTTCAATACAGTATTAAATGAGGCTAGAACTAGGTCAGCAGGGCCAGTAATTTTATTTCTAACAATCGCCACTGCCTGGTAATACCTACTACTCCTCTCGAACCCCTCGAACAACTTAAGTGCAGAAAGTACGGCTTGGCGCCATGAGACATATCTGAACTGGTCCAATGAAATTCTGGCAATGACTTAACTATTTCTAGTGATTCTTCGCATCTGATGTCCGGGTTAATTATTATTGCTTAATGCTCCTCTACTTGAACAGGAGTTTCCAATGCAGAAAGTCTTTCCGTTTCTAATATTTATGGCGTTCTGATATTCCCTACGCGTTTGTTCCACAACTACCCTAATAGTACCGTTTAGCATACCCTGTAAAGCTTGTGCGTCCATGTTGACAACATTGATTTGAGAAGATTGATATGACGAGGTCAAGAATTGAATGAGTTTCTAACTTAGAATAACGTCTAAAAAGCAGAAAATTTTATAAAATATAAATGTAAATATGATATATGTAATATTAACAATTTTGCAATTATTCCTTTAAGCAAACAAACTGTATAAAATATGTATGTAAATATGATATAATATTAATAATCAGTAGATAATTTTTCAATTCTTCATTTAAATTGTAGAAAATATATAAGCAAATATGATATAACAACAATAATTAATAGATAATTTTATGACTCTTCCTTTACCCAATTAATAATTACAGATTTATCAATATATTTGTTAAAAAAAAAAAATTCTCCAAACTTGCCTTATGGGAAAAAAATTATTTCTGATTTTAAATTTGATTTATTACTCAAAAAATAGAATTTCCTTTTTCCTGCAGGTGATAACCTTCTTCAATAAAAAAATTGTTTGCCAATTTCCAGAACTGAAGGGCAACCCAATTTGCAGGATCCTGTATTTCCGCTCATTTGTTAGGAGCAGTTCTCCCTCTGGTTTTTTCCTCTTCAAATGTCTGTTTTTTTTCAGTTAGTAAGTTCAAAGTTTATTGAATAGTTTTATATACTTCGGCAACTTATTTGCCATAAGGTCATTAAAGTTTAATTAATTCCATTAACATTTTTCTTTTTTTTTTCTTTTCTTTAAAAATAACTTAGTTCACCCTGTATGGGGTTATTGGTATTTTTCAACGGCCGGTGGGGTCCGGCTCTTTGTCGACGACTTATATTTGCCACAGAACATTGATGTTCTTCTTGGATGCGTCGAGCTCTACGTTGGGCGCCAGTTAAAACACATTTTATTTAGAACTTCGATTAATTAATTTATTCACTAATGTAATTATAACACGTTTTATTTAATTCAATTTAGTGACTAATGTCTTCTATGAAGACGTGTTGCTTAGTCGGTAGTGATTATAGAAGAGAGACAATAAATTTTAGAAGACAAACTTAAAGCTCTCCAGCAGTGCAAAAGAATGGGATTTTAAGATATTGAAAACACTGGGAACAAGGTGTATGTATTACAGACTAGGTAAGTGCGTAAAAACAAGGGCAACACTGAACATAAGTTGGAAGGTGAAAGAAATGTGTGCACCGGCACTTATCTTCAGTTATGTAAATGTAAAATCGTCTTTATTCTTAAAAAAAGGCTATAGACATCATTGCAGAAAAACAATCAGCGATTTTTTTTTATGCCACTGTTTTTGTATATTCGACGAGAGATTGACAATTGTATTCAAATACTAGCATCAATAATTCAATAATACGTATATAATAATAGTTGTGCACCCGTATGCGAATTATTAACTAATTTCATATACCTTCACTTAGAATGATGGAAAATCTCGTCTTTTCAGCTGTAATGCTGGGTCTACACCGACAGCAAAATTGCAGTTAAGAGCTTAGTTAAATTTAAAAAATGTCAAGTATTTCCACAGGAATTGAGCTATTAGTGCTTAAGCAGTTTTATGTCAAGGAGTGCATCTACGATTTTCATGTTTATACTCTCAGGACACATCCACTTTTGATATAAGGATCTTTCGGGTCTAAAAGTAAAATTAGCCTAACTATTCTTGTATTGATGCTATCGGAATAAAATTTACAGAAATATACATGGGGACCATAATAGTGTAGTGGGGATCATAATATCACTGTCACGCCCACAATCAACAAAAAATCATTATTAGGTTCCTATTAAAAATTTTTCAATAAAATTTCACAGGAATGTTACATACAGAAAATGGGTGGGTTATTTTTACAGCCACGCCCACTTTAGAAATATTTTTATAACTTACGATCTACACCATATTTTTGGACGAAATTTTTTATTATTTTATATTAGTATGTATAGTGACACTACAGTCGAATGTACAAGAATTACACCCGATCAGATAAAGGATACGCTTCCCTCCCATATAATAACCATTTGGGACCCTGCTTAATAAAATTACCCTATCTATGCTTCTAATGATGATATATGAATGCAAATCCAATGCCGTATACATTAGGTCTGTAGTGCCATGCCTGCCAAATATAGGCAGATTATTACTAAAGCCACGCCCACAATTAAGCAAAAATCATTATTATATTTCTATAGAAGATTCATCAACGAAATTTCACAGGAAGGTTACAGGTGCTGACATCAAACACCATACAGAAAATAGGCGAGTTATTTTGACAACCACGCCCACTCTTTTTATAGCTTCCGACCTAAACAATATTTTCTGGTGACATTTTATATTAGTACGTATGTTGACACCACCAAGCCACCCATAAGAAATGGGGTCGATCAGATAAAGACCACGCCTCCCTCTATTATAATCAACTCAAGGTACCCTACCGAGAATATGCTCCTAATGATGATTTATGAAGAAAACATCCCCAATGCTGAACTCGCAAGCACTAGGAAAGGGCATTTCGAAGTCGGTCTATACCGATTTCAGACTTCTTTACTTGTTTTTATTTGCTTCTTTACAATTTGCTATTTCCAAATAATAAAAGTAACTTCGTTTATTGCAGAAAAAACATACATATATATATATATATATATATATATATATATATATATATATATATATATATATATATATATATATATATATATATATATATATATATATATATATATATATATATATATATATAAAAAAAAAACATAATATATATATATATATATATAAAAAACATACATATATATATATATATATATATATATATATATATATATATATATATATATATATATATATATATATATATATATATATATATATATATATATATATATATATATATATATATATATATATATATATATATATATATATATATATATATATGTATATATTTCTGCTGTAAGTAAAGAGCATGAAATTTTTGTACAGAAATTCTACCCCACACTGGCTGCGGCTGCAGGCAAGCTTATACAGAAGTCCGTGTTGGATTTGCCTGACATCCCATCGGACGCGTCCCCAGTTGGCGGATAGGGGGACCTTTGGTAGGCAAATTACATTACTTCTGAACCTCTTAGGAGGGGCGGGAGTTATGGCTGTCTGTCTATCACAATGATGGTATAGAGGATGGGTACCATCCGCGGACCAAACTGGCTAGGGAGGAGTCCCGAACAAAAACCACTGTCTGGCGATGGACAACAAAAGATTTAGTACTCCAGGTGGAACCCACGCATGTGGAAATCCACCCGCTTCGGCGGCAGGGGCACGGATTCTGGAGGTCCCAACCATCGCTAAAGTCTCTCGCCTTTATCAGCGAGAGCGCATCCTGGAGGAGACAGGGATTGTAACCGCAATCTCTTCTTCTTCAGAGACGGAGGAACGTACCCTGGATCCAGAGGGCCTGCGTCGGGAAGTCACCACAGTGGCGGAACGACCTACCAATGGTTCTAGGGTAACGCGAACTCAAGCGAGGAGATAGAGAAAGAAGCGGCTTGATAGGCTCGTGCAGGAGAAATCCTCACGTGGCTCTGCCGGCCGTTCTGTGTCGACTCCCTCCAAAAGGCCCAGGTCGGCGGAAGTGACACCCACGGAAGCCACCGAGCCTGCGGAGGGATTGACCGCTCCGAAAGCTCGCTCGCGAGGTAAGCGGCGGAAGATTGTTGCTGAAAACAGCACTCCCACCTGCCCTGCAGCTGTTACTGCTGGTGGCGCCACGACCCCAAAGGGTACGAGCGAAACCTCGGTGGCGGCTAATGTGGCGGGGAAGAATGTTGCAAATAAGCTGCAACTTGCCCAGCCCCTCGTATCCAGCAAAACCATCTGCCTGGCGAAATCTCTGCCAGTGGCGGGTGGTGAGCTGGACTTTCGCCCAAGCACTTCCAAAGGTGCAGCCAAGCCATCGTACAGCGAGAAGGCTAACGGCCCTCAACCAATGGCGGTGATTGGGAAGCTGGGGCCTGACCATCAGCTAACTGATGCAGAAATAAAACACTGCAAAGGTCATCTGATGCGTCGCGTCATTGCCTCCGGTCCTGAAGCTAATGCGAGGGGCTATGAGACAAAGGACGGCACTCTACAGGTGTCGTGCGCGTCTCAGGCCAACTTTGATTGGCTCAGGGGTGCAGTCAAGGACGTGCCCCCCATGGGGACCACTCGCTTCGCGGTCTATAGCGAAGCAGGCGTGTCCCTCAGGAAGGCCATCTGCTGGATTCCGGATCCCGATCTGACGACTACAGATGTCCTTTCTTGTCTGCGTGCTCAGAACCCTGGCATCAACACGAGGCTTTGGAGAGTTCTTTCGCACACCAGGGGTAGCAACCGGGATGGTAAAGAAGGTGCTAGTCTTGTGGTGCGAGTGGATGAGGCCACTGTTGATGTCATGGTTTCTCGGTACCGGAGCCGTCTGAGTCTCTTCTTTGGGACTGTGACCTTTAATGTCTTTCCCAGTTAAGTGGCTCGTACGATTCTCGTAGCTATCGTCCTTCGACGGTAACGCAGATCAACTTGCAGCATTCTAAAGCCGCTACTGTACTCCTAAGTAGACGACTCACCCAGCTGCACACATCACCTCACATAACAACAGTACAAGAGCCCTGGGTCTTTAGGGGTCGCCTCTGTGGCCTTGGCTTGTTGAAAGGGGTCACGATATTATATGACAGAAACTCGATTAGACCAAGAGCCGGTCTTATAATATCATCCCATCTCGCAGCGACCTGCATTGACGCATTCTGTTGTCAGGATCTGGTTGCGGCAGAGATTAGTTTTAAGAGTATGCACGGATGGTCGAGGTTTGTGATTGCATCTGCTTACTTTCCTTACGATGCTTTGGAGGTGCCACCACCTGGGAAGGTCGCTACTCTCGTAGGGTTCTGTGAGCGGCGCGGTCTTGGTCTGGTTCTTTGCTGCGATGCTAATGCCCAGCATATGATCTGGGGCAGCAGCAAGTGCAATGAGCGGGGCTCTCGACTTTTCGAGTATATTGCCTCCTCCAGCCTGAACATCCACAATGTAGGCAGGCAGCCTACTTTTGTGACTACGAGAAGGCAGGAGGTAATTGACGTCACCCTGTCAAATCCAAGACTGGGGTGGTCGATCAACAACTGGAGGGTCCTCGCCGAAGACTCGTGCTCGGACCACAGATACATTGAGTTTCAGTGTGGTGAGCGGGCGCAGATGCCATTGCCCACCAGAAACCCAAGAAAAACAGACTGGCCGAAGTTCAGGGAGGCACTGCGTAGCAATCACGTGACGCCACTGAGACTTCGCAAGGAGCAGAACGTTGAGGCGGCTGTTGAGCATCTCAGCACCTCTCTAACAAACAGCTTCGAGCTAGCCTGCCCAATTAGACCTCCTCTTAGCCGGACTCCTGTTCCATGGTGGAACCGAGAGCTTCAGGTGCTGAGGCGTGAGTCTAGAAAACTCCTCAACCGGGCCCTCAAGACGAATCTTGACGAGGACTGGGAACGATATCGACGTGTTCAGAGGGACTACAAGAAGCTAATTCGGGACTCGAAAAGGACTTCTTTTAGAGACTTCTGCAGTGATATCGAATCCCTGAGTGACACGGCAAAACTGGTGAAAGTCCTGAAAAAGGACCAAACCGCTAAGCTGGGGTCGCTCAGGAAACCTGATGGCTCCTGTACGGAGAGGCAAAGTGAGACACTCAGCTTGCTGTTGGAGTCACACTTTCCAGGAAATCAGGTAAGCATAGCCCGTCAACAACCACCTTTGGTCGGAAATGTTGTCAGGGCAGCTGCGCCCTCTCGACATGATTGGTATATCGCCAGAACTGTGGCGAATGAGACTGCTATTGGATTTGCTATCAAATCCTTTGACAACTTCAAGTCGCCCGGACTGGATGGCATATATCCGATTGTGTTGAAGGAAGGCATTGAGCTGGTGATGGCAGCACTGAAGAAGATCTTCACTGCATGTCTCGCACTGGCCTATGTACCACGCTCTTGGAGGATGGTGAGGGTTGCCTTCATTCCTAAGGTTGGAAGAGACGACTACACCAATCCCAAGAGCTTCAGACCTATTAGTATGACCTCGTTCATGCTAAAAAGTTTAGAACGGCTGGTGGAGCTTCGCATGCGTAGGGAGTCTCTGAAGACGCATCCACTGTCTCCATTTCAGCATGCCTATCAAAGCGGAAAATCCTGCGAGACGGCTCTGCAAACCCTTGTTGGAAGGATAGAGCGAGCCATCGACAGGAAAGAATACGCAATAGGCGTCTTTGTGGACATAGAGGGTGCGTTTGACAATGCTACTTTCGACAGTATGTGCGGCTCTGCTAGGCGGCATGGCGTAGACCGGGTCGTAGTAAACTGGATACGGTCAATGCTGGCCCAGAGAATCATAACGGTGCGGGCGGAGGAAGATTTGCTGGTGTCGTCTGGGGTTAATAGAGGCTGTCCCCAAGGTGGGGTACTGTCTCCATTGCTTTGGTGCATGGTAATCTATCCCCTGCTTAACGCCATTAATGACTCGGGTGTATACGTTCAGGCATATGCGGATGATGTTGGCTGTCTTGTGACAGGTCCATCCCTTATGATTGTCTGCAGAAGGGTGCAGAGAACTCTGGATATGATTGACACTTGGTGCAGTGCGAATGGGCTATCGGTTAATCCTGTCAAGACTGGTATTGTCCTCTTTACCAGAAGGAGAAAGCTTGATGGACTTATTCTGCCTACACTTAAAGGAGTCACTATCCAGCTATCCAAGGAAATCAAATATCTTGGAGTCATCCTTGATAACAAACTTCTTTGGAAAACACATGTCGAACTGAAGACATCCAAAGCACTGTCAGTTTTTTGGCAGTGTAAGGGTATATTTTTTAAGACATGGGGTCTTTCCCCTAGTAAGGTCCTATGGATCTATACAGCTATGGTAAGACCTATTATCACCTATGCATCGATGGTTTGGATGAGCAGACTTTCTCTTGTAGGGGTCAAAAAAGCTCTATCAAAACTACAACGTGCTGTGGCCATATGTTGTACCGGAGCATTTCCGACTACTCCAGGCCCGGCACTTGATGCTTTGGTGAATCTCCCGCCACTAGATGTCTTCATCCGCGGAGAGGCCATTAAGGCCATCTGCAGAGTGAAACATAGTGGCCACTGGTATGGGGTGTGCTCGATGTTGGACGACGGCGCAGGCACTGACATCGATTCTGCAATCCTGTCTATGCCCCCGGACTCCATGTCGTCAACCGTCATACTAGAAAAGCGGTACAATGTGTTGCTGCCAGAGGCTCGTTCATGGTTAGATCCCGAGAACGAGCCCGGCAAACACTGCTGCCGTATTTTCACTGATGGCTCCAGGACTGAAGAGGGTTCAGGTTCTGGTGTCTTCGTGGAATCCTGTGGGACCCGTCGGTTCTTTGCCCTTGGTCTGCATGCGTCTGTGTTTCAGGCGGATTTGTATGCGATACTTGAGGCGATGGACTTTGTTGTGGAAAACAGGTGGAAAGGCAAATCTATTTGTGTCTGCAGTGACAGCCAAGCTGCGCTGATGGCCTTGGATAGTCCGACCACCACTTCCACGATAGTCAGGTCCTGCAAATCCAGGCTAAATTGTGTTGGAAAACATAATAGTCTGACGTTGACTTGGGTCCCGGGACACGCTGGCATTGCGGGTGACGAGACCTCTGACTCCTTGGCCAGGATGGGCTCTGAGGCTGTTTTTATTGGCCCTGAGCCTGTTCTGCCACTCCCTTCCGCTGCCATCAAAGCCACTGCAAACAAGTGGGTTGTTTCGACCCACAAGCGAGCATGGCGGGCTGAGAGAGGCTGCGGATGGACGAAAATTATGCTACCTGCTATCTCTGACCGATGGTCACGGTTCCTTCTATCTTTAGGTAGGAGGGACTGCAGGCTGTTGGTTGGCGTGATGACAGGGCACTTTCTATGAGCTAGGCACATGGAAAGGATTGGCATATCAGACAGTGCGCTGTGCCCAGCCTGTGGAGAGGAAGACGAGACGGCGGACCATTTTCTTTGCGTCTGCCCTGCCTTTGCTCGAATCAGGTTCGGGATTTTTGGCACTGATGTGCTGAGGAGTAACCAACTTGGCTCCTTGGCACCACAGGATCTACTTCTACTTCTTTGGAGGTCGGGTAGATTTAAAACAGAGTAAAAGGGAACCTTAAGTGCAGTACAATGGATATATACTCTGTCTGAATGCTGCGCTTACTAGATTGTTCCGACAAAAAAAAATAAAAAAATAAAAAAAAGCTTATACACTGTTATCGGTGTCGCTTATACACTGTTCCAATTTGATACACCGTGCGATTTCAGTTAAGGTGCTGTGGAACGTTTCGATTTGTCCATTGGATATGCTATGTAATGGAGGGACCGTGAAAACATTGATGCCGAAGCGGTCTCTTAATAGGGTCTAGATTGAGTGCGAATTTCCTCTCGTTATCACAGACCACCGTTTTGTGTCTTTATACAGATTTAGAATCTGTAGCAGTGATGCCGTGATGTCTATGATAGCTCGAAACTTTATGTGCGAGAAGTATGTCGACAGGTCTCTGATTAGTAACATAGTGGATTGTGCGGTTATACCTGGATACCGCTAACAAAACTAACTCCCCTATATCCGAGGAATAGTCCGTTGCTTTGAGACATCTTGAAATCTCCGTCAATGTGCTGTCCATTAGATGTGCTGTGAAGGGGCGGAACTGCATGAACGCTAGCATCGAACTGATTTTGTAGTAGTGACCTTATAGTGTTAGAAGTCAGCGATTTTTCGTTGTCGCATACCACAGTACGTGTATCCTTAAAGACACTGAGGGTTTCCAGTAGGGGTCCTTTGACTCCGTATAGGTCCTTTGAGGTCCACTATACTTCTGGATCTTATGGGTTTTACAATGGCAAACTTGGAGAACTTGTCCAGGCATGTGAGGTAGTGGTGACCTGCCGTGGAATAGATATACAGATCCAAAATTTCGACCGGATGCGTGGGATTAGGGGTTTTTCCTATTTGGGTTGCATGTGGGTGTCGATTGTATTTGCCATCCTGACATATGCGGCAGGCAGATGCCAGCTGCTTGAATTGTTTACGAACACCGGGGAAATATGTCATCAGCAACACCCGCCGTGTAGTTTCATTCTTCGAACGGTGGGTTCTGTTGTACTGTCTGGCTAGGATTTCTTGTTGCTCGCTTGTGTTGGTGATATCCTTTACCCTTCTCTCACTGAATAGGAACCTCATGGATGGGAAGAGATCCGGCAAGGTGTCCTCCAAATATTGCAATGTAACTCGATCGCAATATATTCCATTCACAACATTGACGTTAACGGACTCGTTCAGCAGCTGGGGCAAGTCCGAAGGTGAGGCATAAGTTAGGACATGCCTGAGCTGTTTCTGGAATACTGTGGAGAAAGTTTTCTTCGACTTCTCTCCAGCTTGGAGGATAAGCTGATTTCTGAAGCAATTGACGGGGTTATCGAGAGTCGGGATAGGTTTACCCAGCGACTTTTCAGCACTGCTATTGGTTTCACATTACTTAGGTTCATTCATTATTGCATTTATGTGCTGTCGTGAAAGCGCGTCCGCGACAATGTTGAGTCTTCCTGGCTTGTAATGGAACTTCGGGGCGAACTCCTCAATGATGGTTCGCCATCGTTTCATCTTTGAGTTAGCATTTCTGTCCGAGAGATCGAAGGTGTTAATGTGCATATATTGTGATTCTATATTTTTTGCATTTTGTTTAAAACTGCAAATTTGATTTCTGTTCAATTTATTCTTTGCGTCAATAATAGCAGAAGTTCGTTGCACTTTGCATAACAACAGTTTAAATTCTCATGCATATTAAGTAGACGGAAATTCGACAAGTTTGTTGGTTGTTTTTAGTCTCATGATAATATGCTATTCTAGCAAATATGTTGTGCAACTTGCATCGAACTACAGTATTGCTGATCATTTGTATTATATGTATGTATTATATTGTATTGCTATGGATTTTGATATGTTAATTTTGTATAAAAACGCAAGCAAAAATTTAATAAAATCCGTTCAAAATCAGAACTCAAAAAGAGCAATTATTGAATTATCATTTATTCTTGGTTTTCTAGTTCAAGTGCTAGAAGGTCAGTTTTAAGTTAACTTCAATTTTGTTTCGTCGAGAATCTTCAGTTCAAGTACTGAAAATTCATTACCATAAATTCAGATTAAAATCTTGAATTAAAATTTAATCATCGTGAATTCCCAGTTCAAGTACTGGAAATTCAAAACATAAATTCAAAGCAAATTTTGAATTAACAAACAGTAAGGGGTTGATAGTCTGCAAAAACATTTAGGTCCTTGACTCCGTATAGGTAATTTCTCAGCTTCTGCAATGACCAAACAATTGCAAGCAGCTCTTGCTCATAAGTCGCATAGTTCTCCTCTGTATTGGAGAGTGTGCGCGAGATCATGGTGATGAGCCGACCTCCCTGCGATAGTAGCCCCTAAGGCATAGGATGAAGCATCCGCAGTAAGATCGAATGGGTTTCCGAAATCTGGATAGAGGAGCAAAGCATGCGCTGACCTCACACGCCGAAAGCGTCTAATGCATCCGCGTCGAGGACAATCGAAGTGTTTTTAGATTTTGATGCTACTATATGACCATTCTTCCCCCTCAGATATATGGTTAGTGGCTTCTGAGGAAATTTCCGTTTGATCGTTGCCGCTGGTATGCTCTACTTCTTAATTCTCGTCTATGCTGGAATCTCTTCAATGCATCCCTTCACATGCCTGAAAGAGCAGTGTTTCTATTCTCCGCGCATGCCTGAGGGTTCCCACGTCTAAGTTGACACAAGCCGAGACGTCCGTTAGCAGATCAAACCAGATTAGAGCGTCAAAGGTGTTTAGAGTGGGAAGTATGTAAAAGGTAGATGTCCTTCTCAGTATGTTGATTCCACATTTCCTAGTGACATGCACACTCCCCACCACAGTTTTTACCTTAACTGGTTTGAATATCGGATTTATTCCCCGTAGGCCAAGAATATTCCTAATATAATTGTAGGAGAGATTTCTTCTCGAAAACGTAGACGAGGGGTTCATAAGAAGTGAGGTTCATAGATTTCTCATATTTTTCTTCTTTATAGTTTTTAGTCTAAAATTTTGTAGACTAGTGTATTGAATTAATATTATTTTGTACTCTCTCTAATAGTGTTTATTACTTAAATGCTTAACAATGATCAGAACTAACAATTTTTTTTAAATTTAGTATGCTGTTCGCACTTTAATATTCTTTAATTACAATTTTTTATATTTGCTGCGAGAGCTAAAATTTTTACACAGTCACCTCACATTCTTGTCACCAACTGCTCTTTTTTACCTCTGTCAAAACTCGTCACAAACCTTCTATATAAAAAATAGCAACAAAAACTTTCAGTCACTTTACTTAAAGCAAAACATGCAAAAAGTATTTAAATCTTCTTCGCGAAGAAAAGTAACAACAAATTGTAAGGCAAATGAAACAATAACATAACAGCAGCCAGGAAGCCGTTAGTGCTGTTGCTAATGCAAGCATATAAGAATTAAATGGGGATAAATGCGAATACCCATAAAAATGTTGTTTGGGTATAAAAACTCCCAAACATTCACCCGGCCAAAAACCCTCGGTTTTTAATATGCAAGTTTATTTATGATTCTATAACATCTGATGATGTGACTTCATTTATTGGTAAACGACATAATTTTGCTTTTGGACGTTTGATGTATTTTCCGTTGCAGTAGAGCGTAACAACTCGAACCAAACCATCATGGCCCGGATGCAATTCTTCTACTTTTGCGAGAGGCCATTGACCAGGAACCTTTTTTTCATGGAGTAAAAGTACTACATCACCAACTTTAATGTTGTCGATGATTTTATTGCATTTGGGGCGTGATTGTAGTCGACACATGTACTCCTTTTGCCATCTTACTCAAAAGTGTTGTTTGAGATGTTCAATTTGTTTTGCAACGGTGAAGTCGATCGATGTTTGCATTAATTAAATCTTCATCTGGGTGTGAGCGCGTTGTGATCTTGGGGATCAGTTGACAGTGGACAAAGAGGCCTAGAGTTAAGTATGCTTTCAATTTGCGCGAGAAGCGTACTTAGTTCTTCATACGTGAGGAGGCGATCTTTAATTATTCGGCGTAAATGATGTTTTGTAGATTTTACCCCTGCTTCCCATAGTCTACCAAAATGAGGCGAAGCAGGAGGGATGAAGTGCCAATTCGTACCTTGATTGGCCAGTGTTTCAGCGAGATGCTCAGGAAGAGAAAGTTTATTTTGCTGGTAGATGACTTGTAGTTCTTTATTCGCGCCAACAAAATTTGTACCACAGTCAGAGTACAAGTCGGTACAAATTCCATGACGAGCAATAAAACGGCGCTAGGCTGCCAGAAATGCATCTACAGTAAGGCTGGTAACGGCTTCCAAATGTATTGCCTTGGTGCACATACATATAAAGAGACAAATATATCCCTTAGAGGTAGATGCCGTTCTCAAAGATGATGTTTTAATGTTGATGGGACCGGCATAGTTTAGTCCACTATGCTTGAAGGCACGCGTTGGTTGAAGGCATACTGCTGGCAGGTTACCCATTAACTGCTGACAAGTTTGAGTTTTGTACTGGAAGCACGCGATGCAATTTGTTTTGCTAAGTCACGAGCAGAGACTATCCAATAATGTCGTGAATCATAAGACTGCATTAACAAAATACTACAATGACAAGTATTTTTATGTGCTTCTGAAAATAAAAGAATGGAAATAGGATTATTTTTAGTTAAAATTGTAGGATGCTTCATGTGGAATGGAATCTCAGCCTGAGATATGCGACCACCAACTCTTAAAATATCCAATTCATCTAAAAATGGTGATAACTTTAGAATTCGGCTGTTATTAGGAAGAGGTTTGTTCGATTTTAAGCAGCGTATTTCCTCACGAAATGTTAAAGCTTGTGTTAGTCGAATTAAATGATTCCTTGCTCTTGTAAGCTCCCATGTTTTTAAAAAGCTGAAATTTATTTCTAACTTTTTTATTTTGCTTTTTCAGTTGTCGAAATAACGAAGAATGTGTGCCATCACACGCGTCAATGTAGTGAAGCTGGAGTATTTCGATATAAAATTTAGAAACTCTGTTGTTGTTTCTATATTAGCTGAGTGAACTGCAATACTGTTGTTGTAAATTTTTTCCTCTGTAGTAGCGTTGACCGGTGATTTATCGATAACAATATTTGTAGGGGAAGTAGGCCAGTTATCCGAATTTGATTTTAGCTAATGTGGACCATTCCACCATAGTAAATGTTTACTGAGTTCTTCAGGAAGTATACCGCGAGAAACGCAATCTGCTGGGTTATCAGCTGATGGAACATATCTCCATTCGGTGACGTCGGAAATTTTATGAATTTGTGCCACCCTATTTGCTACGTAGACTTCCAACCGTCTGTGATATTTTTTGAGCCACGCAAGAACGATGGTGCTATCCGTGCAGTACACGATTCGCCCAATATTGAAGTCGTTGTTTAATTTAATTTTAGCAACCAATTTTGCTAAAAGTGTAGCAGTACATAATTCCAGCCTGGGAATTGTTTCATTTTTTAAAGGTGCAACCTTTGTTTTTGCCTGTAATAAATTTGTAATTGCCTCACCAGATTCGGTTATAATTCGTGCGTATACCACAGCAGCGTAGGCAGTTTGTGATGCATCACTAAATCCGTGAAGGTCAATTGTTGATTTTGTAGATATGTATCTTAGCTATCTAGGAATTTCGATTTTTTCAAGCCACTTCAGAGTTGATCGAAAGTTTGGCCATTCAGATTGGATTTCCTGTGGTAGTGTATCATCCCAATCGTATTTTAATTTCCACAGCTGCTGGAACATAATTTTTGCTTTGATAGTTGTGGGAGATAACCATCCTAGGGGATCAAATATTTTTGCTGCATCTGAAAGCAAAGTACGTTTAGTGACAGTATTAGAAAAAGTAAAATTTATTGTAAAACAAAACGAATCATTCGTAATGTCCCAATAAAGACCAAGAGCTTTCGCCATGTTTGGTTGGTTTAGTGTAAATAGATCTTTCTTTTCACGATCTTCTTCTGGAATATGATTAAGTAATCGTGAAGAGATGGCATTCCATTTCCGAAGGTGAAATCCACCAGATTTCAAAAGTGAGCAAAGTTGTTGCTGTAATTGTAGAGCTCCTGATATGACGTCATGAACATATGTGTCTGAGCGGAGTATTTTACTAGCTTGCGGAAAATTTTGCTCTTCATCTGCTGCGAGTTGTTGTAAGACTCTGATTGCCGAATATGGAGCTGATGTTGTACCATATGCCACTGTAAGTAAACTATAAATGTTAAGTTTGTCTGACGCCTCATCTCTCCAAAGTATACATTGTAAAAGCTGATGTTCTTTACAGACATTTATTTGTCTGAACATTTTCTCTAACTCAGCTGTGAAAGCAATTCGATATCTCCTCCATCGAGATATAATTGTAGACAAATCATTTTGTAGTGCAGGACCAGCTGATAGCTCTTCATTTATAGAAGTCTGAGGAGGTCTATGATTTCGGCCATCAAAAACAACACGCAATTTTGTTGTTGTGCTACTTTCTCTGAGCACACC
The DNA here is from genome assembly GCA_920105625.2 of Clusia tigrina. Taxonomy (NCBI): domain Eukaryota; kingdom Metazoa; phylum Arthropoda; class Insecta; order Diptera; family Clusiidae; genus Clusia; species Clusia tigrina. The sequence goes on from OV050032.1 coordinate 162,950,223, forward strand.
GTGATGGGGAAAGAAATATGCATTTTTTGGTATGAGATGAGGGTACTCACCAAGTTTTACCATATGGTTAAGAGTTTCATACTCTGTCATAAATTTCTTGTGTTCCTCAGCAAATTTTGGCTTATTTTTTAAAGTGATTTCCAGCTGTTTTAACCGTTTTAGTGCATTGTAGTCCGTGTGGGAAAAAGAAGGAGGGGGTTTACCTTGTAGTAAACTTTTAAACGGTAAATGGACCGTATAGCGTCCTGTATCATCTCTACTGTGAGTTTCCTTAAACAATTTTTCACATAACAATTCCTCAGGTGTGAATTGTTTTTCATCGAAAAATTCCTCCTGTTCCCAAAACAGCCGTAATTGGTCTCCTAATGAACACAGATTAGCAGAAATTGTTGTAGCAGGCAAATTTAATCTCGGAACACCAGAAACCATATATCCAAAATAAGTTTCCTGCAAAAATAGTCCATTTTCCAGTTTTTTCATTCCAGATAGTAATTGGTCACCATATACGTCATTTCCGAGAAGGAGATCAATTTTTTCTGCTAACAAGAAATTTTTGTCTGCAAGATAAATTTCTGGCAACTATGAAACCATTTTCAAATTTAATTTGGGGGGAACATATGACGAAACTGAAGGTACAACAAGTGCATTGATTGTCAATTCAAATTGTTGTTTGTACGTGGAGTAGAGATTAATTTTTACCGATTTTTTGACCTTTACAGATTTTTTTCGTCCAATGCCACAAACATCGACATGCGTTTTTAGTGTTTGTATAGATAACAGCTGAGCTAGTTTCTCAGAAATAAAAGAAACTTGTGATCCCTGATCTAAAAGGGCTTTTACACTATAAACAGAGTCATTTACTTTTATAATTACCTTTACTGTGGCAAGTAAGGCTGGATTTATAAAATTAGTACTAATTTTGCTATGAAGTGTACTTACAGATGTTGCAGTTGTAGGGGTAGATCTATTAGTTGGCGGAGCAAAAGTCTGGTTTGCTGTAGAATTAACTGTAAAATTAGCGGTAGAATTAGCTGTAGTTGCAGATATCGAAGAGTTGTTTCCGGAAAAGTATTCGTTGTGTACTACCGTGTGATGTGGCTCATTACAAGTTTGGCATACTGATTTTAACTTACAAGTAGCCTGTAGATGTCCAGATCGAAGGCAATTTCTGCACAACCGATGTTGATTAACGATGTTTTTCTTCTCTGCTGAAGATATCGCTGCAAATTTAAAACATTTGTATAATGGATGACGTTTATTGCAGCACGGGCAGTTTTCATCCAACATTGTAGAAGCAGCTGTGTGGGCTCGTATAGTTTTCGTTGGCTTACGACGATTCTCATAATTTTTGTCTTTATTACTTTTGTGTGGGTTGAAATGGCTTTCATCTTGAACGCATTCAAGAGCCCGAAAAGTTGTTTCTAAAAAGACAAGCATTTCTTTGATGGGCGGTATCGTTGTATTAGCTTTAAGGGACAGCTCCCACTCCTTACGAGTTTGAACATCAAGCTTTTGTGACGTCATGTAGACTAAGATCGAATCCCATGTAGTGGTATCAATTTTAAGTGCTTTAAGTTGAGCTAAGCCACTTCTGGTGGTATCAAGTAACTGTTTTACTGATTGCACATTACCTGACAAAGGCGGGATTGAAAACAGGCGGTTAAGAATTTGATCGACAAGCTTCCTTTCGTTATGAAATCTCCTCTCGAGTGCTTCCCACGCAATATCGTAGCTAGAATCATCAGTTGGATATTCGTTGACAATCGAAAGAGGTGTACTGGTGCACGAGCTTTGTAGATATAAAAATTTTTGAATATTCGTAAGCGAGGGGCTGTGATGAACAAGCGATAAAAATGTGTCTCGATAAGAAATCCACTCGAGATAATCTCCAGAAAATGTCGGCAGGTTAATTTTTGGCAGTCTGGCTCCAGCGGTGAACGTTTCATTTCAGCTGCTTGTGGTGAGAGTACTGGAACGGACGGGTGGAGTCTGTGGAGAATCAAATTCAAACATTAGATCAAGTAAAGTTGTTTTTAATAAAATATATGTATCATAACATGTAGAATACACATCGGTACTTAGGTATGGCACATCCTTTTCAGCAATCGAGTTTTCCCGTACGTTGAACATAACTTGGTCGTGGCCATCTTTGAACAAACGAAAGTTTTGTTCCAAATCCTCCAAAACGGTTTGTACATACCCCTTAGTTTTGGCTTCATTCGGTTTAGTAGCAAAAGAGGTATCTAAACGTTGAATATGTTTGTGTATACCTTTTTGTTCTTCAATTGCTGCATCAATTGACTCCATTTTGTTGTGAATTTGAGCACGCAATTCGATGCAACAAAATAGGTTATGTTATCCGTCGCACGACGGCAGTAATTTTAGGTTAAGAATTTAAGGGATTTGTGTCAGCACGAGGACATATCCCGGATTTCGACACCACTTTTAATGTAGGAGAGTTTTCTTCTCGAAAACTTAGACGAGGGGTTCATAAGAAGTGAGCTTCATAGATTTCTCATATTTTTCTTTTTTATAGTTTTTAGTCTAAAATTTTGTAGACTAGTGTATTGAATTAATATTATTTTGTACTCTCTCTAATAGTGTTTATTACTTAAATGCTTAACAATGATCAGAACTAACAATTTTTTTTAAATTTAGTATGCTGTTCGCACTTTAATATTCTTTAATTACAATTTTTTTATATTTGCTGCGAGAGCTAAAATTTTTACACAGTCACCTCACATTCTTGTCACCAACTGCTCTTTTTTACCTCTGTCAAAACTCGTCACGAACCTTCTATATAAAAAATAGCAACAAAAACTTTCAGTCACTTTACTTAAAGCAAAACATGCAAAAAGTATTTAAATCTTCTTCGCGAAAAAAAGTAACAACAAATTGTAAGGCATATGAAACAATAACAAAACAGCAGCCAGGATGCTGCATATAAGATGGTGATGAGACTGCAGTGCTGACCAGAGTGTGGATTTTGGAATTAAATGGGGATAAATGCGAATACCCATAAAAATGTTGTTTGGGTATAAAAACTCCTAAACAATAATTCTTGGCAGAGCCGGTGTCCACCAAGAACTTTAAACGCTGTGATGCTAGAGTCATTTGAAGTTATGGGAGAAGTGGCCTCCCCTCCCTAAAAAATTCACCTCAGCGAAAGTTGTTTCTCCCTCAACATCGGCACCGGCGTCACCCCGTCTGTAGTTTCGGTTGCGACGACGATCTTCAGTCCGGCGGCTTCTATTGTCCCAGCCACCAGGAGAAGAATCAATTAACTTAGTTTCCAGGTAATTGACTTTTGGGTGTTTCCAATCGTGTGAAGGTGGTTGCGACGAAGGTGGCCTTTTTGTAGCTAGTTCCCCCACTTGAAATTGCTGGCCTTCCGAATATTCTTTCTGCATATGTGGAGCGCTGGTAGAAGCTCCAAATCGGTTTGCATTAAAGGGATTTCGTGGAGGAGCGTCTATGGCGGGGATCGTAGACGGATTATCCCATCGGGGTGGAGTTCTCGGCTGTGCGATGACTCCAGTTCCTTGGCGACCAATGGCAAGTCGAGCTGAGTCGGATTGATACATCCTTATAAGCTGCTGGTTGATGCTATAATTGAAGGAGGGGTGCATTCCCTGGGCGCCCGGCGCTTCCTAGTCTGGTCTACATAAGTTCTGGCTTTGTTTACTTCTAGCTCCAGGATCAGAGCGAGGGCTACCGACATATCCGGGGGAGTAGCAAAAAGAACCGATGAATTCATTGGCTCGCTGTGTTCCGAAATGAACATGCTCCTAGCTAGGTTCCTGTGCTCTTGATTCAGGATTCGGTTCAGTGATGCGTCACCAGAATTGCTCGAGTCATACTAGCTGGTTAGAATGGTGAACCATTTTTGAATCTCGTCATAATAGTGAGAGACGGACCATCTCCTTTGCCTGAGCCTCCGCATTTCTTGTTGTAGCGCATATGGGAATCTTCTGTGTGAGTATTTTAAGACTAAACGAGCCAGAATTGCGTCAATGTTAGTAAGCATATTGAAGGATGTTAGGGGGGGATCAGCCTCTCCCGTTGCTTTGCTCCTGGTCAAGCGGACGGCCTGATAATGGCGACGAATTCCATATGAATCTGTGAAAAGGGAATAAACGCTTGTGACAGCATTCCGCCAGGAAGCGTACTGCGATCTACTTCCACCAAACTCGCGAAGGGCTTGAATGAGCACGAATAAATCAACCCCTTCACCCTCTCGATCGAATGTAACATCGCTATAAACTGTGGGAGGTACTGCCGGTTGTCCAAGGATCTGCAGTTCTTTCCGGAGTTCGCATATCTCGTTGCGACTCTCAGTAAATCGTCGGTTGCTTTCTGCAGTCAAAGAGGAGAAGGCGGTGTGTATCATAGCCTCAAATATAGCCAAATCTCCGTGGGCTGCGCTGCTTCGTTGTGCGCCATACTACAGTCTAGAAGCACACTCTACTTTGCGATGAACGGTACTAGAGACCTGACTGAACGTGGTATTCCCTTGTTACAGCGGAAGTCCTTGGTGTGGTGAGCCGTGCACCATCTTTTTCGGATGCTCTCTACGTCACCAAAAATGTGCTAGAACGTATGGTTGGGCTGTGCACCGCCTTTTTCGGTTGCACCGTGTTTAATTACAAACCTTGCGAATGGTCAATACGCAGCGAACCGCCTTTTTCGGTAGCGCTACAAATTGAATTATATATATTATTAATTATAAAAATTTATTTGATGTTTTTTCTTTTATTTTTATTTATTTGTGATAAAAACTGGAGGGTCCCGTAGGAGTCGCAGATTTTAACACAATATACACCATGTGTTGGTTAGAAAAACTGGAGGGTCCCGTAGGAATCGCAGATTTGTTTTTTTTATTATTAACCCCTCTCAAGGGTACGGTAAGAGCCTGGGCCGCGACTTTTTCGCATGCCCCACGCTTACGACACAAAAACTGGAGGGTCCCGTAGGAATCGCAGATTTGCTTTTTTTATTGACCCCTCTCAAGGGTGTGGTAAGAGCTTGGGCAGCGACTTTTTCGCATGCCCCACCCTTACGACACAAAAACTAGAGGGTCCCGTAGGAATCGCATATATCCTTTTTTATGGATCCCTCTCAAGGGTATGGTAAGAGCTTGGGCAGCGACTTTTTCGCATGCCCACACTTACGACACAAAAACTGGAGGGTCCCGTAGGATTCGCAGATTTTATTATTTATTCACCCCTCTCAAGGGTGGGTTATGAGCCTGTGCAGCGACTTTTTCACATGCTCCAAGTTGGGCGCCAGTTAAATATCTCCTGCATCTATCTGAAATTATAAAAATATTTAATTTTTATTTTAATTTTATTATTATAATCGCCCTTCTCCTTCGAGCTCCTGTCAATTAAAAGATGCGAGCTCTCGTACTCGAGTTCTTTTTATACGTTTTCGCCGCCGACAATCGCATGGTGACTGCGCTTTGAGGCGGCATTGCGCGACAGCGTTTCATGGCTGGGCTTGGCGGCACCGACATACAACACATGTCTCGCCAATTCCTCCGGCACCGAGAACCATCACCGTCTACCGTATCTACGCATAGCGGCTGTGCCGCGTATTTTGTACAATGCTTTGTACTGCTGCGCAAGCGCATGGCGCCAATACTCTTTTCGTGTGTTTTCTCGCGTACCGAGAACCAGTACCGTCTACCGTGCCCCTGCGCAGCTGATGGCAGCAGACGCTGTTGCATCCTATTTCGTACAATTCTTTGTACCGCTGCGCAAGCGCACGGCGCCAACGACATGTAACTCGTATGTTGCTAACTTATATATTGCTGCCGCTGTTAGTATTAGATTTCCTGTTATGCAGTATGTAAACAGCAAAAGTGAGTTATCTCAGTTTTGAAAGTTAGTTAACTCACATTTATACAAAAACAATTACATGAGAATTTGTTCATTTAAATGCCATGTTAAATTACAGATAAGCGTAAGCTGCAGATAAGGGTCAGTGGAAAAGCGCTATAAGATTCTGTGCTAGCGGGTTCGGGTGCTTCAGAAATGTTGCATAGCATTGTTCAGTCAATACGACCAGTTATTCTTTATCGGGAGCAATGCCCAGATTGCAATGTATATTTTCGTTTCATTTCTCATTTACCATGTTTCGTTTGCAATGTTGATTAGTATTTTAACGTTGAATTTTCTCTATATTAGAAGAACTGGCAGTCGACCATAACTGAGCGCTATATGACCAAATCAGCTTTGTATAACAGATCTTTGTATTCTGTCTGAAGGCGGGAATGTTTATTTAGGGCTTTCTAATTTTAGGGCTTTTAAGTTGATCTATTTTTGTTTGGCTTCTATATGTATGTTTCAAGTCAGCCTTCTGTAGATATAAATTTCAAGATAAGGATCTTCACTGGATGTAAGTGACGTTGTTAAGTTTCAGTATCGCGAAACGCCCTCGATGTTGTATAGAAGTGACATGTTTGATTTTGATTTCATTTACTCTTATGCGCCAGTTACAGATTTCAATTTTTCTCAGATGTCGATTTTGGTTTGCCGATGTAGCGTCCATTTCTAAGTGAGACCATAGTATCGTGTCGACAGAAAAAATTACTTATTTTTTCGGTTTTTTTCAGCCGTAAACAAAACATAGAATACAGGCCTTGGGGCACACCAGATTCGATTATGTAGACATTTGATATGGATTCATTGCATTTCACTCCAAAATTTCTTTCTCTAATACACGACTCAAGGGTAATGTCAATTTCTACTGGAAGAATTTGTTTAAACTTGTAAATGAATCCCTCGTCCCAGACTGCGTCTCAGAATATAACAGAACAAAACTGCTTAAGGTTCAAAAGTAACAAACAGCAGAAACGGCAACAGAAAGAGAATCCATTACATTTGCAACATTAACAAAATTAACAAACGAGTTTCTTTCAGATTAACTAAAAAATTTCACGACACAAAATGAGCGTTTGGTAATAGAACCTAAAATACTCATCGTTGTTTCTGTTTAGCGGAAATTGTTAGAAATATTAAAGTAATTGTTTGTGTTAGCGATATAAATGCATTTAAAACATTTTTAATTTGTAGCTTGTAAAGATTTGTTACTACTATATTTTAACAAGCTATACTCGTAGAATTCCATATACACAATTTGCTAACCTTCTTTGCAAATCTCAACTTCGAGGGCAACAGAACTTTCCAATCGCAAACGGGACGTTTTATTTAGGAATATTTATTTCTATTTAAACTTTGGATATTAATAAAAAATTTAATGAAAATTACTTGTCATCATATTAAAAAATTTTGTTCCTATTTCATTGGCTTTTATTTAGGTTAGGAAATTAAATGGTACCTGTTTTATCCTCCCTCAGAGAAACAGAAGTTACTCCAGAAATAATAATTTTACTGTTGTGTTCTGTTTCTCTTAACGTTGCTGTCTTATGTCACTATGCACTTTTAGACTCAAAAGCATTATGTATTTATCGTGATTCGGCCGTTTTTGCTTAATTATTCCATGTTTTCTCAAAAGTAAAAATGGTGACTTGGGATGTAGTTGCCAAGAATCGGCTACATCTGGCCCAAAAATATTTTTCCAAACTGCTTGTAAAGTATAGATAGAAAGATGATTGTTATGCTTGCAAATTATTTTAATTACAGATAATTTCCAAAATTTTGGGAAGTATTCTATTCGTACGATTGCATTGGATAAGTTTAGGATTAAATTGAAGCCGCATTATGGTAGTTGTACTCTGGCCTTATCATATCTTTATCAATAGAACTGCTCGCTTTAAAGTTCGTTTCTACAGCGAAAGCCAATTATTTAAAACTGAGCTTTACCTGCTCGTTGTTTGGATGTGGACTTGGCTTAAGCACAGTTATAAGTTAATCTGCAAATAGATTTGCTTTTTCAGCATCTCTTCTTGACCATTTCACATTCTCAGGTCTAAGGGGTAGATTATAATCTTGCGTACTTTTGACAAATTTGCATGTTTTCCACAAAGAGTTATTTGTGTCCCAGGTTAGGATTGCTGTGAACTCCCTTAACATTATATCTATGAGATTTGTAATGGCTTATTTTATAGGGTGATCATTTGCCACTCCTTTCGAATACGTCTCTTCAATCTTTCAGGAACATCAATATCACCAGAAGTTTAAGTTCATTTGATATTTTGGGATTGAACTTTGTAGGTGTTAGTGCCTGTTAAAAGCAACACTGTTTAATTACAACTCTATATAATCTTCATATTCCTATCTTCATATTCTTCGTTAACTCATGCATACGTGTCCTATTCTGATTGGTTGTTTTATTCAGCTACTAACGTATGTAACAACTTAGATATATACAACTCTATTACCCATGTATAGATTTATTACTTCGTTTCTAACCTTTGCAAATACAAGAACTACTTATATTGTAATATTGAACCCACTCGTGTTTTACATCAATAGGTTATGGGCCCAGTGGAGTTTAATTAATTAAATTAAAGTTCAAGTATTTGGAAAGTGTTAAGGTTTGATTAAAAATAAAACGGTGCAGCAATGACGGAGGAATCCATCCATTTTTTCCACCGACTAAACAACAGCAACTACAGGTTGTGGAAGTTCAATGTCGATGCGGTTTTAAAAGGCCAAGGATTACTAGGAATAGTACAAGGGAAGACGAAGTTTAATGACTCGACAACCCAAGAACAGAGGGATTTGTGGATGAAGCGTGACTGTAAAGCCATGGGAATACTTATTTCCTCCATCGAAACGGATCAGGCAAATCATATATTGTCATGTTCCGACTCAAACGAAGTCTACGAAAAGCTGAAGAATATCCACGACAAGCAAAGTGAAGTGAAAGTTATGTGCCTGTACGAAGAATATTTTTCGCTAAAGATGCAAGAAGATGAATCAGTAGCAGCATATGTGTCGAAAGTATCTTCATTAGCGGCAGAAATAGAGGCGCAAGGTGAAAAGTTATCCGACAACATAAAAATGGTGCGAATCATAAGTAGTTTGCCACCAAAGTACCAAAACTTCAAAACTGTGTGGTATAATATAAAAGAAGGTAGAAACATAGAAAATCTGATGGCAAAACTTCAACTAGAGGAAGATCAGCTTAAGAAAAATAACGACGCTGACGTGACGGAAGCAGCGTTTAATGCAAAATCAGATAAACACAAAAAATCTATTGCAGATAGAAAGAGAACATATAAATGCAATTTTTGTCACAAAGTTTGACATTGGGAGAGAGAATGTCGTGCAAAAAAAAAACAAATAAAACATAAACAAGAGAGTAATTCGAAAAGAGACAGCAATGACGACGAGGTTGCCTTTGTTGCATCGATGTCAGATGTCATATCAGCCCCATATAGCGATGTGTGGATCGCAGATTCAGGTGCTACTGAGCATATGACTTCACGCAAAGAGTGGTTTTCTGAACTACATCTTACAAGTTCCAATCGCTTTGTTTACATTGCAAATAATGAGAAATTGCCAATTAGAGGTTTTGGCACAATTAACATAAACGCTCTTGTAAACAACAAATGGATACCTCGCACTCTCACTAACGTACAATACGTTCCACAACTAAAACAAAACTTATTCTCTACTGAATCAACGACAACCAAAGGTTTCTCAATGGTAACAGAATCCACATGTTGTGTTTTGAAAGACAAAAACGAAAATATTGTGGCAACAGGTGTTCGGGATTCTAAAAATCAATATAGTATGATATTTCAATTGGGAAATGATTGTGCAGCAAATTCGGCGAAGCTAGATACTCTTCAACAGTGGCATTGCAGAGTTGGGCACATAAATACAGTAGCAATCAAGAATATGTGCAATAAAAATCTAGCTGATGGAATAAACATGACAGATAAAACTGATTTTTTTTGTGAAGATTGCAAAAAAGGAAAAATGCATCGTTCATCGCATAGCACAACATACAAACGTGAAGCAGCTAAATGCGAATATTTTCATATGGATTTATGCGGCCCGATGAATGAAACTGGAGTTGGTGGAGTTCGTTATTTCATGTTGCTTAAGGATGAAAGCACAAGTTTCAGGTATGTTTACTTTATATGTAACAAATCTGAAGTGCATCAAAAGCTAAAATGTTTCATTTTTATGGTACGCAACATGACTGGCAAACGGGTGAAACACATACGGTGTGACAACGGTACGGAGTTTATAAACAAAGATGTAGTGGAGCTTCTGTCAAACAATGGAATTGTTCTAGAAAAGATCTCGCCGTACACTCCAGAACAAAATGGTTTCATCGAGAGGGACAACAGGACAGTTCAAGAGTCGGCTCGTACGATGTTATTAGCGAGCGGTTTGAACACATTTCTTTGGCCAGAAGCAGTTCGAATAGCGGTTTATATTCTAAACAGGTCAGCGCCTGCAAATCGTTTAAAAACACCTTACGAATGGTGGTTTGGCAAGAAACCAGATTTAAGTCACCTGAAGATTTTCGGTACTGAATGTATGGTGTACCAACCAAAACAACTTGGGAGGAAGAAGTGGGATGCTAAGGCGAAGAAAATGTTTTTTGTTGGGTATGAACCTACCACAAAAAACTTTCGCATGTATGACAAAGAGTCGAAGAAGGTTGTTGTTAGCTGTGACGTCGTTTTCAATGAAAAGCCTATTAAAGTTGAGAAAACTATTGAAATAGAAGAAGAAGCAACAAATGATGTAAATGGCGAACAAGACAGTGTATCTGATAGTTTCCTATTTCAACAACAAGCAGCCAGTACTCCGAAGACTTCGATAACAAAGGAATCATCAACGATTGATAAGGTAACGACTCCTGACAGCCCTACAAATCCAGATTTAGCAGCAGATGTGAGGGAACATAAACGGTATGGTTTGCGAAAAGAAATTGTACCCCCTAAACGCTTTGGTATCGATTACATGAGTTGCTTGGCAACCATTTCAGAACCGGATACATACAATGACGCTGTTAGTTCGGAATATGCAGAAAATTGGATTTCAGCGATAAATGATGAACTAGATTCACTCGAACTAAACCAAACATGGGAACTGGTACATAAGCCACAAAACAAGAATATTGTTGGATGTAAGTCGGTGTTTAAAATTAAATCACTCCCAAATCAAGAACCCATATTTAAAGCGCGACTAGTTGCCAAAGGATATTCGCAAGAGTCTCGAATAGACTTTAAAGAAACATATTCTCCGGTCGTAAGATATGATTCAGTGAGAGCTGCTTTAGCGTTGGCCGCTATTGAAGACATGGAAATGATGCAATTTGACGTAAAAACAGCTTTTTATATGGCGAACTCAGCGAAGAGATATATATGGAAATTCCAAAGGGCATCAACGTAAGCCAAGATAAAAATTTAGTTTTTCGTCTCAAAAAATGTCTTTATGGCCTAAAGCAGGCGTCTCGAAATTGGAATTTGAAATTCATTGAATTTCTAAAAATATTTAAAATGAAGCAATCTATTGCCGATCACTGTGTTTTCTATGGAACTATTGAAAACAGTACAATGATTTTGCTGCTATATGTTGACGACGGGTTGATAATGTCCACTAGCAAACGTGGATTAAAATTATTCATTGATACGTTGTCAGAAAATTTTTTTTTTAGCGCTATAGCGCCGTTTTTACACCACTTACTCACCGAGTATCGGAATTATGGTAGATACTAAACCCACTCCGTAGAGTTTAGGTAACATAGCAGTCCAATTGGTTGTCAAGTAAGAACAGTCCCAGATACCTTGTCCTTGCCAAGGCCGGGCAATCGCAAATATAATGGGAGAGTGTGTCTTTCTGTGTTAAGTCCCCACAGCGTCTGCAGTAGGTATTAAAGGTACGCAGTCTCCTTGCATGAATAGCCACGCACCAGTGCCCAGTGTAAACTGCCGTGAGTCTTGCCGTTTCGGTGTAATCCCTGTTGATTAACGCATTGTATTTACAGTTGTGGTATCATGTAATCTGTTGTTCCCGTGCCCAGGGAGTTCAGTATTATGCCTAGGACTTCGGTATGCTCGTAAGTTCGCTGCGCCCAACAGCCGGTTGTCAAAAGCCTCACCGCGCTATTGAAGGCCATATTTTTGGTATATATGTATATTTCAATAGGGAGGTGAAGCAGCATTAATGTTCAGGGCGTCAGTGGGAGAAGTACACACAGCTCCTGTAATGTCGACATTATAGCTCCTGCTTTAAGCTGGCCACCAGACTATTGCACCGTAAGTTAAAATTGGTAGTACTCTTGCCGTGTACAGCCAGTGAGTAATATGCGGGCTTTACCCCCCATCTCTTGCATGAGTTTCGTCTTACCCGGATCTGCTCTAAGACCACACCTACAGTCCTTGTGGAGAGTTTGTCCAAAGCCCCTTTGCATAATCTCGCTTATTGTGCTTGGGAACATTCTTGTTACCATTATCACGATATCGTCCGCATATACTACCTTCACCCCCGTTTTCTCTAATATATTGAGAATGTTATCCAAGACCATTAGCCACAGAAGTGGTGAAATCACTCCTCCCTGTAGTGTTCCTCAACTTGCTAGCCTTGCTAGAGTTGTATTGCCTAGCTCTGGGTGGATTAATCTAAATTTCAGCACTGCTACTATCTAGTTCCTGAGATACTCTTCTAAACCGACCCTGTTAAGAGAATCTATGATAGCTTCAGTGCTTAGAACGAATATTGCTTGAACTGTATTGATCTCTCAGCGATGCAAATGACGTCATGCAAAGCCGTTTCCGTGGATCTACCCTTGGCATAAGCATGTTGGAATTTTGAGATGTTAAAAATTTCCACTACTGCCCGCAGATGTAGTTCAATCACGCCTTCCAATCATCTTTAACAAAAACGAAGTAAGACTTAGCGGCCTAAAATCCTTGGCTGACTCATAACCATGCGGGCATTTTGAGATGATTTACAACTATAACTTATAATTAAAATTATTAGCTTTAGGGACACCAGTCCAAAGCGCTTTCCAGAAAGAGGAAAAATTTAAGGTATGAATAATAACATGACGCTCTTGAACAAATCTCTCTATTAAATATCAATATTTGAAATTGTTGTATTATTTGCGACTCCGTCAGGGATTAAAATGTCGGAGGGACTATTTCGTAAAATTAGATGGGTGCCCTTGCAACCACTACCGACTATAGAGATACAATATTTCGTTAAATGAGACTAATTCTTTCATAAATCTTCCAAATGGATGTATTCAATTTTTAAATACAGAATATCATTTATTCCTTGGAAAATATGGTGCTATTAAAATTTGTATTTTAAATGCTAATGCACTAATATTACTCCACCTGACGTAACGGCTATCTATAGGGTGAAGAGTGAAGACAACAATTACTGATTCAGTTATAGAGGTAAATCGTGCTTCACCCTACGATAAAAACCTTGTTTTAAGACGTATTGCGGTTTTTAAACGCACTACTCGTGGTACCTTATGTTTACGGCATGCTGGAATCGATTCGGACGTCCCAAATTACGTGAACGAAAACTTAACAAACTTGAATTATGAAATAATGCGAGCGGCAATCTGCTTGAAAAAGTAAAACCACTTGTTTGCAGTATTCACTTTGCGAGGTCTGGTTCACTTTAAGTGTGCGGAGAATGAGAGAGCAACGCGCATAGATTCAATGCAGCAGGTGAGCGGTCTTTTTCGCGGAGAGAAATGATTCGTCTTTCATGACAATTATTATACTTGATGTTTTCTCTTCTGAGTCCATATTCAATCATTTGATTTTAAATAGTTGTTTGTATATTATGTTACACTTTTTTATGTTTTTTGTTGTGGATACTATATATGAGTATCTATACTTAAGTCAGTTATTATTGTTCACAGTTGTGCTGAATTCATTGTACCTTTTTAAATGCTCTTGCAGGTTGCTCTTAAGTTGAGAGGGTAACCAAACTGTATGTGTTGCTAAATTAAAGCTTAATGAATAAGATGGATGAGTTTAGATATCTATTTGAGGGTTCTGACGTTGATTTTGTTTGTGTGTCGTAAACGTGGTTCATGCTATCAATGCAGAGTAGTTTGTTTAGAGTCAGTGGATACCGATTGTTTCGTGTGGATAGAGTGACTCATGCCGGCGGGGTGGCAATATTTGTGATTGATGGTATTGCGTCCAAATTCCATAGTAAATCAGTTTGTGAAAGTCTGATTGAGTATTTGTTTTTAAGTATTGACAATGGAGTTGAAATACTTCTTGTGGGCTGTGTCTTCTGACCTAATCGTACAATTGACATACAATCATTGATAGATCACATTCGGGCAATTTCTTTGGACTTTCAAAATATTCTTATTGTAGGAGACTTCAATAGCAATATTCTAGTTGAGAGCGGGCTGGTCACAGACATGTTGCCATTAGGCTTGGTTTCCGCTATTACAGCATCACCGACACATTTTACGGGGACAAACGGTTCATTGTTGGATGTGTATACCGTGACTTTAAAAATATTGACTACCAACATTTGTGTTTTAAACTTGACACTGTACAATGGATCTTGGTATATTTTATGTCTTCAGTAAATGACAAAGTGGAATACTTACATTCTAATATTAAATGTCTTTTGGATGAGTTTGTCCCAAAGAAAGTGCGCAGCGTTGAGCATAAAGAGCAGCCTTGGTTTACTAATAAAATCAAGAATTTAATTAACATACGTGACGCTGAATACAGACGATGGTGCCGATATAAGCTACCTCTTCTGTATGAAACTTACAGAAATGTTAGAAGAGCCAGGTTACTAAAGATGTCAAAGCATCTAAATAGTCCCACTTCGGAAAACATTTAGCAGTGCAGTAACCAGTAAACAAACATGGAGACATATTCGGAGCATAGGTATAGGGAATATTGCTACTTTTAGGAACATTGACAAGGACCTACATGATTTAAACCGGAAATTTCTCAATCTTCCAGTTGAAGCAATACAAAAAAATGCTTATGCAAAGTGTTGTAGTTCTGTCTCCTCTGAAATTATGTTAGGGTTTTGTGGTGTTGACGAGTCAGATGTGTTGGAGTGTTTTCTGGGTGTAAAGTCCAATTGTTGTGGTACCGATGAGATTCACCCCGTCTTTGTTAAGGCCGTACTTTCTAAACTGCTGCCAGTCATAATGCATATTTTTAACACTGTTATAATTACATCAACTTTTCCTAATTGTTGGAAGTTAGGGAAAATTAATCCAACAACAAAGTTTGATAACGATTATAGACCAATAGCAATTTTATCATATCGGGTTTTTCAATAAGAGCGCTCACAAAAGTTTTTTTAAATAAAACAAAACGGTTTTAGATATCAATGAAATTCTTTATTCCTGTGAAAGTACATTCGATGCCATTATGTATGGAACTCGATTTCTTTTGCATGGCCACCACGGGCACGCTTGCAGAAGTCCAGACGCTGAACCCAATTTTCAACGGTTTTCAAGCATAAATCGGCCGATACTGCTGCAATTTCACGTTCGATATTCATACGAAGTTCATCAATCGTCGCTGGCTTGTTGGCATAGACCATAGACTTGACGTAGCCCCACAGGAAATAATGTAACGGCGTCAAATCGCACGACCGAGGCGGTCAATCGACTGGGCCATTTCGTGAGATAACACGTTTACCAAACTTGGTTTGCAGTAAATTGATTGTGGCATTCGCTGTGTGGCTTGTAGCGCCGTCCTGTTGGAACCACATGTCCTCCAAGTCCATATTATCCAATTGGGGCCAAAAATATTCGGTTATCATTGAACGGTAGCGATTCGAATTCACAATAATGTGCCGGTCTTGATCATCACGGAAGAAGTACGGCCCAATGACGCCGCCGGCCCATAAACCGCACCAAACCGTAATTTTTTCGGGATGCAATGATGACTCATGGAGTACGTGTGGATTGCTGTGTAACCAATAACGCATATTTTGCTTATTGACGAAGCCATTCAGCCAGAAATGAGCCTCATCATAAATTGGACGTAGTGCTCTTAAAGTTGAGGCGACTGACTCCGAATTTCGGTAGTAAATTTTAATAATTTCGACTCGTTGTTGGCTCGTATATCTTTGCATGATGAAATGGCAAACCTTACTGAAGAGAAATGTCAAAAGAGCGGGAAAAAATATGGCGTCGTTTGCTGTCATTATCGATTTACTTTTGTAGCGTTTTGTTTGAAAAACCCTTTACTTGTCCAAGGTATTTGAACTAGTAATGGCGAAACAATTAAAAAAGTATTTAGCAGACAATAACATTATAACGGAACGACAGTCTGGGTTCATGCCAAGGAGGAGCTGCATAACGGCTCTGACTGATATAGTGTAGAGTATTCGTGCATCACTTGACTAAAATAGGGTGTCTTTCTTGTTATTATTGGACCATTCAAAGGTATTTGATTGTGTTGACCACAACATTTTATGTACGAAGCTTCTGAGAATGTACAATTTCTCTTCCGGTGCGGTGAAGTTGATAGAATCATACCTTACAGAAAGAACCCAAGCGGTTTACCAACCGAGTCAGTGTGATGACGAGGCTTCAGATTTCTTGTCGATAGTACGAGGTGTACCTCAGGAATCCATATTGGGGCCTCTCATATTCTGTATATATATAAATGATCTACCGACTGCTTTGCACGATTCTAAAATTCATTTGTATACTGATGTCGTCCAATTTTACATAAGCTGTAAAAGGGACGAAATTATTAATTGTGCCACTCAAATTAATAATGACGTATCTAATGGTTATAAGTGGGCAAAGAAAAATGGGCTTTGCCTTAATCCTGCTAAGTGAAAATGTTTAGTGACTTACAAGACACATTTTGATACCATAGTACTACCCAGTATTGTAATGAATGGGTCTGTGATTGAATGTGTAAACGCGGCTAAAAACCTGGGAGCTATATTTGATGGTACGCTAACATGGAGTAACCACGTTGTAGTCATGGTTGGCAAAGTTTACGGTATGCTGCATTCTCACTATGGTCAACCCAATATTTCTCCCCACAAGGAATCAGAATGCTGTTGGCTAAGGCCTACCTTCTCCCAACATTGCTGTATGGTTGTGAAATTTTTACGAAATTTTTGCGAATTGTGATGCAGCTAGCAAACGAAGGCTTGATTTCCTATTTAATAATATAACAAGGTATATTTATGGCTTGAGTAGAACAGATCATGTGCTCACTTTATCAAGGCAAGTTTTTGGGATCACATTTGTACAACTCTTGGAGTCTCAGACTATTATCTTTCTTCACAAGATTCTTTACACCCGGGAACCTCCATATTTGTTTAGATGTCTCAGGGGCACAAGATCCTGTCGTTGTAACTAACTTGTCCCGTGCAAACACTAATCTCTTATGTCTGATCGTCAGTTTTTCGTGTATGCTGCAAGACTCTGGAACGCACTTCCTGTACGGCTGCGAAGCATTGACAATACTGTACAGTTCAAGAATGAACTTGGGGGCTACTTTTGGGCGAAGTGAGTTTCTGGACAATCTATATTGCCTTGTTCATAAATTGTGATCTGTATTCATCTTATCGTTTATTGATTTGTTGTATATTTTAATTTTAATTTTAATTATCCACTTCTATAATTTTATAATTTTATAACTTTCTAATTTTATTTGTATACATCAATTTCTTTTTATAATTTATATTTCATTTTACTTTGGAATGAATTGTTGCAGATAAGTTAATTATTAAAAAAAAATATATATATATACTTCATGTCGTTACCACAGCTTAAAAAGGTTATTTCCTTAACGTCCTTAGATCAATTGTAGAGATAAATAAATAAAATATAAATTATTTTGCAGTAGAGGGACTCGGACCTATTTGAAATTAGCTGTATTGAAATTTCGCCAAGGTCTTCACCACCATAATTAATAATTACGTTGATTTCTAATAATAATATTAAAAATAAAGCAATATTATTATAGATTTTTAAAATGGATGTATAAAGTAAAGTCTCTATTTCGAGAGCAGATATTTGAGGCAACGGTCCATTTAGTCCGTCGAGTACGTCACGTCGAACTTTTCGATAAAATTGAAATTAATGTATTTCTACAAAGGGCAACCCAGTCAGAACTTCTTCGTCAACGCAACCGACAAAAGTTCGTCTACTCTCAACTTTTGAAGTACGACGCGTAGTTTGACAACCACTGGCTGAAATATTTATATTCGAAATCATGAACATCATTTTACTAAGGCGACCATACGTACTCTTTTTAAGAGTACAATCATCTATTTTAGTCCGCTGTCATCTGTAAAATTTGTGTCCTCTTTCTGTCATCTTTTTTATAATCGGTCAACTTTTGTCATCTTTAATTTTAAAAGCATGATGAGAGGAATGAAATCCTCTCCCTCCTATAAACTCAGAATTGCCGCAACAAAAACTGTCTAGTGTGAACCCCAACTAACCTTTCGCTTTTAAAAGTAAACGGTAACACTTATTTTCTTTTGGTAAGCTGTATGTGTACATGTACATGTACAAAATAACGACAAATTCTTGTTTTACGCGGAAAGTATACAATATATTAACATAAAAATTTTACACTATATGGATCACTTTATGGAAAATCGCGTTTTTGACTTATGACAGTCTTTTAGTAAATAAGCGATCTATATATGAGAATGTAAATTTATCTAAAGAATATGTAAAAAAAATCCATTTTTCACTATATTTCTTAATGTCCTCTTTTTTATTTTCCAAAATCTGGTCGCCTTAATTTTACGCATCAATTTTTAACAATTTCTATATAATATAAAAATGGAGGATGCATTAAAAGAAGCAGTTTAAATGTACCCTTATCTTTATGATGAAAGTTTAAAACACTATCGTTACAGACTTATAAAGAAAAGGTTTGGAATTCCATAGTAGTTGCTACTGAAGTAATTAAGAAATTTTCGCCTATATATTTTCATAATATATCAGGTTTTTCAATAAGAGCGCTACAAAAGTAATAAAACAAAACCGGTTTTAGATATCAATGAAATTCTTTATTCCTGTGAAAGTACGTTCGATGCCATTATGTATGGAACTCGATTTCTTTTGCATGGCCACCACGGGCACGCTTGCAGAAGTCCAGACGCTGAACACAATTTTCAACGGTTTTCAAGCATAAATCGGCCGATACTGCTGCAATTTCACGTTCGATATTCGTACGAAGTTCATCAATCGTCGCTGGCTTGTTGGCATAGACCATAGACTTGACGTAGCCCCACAGGAAATAATCTAACGGCGTCAAATCGCACGACCGAGGCGGCCAATCGACTGGGCCATTTCGTGAGATAACACGTTCACCAAACTTGGTTTACAGTAAATTGATTGTGGCATTCGCTGTGTGGCTTAAGGCGCCGTCCTGTTGGAACCACATGTCCTCCAAGTCCATATTATCCAATTGGAGCCAAAAATATTCGGTTATCATTGAACGGTAGCGATTCGCATTCACAGTAATGTGCCGGTCTTGATCATCACGGAAGAAGTACGGCCCAATGACGCCGCCGGCCCATAAACCGCACCAAACCGTAATTTTTTCGGGATGATGACGGAATGATGACTCATGGAGTACGTGTGGATTGCTGTCTAACCAATAACGCATATTTTGATTATTGACGAAGCCATTCAGCCAGAAATGAGCCTCATCATAAATTGGACGTAGTGCTCTTAAAGTTGAGGCGACTGACTCCGAATTTCGGTAGTAAATTTTAATAATTTCGACTCGTTGTTGGCTCGTATATCTTTCTCATGATGAAATGGCAAATCTTACTGAAGAGAAATGTCAAAAGAGCGGGAAAAAATATGGCGTCGTTTGCTGTCACTATCGATTTACTTTTGTAGCGTTTCTTTTGAAAAACCCTTTACTTTAGTAAACTAAAACGGTATTCGTTATCCGATTGCATAAATTAAAATACTATTCAGTGCATCACTAATGAAAATATGTATATTCACAATCGTTTAACCTATTTTAACTCAATTTTAATATTTAATAATACTACTTCAACCTTCCTTGTCCTCAGCCTTATATATGTACAGGGTGGCTGATGAATATTGCTACATTATGAAACCCAAATCACTTTTTTTCAGTTTATGGAATTCATTTTTCTTTTATTAATGTTAGAGCTCATTCAATTTTATTAAATATAGCTTAATTAGTTTTAAAAATAATGGATATTAAATGCCCCCCTGCTCGTTTATGCATGTGCGGCATCTTACCAAAAAGTTATTCATTACTGTTTGGAGAGTTGAGACAGGAATAGCCGCAATTGTTTCTCGAATGGATTGCTTTAGTTCGTTAAAATTTATTGGTTTTGCTTTGTAGACTTCCTGTTTGCAATAACCCCACAAGAAAAAGTCAGGTGCAGTAAGGTCCGGCGACCTGGGGGGCCAACGGAATGTGGAGTTTCTGGATATCAGCTTATTGGGAAATTTTCTTCGCTATTCTGTCATAACAGGCCGGGCTATGTGAGGAGTTGCACCATCTTGCTGAAACCACACTGAGTTGAAAGCAATTCTCATTCGGCGTAATTCTGGATAGAAAAAGCCTCTGAACATGGCCAAGTAACGGTCTCCAGTAACCGTAACGGTGTGACCGTTTTCTTCGAAGAAGTAGGGCCCGACAATGCAGCGTGATGAAACCGCACACCACACTGTAACACGAAGTGGATGTAATTCCGTCTCATGGAGTATCTGTGGGTTGGAAGCACTCCATATTCGACAATTTTGTTTATTTATGTTGCCGTTTAAATCGAAATGGGCCTCGTCAGACATAAAAAGACAGTTGATCATGTTTCCGTCCTCTTCCACCATTTGAAGCATCTTCTGGCAAAATTCCAAGCGAATCGGGAAGTCTGCTGCGTTCAATTTGTTGGCCATTTGAATTTTATATGGGAATAAGTCCAAATGCATATAAATATTATTCATAATTGACTGCAATGACTGTCTGCTTATACCCATTTGAGCAGATAAGCTTCTTGTCGAAACTCTTGGATTATTTTGTATGGCAGCAGCTACTGCAGCGATTGTTTCCTCCGTCCGAACTGAAGGGTTTCGATGGTAAGGTCTTCTGTTGACTGTCCCATGCTCGGCAAAATTGTTTACAAGTCTCATTATGGTCCATCTGCTCGGTGGATTGCCGCCAAACGTGCGCCTATACTCCCTTTGAACCGCAACTACGGACTCCAGTGCGTGATAGTGGCGGACAATCCAAATTCTTGTTTCAGTGTCCCAGTTATCCATTTTTGATAAATCTAACAATCAATCTGCAAAATTAAAAAAAAAACCAGATTCATTAAATAGAAAAAAAGTTATCACATTTTTTTTTTGGTAGCGGCTTTCATCAGCCAACCTGTATGTATATTATATAGAAAATCATCTATTTTTACAATAATATTTATAAAATTTCTAACTTCTATATCTATGTTTGGAACATTCTAATTAATGTTGTACAAGTTAGTGTATTTCAGGATAACTACAGTCTTTCCGTAATCTTCCCTTTATTACTATTACAATAAATTCGAAAATACCTTCCAATTCAAGTTTTGCAAAAATTTAAAAAAAAAATTAATTTCAAATCACTAATACGCACAAAAGCAGCATTTTTTAAGTCCGTGCTCAAAGTATTCATTGGGTATGCTTTCTATATCAACCTTGACGCTGTTTGTTAAAAAAAATTACGTGCGTGGTGACGTTTTCTATACTTAATTCGCTTTACGCATGCTTGCTGATGGGTTCATATGCGTACTGATAAAAATCGCTGTAAGCATTGAAATGCCTAAAAGTATGCCATGGTATTTTTGCTCTATTGCTTCTAATGCCGACCACTGCCGCAAAGCACTCTGAACAAATTTTAAAATAAATTATTACTATAAACGAAGAAAAGTGACAACCACAACAATTGTTACAAGTATTGAATTACATTTTCCAGAGATAATTAAAATTCTTTGCCAGCATTTCTCACTGCATTACTAATTAACAAAAGCGCGTTGAAATTTTGCCTGCCTAGCGCTCCATTGAATTTCAATCGCTTGGCGCCTAGTTGTGTGGTAGCATTGTGTTGCATTCGTACACATCATGGCGAATGCAACTAATAATTGTCAACAATTTATAGCTAAATATATTTAAATGTTATATTAGCAACAAATTGGAGCAACCATCGCTGAATACGTAAGTAGCTTCTTCACCCCCGTTCTACATGTATGATATTCAAGTTGAAGAAAAGCCGCGTATGACGCTTGACTGTCGGCTTACGTCAAAAATTTGATTATTATTTATTTTTTATTGTTTCAATTATTATTATTATTATTATTATTATTATTTTATCTTACACCATAATTAATTAAGAGTGCAAGGTGTTTGGGGAATGAGTACTAGCTACTGAGGCTTTCGACTCGAAGGGAAAAGGATTTTATAGAAAGAAACATTTTGGCGACCAAGCCCGTGGCAGGATTTGAACCTGCGACCCCTGCGGTGTGAGTCTAGCATGCTTACCACTAGACCACAGAGGGCGGCTGAAAGGAAAATATTTGATATAATTATCTTTCATCTAATCTACATCCGATCTCTCCATTTCTAGCATATAATTTTTGTCGGCTTTAACTTCGGAGAGGGAAATTATTTTCTATAATCCAGTAAGATTTGATTAATATTTAGGCTGTCATTTGTTCTTTATTAGTTCTTTATTTGAAGACTCTTTGCCAGGTTAGGCAACAATTTTGAAATATTTGTTACCTGCACAATTTCCACAGGTAAATGTGTGGGTCTGATTTCTACCTAATAAAAAATGTTGCACTATTCATTGCTGCGTATTTGTGTTCAATTATGTCAACATTGTTTACTTTAATTGAAATGAAATTAAATTGAAAAAATTCTACAAGAAAATTGAGAAAGAATATAAATCTCTTTCGTTCATTTCCCGATTGCGGCATGCATTGCACTATTTGAGGCATGTTGAATTTATGTTTGCTGGTATACTTTCCATAAGTCTTGCTTGCCTGCCGGGCTGCTAGGCTTGCACTGGGCACAGCAACATTGCAGAGCATACAACATCTACAATGACTGCGCTGACGCATAAATTACTATGTTCGAATTAAAACAAACTTCTTTAGCAAATGCGTCCAATTTGCCACATTCACAATTTGTAGCGTATGTCGGGGCTACTTTGGCTGCCGTGTTTGTTTTTTCTGCTGTGCGCACCTCATTCTAAGCCCCAGAAACAAATAAATAATTCTCGTAAATATCAAATGGATAAAGGAGTAACAACATTTAACCAGCTGTCAATAGCAATTGTCACAATTTTCCGATACAGCAGACTCGTTTGTTGACTCAATGACTGAATGACTGCCTGACTGGCCTTCTAAGCTAGCTGAGTGACTTAGTGGCTAAGTGGTCAGCACAGGTGAATAGCCGTTAAAATTGTATTGCTTTGCTTTTGGCGCTAGAAGCTCTAGTATCCGCGATTAGCGGCTGGGTTTCGTTATTGCTGGTTCTGTTGGAGAGAAGCATATTTCTTCACTCTTTCGATGAAAACACTGGTGCTAATAATTTCTATGTTGGTGATATTTCTTTTCTCCGCTACATGGACGACTGATTGCAGCATTTATGACATATTTTGCTGTTTCCAACAATTAATGATGGAATGTTATTATGACAAGTGCGAATGACTAATTGATTGACATTTTTAATTCATAAAAAAATATGAATTATTAGCAATTTATATGATGACTTAATTTGCAGGAGTTGTCTGCATGGGCTTTCGTAGAAACGTCGGAGGAGCGAAGAATTACGAGAGTTTTTCGAAGACATACCTATATGAGCATTTTCGACCTAACTAAAATAACTTTGGATTATTGTACCAAACCTTCAGTGTTCTTATTTGTGACAGCTTCTATATGCATTGAAGCTAATTAATTTTTAAATAACTAATAGCTTCAAGTTGATCAACCTGATCCATAATGCAAAAGATTATACCTTATTTAAATGGGTCTTTAATTATTATAATTGTGTGAGTCAAAAGTTTCGTGATATATTTTATTATGAGTAAGTCGCCTAAAACTTAACGGTAAACGTCTCGGGACACATTTATTTCTTTGAAAAACTATACCCTGCCACAATAAGCACCTTCCATAAGTAAAATTTTTAGCGCTTATTTCACTTATCTACCCATTTTTCACAAAAAAAACTTTGCCCAACATTTGGTTTGAGCATTTCGTTTGCTTTCATTTTAAGAAACACTCGTCCTACGGTTAAAAACTCCTTTTGCAACTTGTCTTATTAATGCCCTAATTCCGCATCGGCTGCGGTTATATTGTTACCGCAGAATAAAAGCTTTGCTAAAAGTTGTTAAAAATTGGTATTCCGCGCACAAATTAACCATTTATCATAAAATCATAAAGAATAATTAAACCTAAACATAACATATACTTTGTTTTTATCACTTCGAATAATAAAATTTTTTTCTTTATAAATAAAATTATATTGCTTTTTTTTTTTCTTCTTGTCAGTGGTGGTAAACATGTGTTACTGTAGCTTTTATTCAGTGGCTTTTTTTCAATAAATATGAAAACAGCTTTCTTAAACTTTGAAATCGTTACCGTGCTGAGCAGATACCAATTGATTGGTAACAATTAATGGTAACGTTGTTTGGGTTAAACACTTTTGTTTCCGGTAATAGTCAGAACAAGGGCAAGATAAAGTAAGAACGTTTGTGCTGGAGCTCTGCCTATATTTTTATCTAGCCACATCCAGCTAGTTATGTAACATCAGAAGAGTAACCCCCAACCACACATATCTCGCAAATTTACCAAGAGCGCTGTGGATAGGCACTACCTGCAAATTGAACGTGTTGTACCGTATCCACAACTGGAAATGAACTTCTACCATGAATGTGTTTAATGATTTTCCGTTATTACAAACTATATATAGGCACTACCTGCAAATTGAACGTGTTGTACCGTATCCACAACTGGAAATGAACTTCTACCATGAATGTGTTTAATGATTTTCCGTTATTACAAACTATAGTGCTAGTTGGAGAGGTCGCAACGTCAACTGGTGTCAGGTAAATATTTTCGTTATCTTTACTACTATATATTCAACTTATATTTAAAACGAATAGAAAGGTGTGTTCTATCAAAGAACATAAATATAATAAGAAGTCTCACCGCTGGCAGAACAAAATATTTGATTTTCTCTAATTCTGCCATGGCTAGTGCGCATTTAACATTTGGGCTCAGCCTGAACCCAGCAAAGTCTGAAGTCATGCTGTTCACTAGAAATTACAAATACCTTCCTTCGTTCTGCACAAGATTCATGGCACTTCGCTTAGATTAAGCAATAAAGTCAAATATCTAGGTCTTATATTTTATCCGAAGCTCAGCTGGAAGGCCAATCTTGCTGAAAGGGTCCGTAAAGCAACGTGCAGGCAGCACTAGATGGGGTCTGTAACCTCGAATCATGTTCTGGCTCTACACAGCCGTAGTTGAACGAAACCTCCTGTACGGAGCTATTTTCTGGTGGTCGGCTACTGACAAGGCTTATAGCCTGAATCCAATAGACAAAGTGAGAAGGAGTGCAGCTGTGTTGATCACTGGAGCTCTACGCTGCACATCTACGAGGGCTCTTCTTACAATTCAATGCCGGTTACCCTCAAAGCTTCTGGTAAAGAAAACAGGACAAGACTTAAAGCATTTAAACGGTGGGCGAGGATGGACCTGGGACACGCTTGTATCCTCAATTAGGTCTTGCCTATCCCCAGCTCTGCCCGAATCATCCGTAAACGGGGGTTCGACTTTATTATCCCATGTAGTGACTACTACGGTACGGAAGGAGATAGCGGCTTTGAGTGGGGACCCAACAAAATGAACATTTATACACATTCAAAACTCAAACCGAACAAAACAATGCCCAACCCAGCAGGGGGGAGAAAAACGCTGGTCAGGCATACCATACCATTGAATTACCACCTCGCTCACGGTGGGTGGCACCTATTTCGTCGGTGACAAAGCCGACCTTTAAGCGGGTAACTCCCATGATTACCTGCAAATCTACCGCTATCATATCAGCCAATGCACCGGTTAGGCCTCTCGCAGCCGCAAAATTGAATTGCGTGCCGAAAGCAGTAGCCACACGCTCCAACCCAGCTTTAGGTGCAAACCACGTCAACGCCTCCACTAGAGCCTATAGGACGTGCAGGTCAGCCCGCCGAATTTTGGGCAGTTTGGAATCCGCCGACCCTGACTGAGAGAGACGGGGAGGGCTTAAAATGGCCCAAGGAGCTGTAAATTGCCGTCCAACCTCTGTTCAGAAGCAGCAAATATCGGCCGAACGGGCTGCTCAATCTGTCCCTCGGGACACCAAATGGCGTTGCTTGACTCGAGCCCCTCGTCCGGACAGACGTCAGTAGCCTGCTCCTCCCAGGTTACAGCCCACCAGACCTTTCAATGAGATTGTGAAGGAAGGCTTGACCTGGGTTATCATTGATACTGGCAACAGTGGTGGTACCATCTCTCCAGTAAATTGGAAGTTGGTGGAGTGGGCCTTTCTAAGGGTTACATGGAACTCATGGTACTGAATCCTGGTCCATCCCCCTTCTGGCGTGATGCAGGTTGGTACCAAAGTCACGTTAAACTAATCTCGTGCTCGGATCAGCGGATCTAATCAAGCTCGCGATTGACAAAGTGGAAGAAATCTGGCAGAGTGCCAAGCTCAAGGCTGTCCCCATCCATGAAATCCCACTGGGTCGGATATCTAAGGCTTTGGTTCCTTCGGAACCTTCTACTCCGAATCAGAGCTTCGTAATCCTGAAGATGAGCAACAATGATCTCCCTGCTATCGACTGGAAAGTCGCCAAAATTAGTGAACCAAAAGGCAGTGGTCGGGAGATCATCATCACCCTCAATGAGAAATCATTAGCTCCTCTGGAGACCCGTAAGGGTCTGATCAACTACGGGTTTGATTCGATCACTCTCCGAGTGTACAAATTGTAGGGCATCACACTCAGGGAGATGCCGATGCTAAACCTGTCCCAATGGACACCAATGAGGACAGCGCTACCTCCGACGGAGGAGATAGCGTCGGCCCAGCTGATAGAAGAAGCTCCATCGCCTCTGGCAGCGGATATAGCTACTTCTCCAGCTAAGAATTGGTTAGGGATTTTTTTGACCGACAAGACCCTATGTGTGATGGCGGCGCAGGCTCGCGTATGTCCGATGAGGACAGTGCGAACGTCATCGTCATCGTCAACCCGCAAAATGCTTAAGGTCTGATACCAGAAAAATGGGTGAGTCCCTTTGTGAAGTTATACTGGATCTCGTTATAGCTAACCGACGTTCCTGACTCCTAACAGGGATGAAGATCTCGACATCACCGTAATCGGTGAGCAATTCTCGACCCTCGTTACCAACTGGTCCGTCTCTCAAGAATATTCATTTTTGGATCATAGGTACCTAACTTTCGAAATTGATGTAGCAGCGACCACTGAAACTAGGTCAGACAAACCAATCAATAGAAAGCGCATAAATTGGACCTTATTCCAGTCCACCCTGGAGTCTAGCTTGTCACCGACCCCACCTCCCATCGAGAACTGGCTTGATCTTGACCAGGCACTCGACACAATCATAGCAGCCCCTCACAAACAAGATAAAAACATCTTGAAAAAACCTCCATGGTGCAGCAGGGAGATTGCCGATTTACGAGTAGCTTGTAGAAAACTCTTCAATACAGCCAAAGTCAGAAACGACTGAACTCCTTTCAAAATAAAACAATATGAACTCAAGTACTCCATTACGAGAGCGAAAAGAGCGTCACGGAGGAACTTATTTGAACAAATAGAATCCCCCGACGAAACTGGACGGCTACGCCGGATCCTCAGTTCTCCGCACAAACTACTAGACTTTATTCAGAGACCCGATGGTCACTGGACTAGCTCATGTGCCGAGACGCTTGAAGTCCTGTGGGACATCCATTTTCCAGGCAGCGCAGATTTCGCTGGTCAAGCATATCACCAGTTCAATCAGATTGTCCCTGGTAGCTTATGCGGGACCGAAATAAAACTTACGTGGACCATCCCCAGTTTTGCTCCCTTTCCCCGAGTCCGGATGGTATCATCCATGCGGACATACAAGAGGGAGCCTATTTAATGCTACCATGGCTAGTGCGCATTTACAACGCCTGCCTCAGACTGATGTACACTCCTATTGGCTGGAAGGAGTCTCCTGTAGTCTTTATTCCGTGAGCTGGGAAGGCATACCATAATAAATCCAACGACTACAGACCAATCATTCTGTCCTTGGTTTTTCTGAAGACATTGGAAATGCCCTAGATCTCCATATCAGGCCATCCATCTATCCAACCTTCTCTCCAAATTTTAACATACCTACACCAAGGGCAAGTCGGTGGAAACTGCGCTACACGTGCTCATTTTTAAGGCATTTAAATCCCTTCAGTGAGCAAAGGCACACCTCAGGGCTGAGTCATGTCTCCCCTCCTCTGGAATTTAGCAGGTAACACTGCTCTCAAAAGACCAGAAGATCGCCTTTGCTGCATAGTAGCTTATGCAGATGACATTGCTATCACTGTCTCAAGTAAATTCCCTCAAACACTTTCTTTGCACCAAATTTGGGCTCACCCTAAATCCAGCAAAAACTGAAGTCATGATGTTCACTAGAAGGTGCCAAATACCTTCCTTCATTTTGCTCATGATTAACGCCACTTCGCTTAAATAAAGCAATAAAGTTAAATACCTGATACTTGTTCCACAGCTCAGCTGAAAGCGAATCTAGCTGAGAGGGTCCGTAAAGCATAGTGCGCGCTTTATTGCTGTAGGAGGGCAGTTAGCACTAGATAGGGCCTGCAAACTTGAATCATGATCTGGCTCTACTCAGCCGTGGTTGAACCAGACCTCTTAAACGGAGCTGTTTCTGGTGGCCGGCTACTGTCAAGGCTTGTAACCTGAACGCAATTGCCAAAGTAAGAAGGACTGCAGCTCTGTTGATCACTGGAATTCTACGCGTCACACATACGTCTTTGCCTTTCTAGGATGGCTACCCCCAAAGCTTTTGGTAAAACAATAAGCCAAACTGGTTGCTACCAGACTCAAGGCACTTAAAAGTTGGGCGGGGATGGACCAGGGACACGCTAATATCCTCAACTTGCCTACCACCAGCTCTGTTGACTATGCCTGTGCGAATTCCAACCTTAAACGGGGGCTCGACTTTATTATCCCAAGCAGAGACGACTGGAGCGGAAACCTCACCGATGCTCTCCACGCATTCTATAGTTCACATAGTCAGGCTACCTGGTTACAGGAACATCGAGGGAAATTGCGAGGCAGGTGAACTTGCCAAAGCAGGCACATTGCTATCCGATATATACCCATTTCTGGATATATACATCCCTCGCGCTACAGCCTGGTTGGCGATCAAAAACAGGTATTTCCATGAGACCAACAATCTATGGGCGGAGGTCCTTGTAATTTTTCAAGGATAACCTTGCCTAGCCTCAGCAAGAAGCATACGCTTCATCTGCTTCAACTTGGATGCGAGTCCATCGACATTACGATTTCGGTGCTGACGGGGCATTCCATGATGGGGAAGCATGTGGCTAGACTGGGTTTGCCCTTTAACGATTTCTGCCGTGGGTGTGGTGCTGACGAAAAAAGAGTGCTACACCTTATGTGTCAGTGCCCATCTTTAGCCAGACGAAGAATGCAGGGCTCCTTTCTTCATCAGCCTAACAGATCTCGCAACCTGTAACATTGGAGACGTAGCCAAATTTACAAAATTGTGAGGTTGGTTCAACACTTTGTATTCGGGATGTCGTGCTGCCTCCAGTGCTGCATAGTCGCTCATCGCCTGAGCGGTAACTATACGCGTCTTAGGTGGTCAGAACGTGTGCTTCGCTCCATCCGTGGTATCACAATGGGCCATTATTTGTGCCTAAGTGTGCTTCTTGCTGTCACTCCTAAATAAACATAAACCTACGAGATAAGTAGGCGACCAAACTACAAATCATGATATGGGGCAGACTACACAATTTTAAGTTTTTTGTTGTGAATTGGACGCACAAGTATAAAAGTTAGTAAATTTTGAAGTTGCATCAGTGTTTCATTTTTTACTTAAGGGTAGCACTGTTATACCGATATCTCAAATTGACAACAGTACTTTATTGTCACAAAATTTCAAGGTCTTATCACGCACCAGTCAAAAGTTACAGCTTTTCAATGTTGCAAACTTTGATAGTTATATTACGCACAGTATACAAGTTAGTGAATTTTGAAGTTGCATCAGTGTTTCTTTTTTTATGTATGTTTGTCTGCTCAAATGTAAAATAAAAACCAAAAACTTAACTCGTAATATCAAAGAGAAAATGAAATATTGCAACATTCATAAACACAATGTTTTATTTCAATTATAGAATCGTTAGCATAACAAAAAGCAATGACAGTAAGTCTGCACAACTAATTGTAAATGGTGTTAAGATGAGAGGTGTTAAGATGAGAGATAAAATGAAAAATAATAATATATATATATATATATATATATATATATATATATATATATTATATATATATATATATATATATATATATATATATATATATATATATATATATATATATATATATATATATATATATATATATATATATATATATATATATATATATATATATATATATATATATATATATATATATATATATATATAGGAAAAAGAGTGATGGTAGTCTTTTGTTCTGCGTGCCCGAAGATATACAAGTAAACGTTTTGTACAAATATCATGACGAAATGGGCCAAGTAGGGCGAAACAAAGTAGTTGATTTAATATCAAAAAGTTACTGGTTTCCGAAGATTAAAGAAAAAGTGGCAGGTCATATCCAAAACTGCTTGAAGTGTCTTATATACTCTTCTAAGCATGGCAAGACAGAGGGTCTCCTGCATAATATTCCCAAAGGAAATGTTCCTTTCGACGTAGTACACATTGACCATTATGGGCCAATAGAGAAGGCGAGAGCGAACAAATATTTGTTGGTTGTCGTTGATGCGTGTAGCAAATCTGTCAGACTGTATCCAGCTAAGACCACAAGCACGAAAGAGGTGGTTCCGGCGTTGTCTGACTATTTTCGGTCATATAGTCGGCCAAGTTGTATAATCTCCGATAGGGGTAGCAGTTTTACGTCAAGTGAGTTTAGGGAGTTTCTGGAAGGAAATGGTGTTAAACATATCAGAATAGCTACAGGCTCACCACAGGCCAATGATCAAGTTTAAAGAATCAACCGAAGCCAAGGGCAGATGATAGCGAAAATGATAGAGCCGAGTAGAAATCTTTATTGGGACCAAGTGGTGGAATCAGTGGAATATGCTCCTAATAATACAATACATAGAACGTTGAATGAGTATCCTAGTAAGATGTTGTTCGGTGTCCAACAGAGAGGAGGTAAAGTAGATATGTTGAAAGAAAATCTAGTGGAAATTAGCGAAAGCGTAGAAACGAAAGGTAAATAATTTAAAATACGAAAGGAGGCGGCGTTAAAACAAGAAGCCATGCAGAACTATAATAAATATTATGTTGACAAGAAGCGAAAAGGACCGACTGAATATCAGGAGGGAGACTATGTAATGGTAACTAATTTTGACTCACACGTTGGTGTGCCCAGAAAACTCATACCGAAATTTAAAGGCCCATATCAAGTTGTCAAAGTTTTGCGAAACGATCGATACTTACTGCAAGATGTAGAAAACTTTCAACGGTCAAGAACTCCATATAAGGGCGTGTGGGCAGTGGAACATATAATACCGTATTTTAAGACACGCAAAGGTTCTGTCAGTGATTAACAGAAGATCAGGGGATCTTTACAGTCAGGATAGCCGAATTGTAGTAGGATTAGTTAAGTGTTAAGAATATGTAGTAAATAAGTGTAGCAATAAGCGTGTATGTATATCAATAGCACATAAGAATAGAGCCATAAGTGTATATATGTATAGTGTGTAAGCAATTAGCAATAAATCCGAATTGTCGTAGGATTAGTTAAGTGTTAAGAATATGTAGTAAATAAGTGTAGCAATAAGCGTGTATGTATATCAATAGCACATAAGTATAGAGCAATAAGTGCATATACATATGTATAGTGTGTAAGAAATTTGCAATAAGTACATGAATAGTATATAAGCGCGAAGAATAGTGTATAAGCAATGAAATAAAGATTAATTTGGAGTTGATCGTCAAACAGAGCAGACGTGCGTAAGTTATTTCCGGCTACAAAACAAGTGAATCACATTCCATAATCAGATTCACGGTAGATTTCAAAAGCCGAGTGTTGAAATATGCGAACACCGAAATACTGTTATTCATTGGTGAGGATAAGTATGGAGGTATCCAACAAGCTATTATATCGTGGCGGACAAAAATCCCACCGAAGTCAGAGACAGTTATATGGGCCAAAATGGACCAAAAAAAGTGGTCAAAATTTGAAATTCCGCCAGAACCATAAAGAAAGGAAAGGTAATTGGAAATTGTCAGGCAATTTCGCAATAGTGAACTTTGAGAGGCACGAAAAGTAAGATACGAGATACTAAAAAGCAATTGGACGATGTAGCGAAAGAATGGATAAAGTTGCATAAAGAACTTTCATGCAGCAGTTGTAGAGCTGAAAACGAAAACAGTTGAATGAAATTCATGGAAACATCAGAAATCGCACAAAACTAATAAGTGAAAAAATGAAAGCCAACGAGCAAACTCCAAGTGATTTCAAGAAGGGCAGCTAGTTATGCTTCATAATCCGCAAAATAAAAAGGGACTATCGCCAACAATTCAAACACACTGGGACGGTTCTTACAAAGTGATAAAGCGGATTAACGGTGTAGAATACCGCATCCAATTGGCGAGAAATGTCTGGAGCAAAATGAAAGTCGGCTATCTGGAGAGGCTTCCTCCTTATAAAGGTTGCAGTATTATGTTTGTTCGGGACGAACAAGATTAAGTGGAGGGCAGTAAAATATAAATGATTGCATAATTTTAGGACATGTTTATTAAGATCAGTTCACCAGGAGAGAGGTGTATTGAAGTAGCCAAGACACAATCTATTCGAAAAAAGCTTACTCTAGAACCTTCTTGAAACTTCTTTCGAAGTGTAGATAATATTCTAGAATGTTCTCGAAACTTATTTGGAAGTGTGACAATAAGGTCGATTGTTCCAGAAACTGTGGAGAATATTCTAGAATGTTCTACTTCAACATATGAAAAGTTTAAATAAACGATGAATCTGCTGATGGGCAATCATCGTAGGTCATTGCGACCGAGCCAGCTGTAGGGCTGGAGAACCTAACTTCGGTTGCGTGCAGAGTGGTTGGACATGCACCTAACCAAATTACAACAACATCTACGTTGGTAGGTGTTGTTGACCAACTATGCCCCGCATCAACATCTACGGTGTTGATTGCAGGTGCAAAGAATGAAACCTTTCGCGTTTCGATGCCACCACCACAGAATCCTGAATCGGGTCATGAGTCAATGGACTCTTCTGACACTGATACACTGTGTGGTGACAACAACAGTGTGACCTCAAAGAAATCTGGGTGCACGGTTATTGGTTCAGACCTAAGCAATCTGAACTTAAAAGGGGACTTCATAAAAATGACGTCGGCAGAGAAGAGGACCTTCAAGCAAGCGATGACAAGTGGTCACTCTAGAGAAAAGGCTCTAGAGATTGCTAAAAGGAGGTCCACGGCGAAAAGGGCTCGCTCAGTAGAGTCACCAACAGAAACGCCATCTGTCAAAAAGACCAAAACGTCACCTTATGTAGGTAAGCCAACGTTCAGTCAGGTGGCCAGTATTATTCGGCTGGGAATTGTTCCGACCGATTTAGCAAGGGCACCATTCTCAAAAGAACAGTTGGCTCTTATCCAGGAGACCGTTATTGACGTGATGATAGAGGTCAGCGACAATAACGAAAAGCCAGTATTTGAGGGCCTAGCACACAGAAACGGATGGTTACTGTTCTTATGCTCAAACGAGAATACGGCAACTTGGATGAGAAAACACATCGGCCTGATAAAAGGGAAATGTTGTTTGGAGATGACACTCGTTGAGGAAGCAAATTTTCCAAAAACATATGTGGTCAGAGGCTACTTCCCACAAAGCACCGAGCTCACTAACGAAAAAGTTCTTGCGACCATTGGGGCGCAGAATGAAATGGCAGCCAAGAATTGGAAGGAGATCCAGAGGTCAACCGAAGGTGCGTCACTTCACCTGGTTATCGCGGTGGACGATGAATCACTGTCTAAACTGTCACAGTGTAAGGGGAGGATAGCCTATCGCTATGGACACGTGCGTCTCATTTTAAAGAGAAACAGAGGCGCAGAGAATGCCAGCGATAGCTCAAAAGAACAAACAACGCCGACACTCGGGAGCAGTGCTGAAGGGCATGCTGGGGACACAAGGTCCAACGAAGTGGAGGCCGACAAACCATCGACTAGCAAAATCGCGCTACAACGACAAAAACAAATCGCACGCGCAACAACAACAACAAGAAAACGCGGTCTCGCAGTATGGCATGCGCCGAAAGCGCCTCAGCACCAAAAACCAAAAGCCAAGAATACTGGGGGTCATAGGGATCACAAAAATAAGGGTCCTAGGGGCGCGAGGCTCCAGAAACTCGCTGCGGAAAGCCGCCGCGAATGAGCACTCTTAGAGTGCTACAAGCGAACTTGCACCATGCTAAAGGAGCATCGGCCACCCTGTGCAAGATATTCGCCACCGAAAACCTATCCATGGCGTTAATACAAGAGACATGGACAATTGGGGGCCAAATCAAAGGTCTTTCAAACAAGGGATGCAAGTTGGTTTATTATCACAGTTCGCGGCCCAGAGCTGCGATTATGATTGATTATAATACTAACTATTTTCTCATTTCAGAATTCACTAGTCAAGATCTAGTAGCCATCCTTGTTGAAGTCTCAACAGAGAAGGGAACGCAGGAAATTGTTTTGTGCGTCCGCCTACTTTCCAGGTGACTCCAACATTATACCTCCCGTGGGGGTGCAGGGGCTTATTGGGCACTGCCAAGGTAACAATCTGCAGTACGTGATTGGCTGCAATGCAAACGCGCATCATCATGTCTGGGGAAGCTCGGACATCAACAACAGGGGTGAGTCTCTCTTAAGTTTTCTCTTAAGCAAAAACACAAACATTTGTAATAAGGGTGCAAGACCAACCTTTATTAACGCGGTTAGAGAAGAGGTACTAGACCTAACTCTAACCAGTCCTTACATCGCCAATTTTGTCAGAAATTGGCATGTATCTGACGAGCCCTCTCTGTCAGATCACTTGCTTATAAGATTCGACCTACCAGGTGAATCTGAATTAAAATATGAAGTCTTAAATCCAAAAAAACAAATTTTAGACTATATAGAGAATTATTAGAATCAAGATCCGACTCGCTGTCTACACGTATAAGTTCTGTTGGTGAACTCGAGGAGGCGGTGTATCGACTAAACGATATAATAATCTCAGCATATCATGAAAGCACTGTGGTCAAAACTCACAATGTGACACGCAAGGTCCCATGGTGGAATGACAAGCTTGCAGATATTCGTAAAAAGATAAGAAAACTGTTCAATCGTTGTAAACGCACGAAGGTGTGGGACGACTATAGGGTCGCTCTGACAAATTACAACAAAGAACTAAGAAGATCCAAGCGTGAGTCTTGGAGGAAATTTTGCGAAAGCATAGTCGAAACGCCAGAGAGCGCTAGACTCCATAAAGCTTTACGCAAAGAACACGCGAACGGTGTTGCAACTTTAAGAAGACCAGATGGGTCTTATACAATGAAGAGGAGGGACACTTTAAAATACCTGCTTCAAGTGCACTTCCCGGGGTCAACTAGAGTGTCAATGACACTGGATCAGCCGTCATGCGACCAATGGGCCGTATTAGACAAAAAATCCTGGAGTTTGTCTGGAGTAATATTTACCCCAGACAAGGTTAAATGGGCTGTTGGGTCCTTTAAACCATTCAAGACACTAGGTGAGGATAACATTTTTCCAGCCCTCCTGATAAGAGGACTGGATATAATGCTTGAATCACTTGTTGATATTTTTAGGAACAGTTTCAGCAGGGAGTACATACCATCCATATGGCGTAAAGTTAATGTGGTATTTATTCCAAAATTGGACAAGAGGTCCAGCGAACTGCCTAAATCTTACAGACCTATCAGTCTCACGTCGTTTCTTCAAAAACTATAGAAAGATTGGTGGATCTACATATTAGAGAAACGCTAGACAGAACAACACCACTGCACCAATCTCAGTTTGCATATAATAGGGGAAAATCCACGGAGGGAGCGCTTCATTACCTTGCAACAAAGATAGAGAAAGCTCAATATTCCAAGGAAATTGCTTTATGTGCATTCTTAGATGTCGAGGGCGCCTTTGATACTACCGGTTACGACTCTATAGGGGGGGGGGGGCTATGCTCTGCAAAAATATCGATAAACCGACTGTTGGGTGGGTTAAAACGATGTTAAAAAGCAGAGAAATTAGCTCATCTCTTGGAGACAAGGCCGTATCAGTCAAGGCAATGAAAGGCTGTCCCCAAGGCGGCGTAGGGCATAGACCCCTTCTATGGTCTTTAGTTATTGACGATCTGTTAGTCAAACTACAAGGGTTATGCTTTGAGGCAATTGGATATGCTGACGATCTTGCTGTCATTATTAGTGGCAAATTTGAAAGAACAGTATCCGACAATATGAATCAGGCTCTAGCCTTCACCTCAGAATGGTGTCGCGAAGAGGGGCTATGCATGAATCCTAGCAAAACGATTCTCGTTCCTTTTACAAACAGATTAAAATTAAGCCTCGGTACAATAGCTGTTGAGGGAATTAATGTAGAATTATCCGAAGAGGTCAAATATCTAGGTGTAGTTCTGGATAAGCGACTGAATTGGAACTCTAACCTACACTCTGTGATAAACAAAGCCACAAGAGCTTTGTGGGCATGTCGAAGTACCTTTGGTGTAACATGGGGTCTAGACTCAAAAAGGATACACTGGATGTATGTAATGATGGTTAGACCAATCATTACCTATGCATCCCTTGTGTGGTGGCCCAAGACAACAAAAGAATCTGGTAAGAAAATGCTTACAAGATTTCAAAGGCAGGCTTGCGTGGCAATCACCGGTGCCATGCGAAACTGCCCAGCCGCTGCTATTGAGGCCATAACAGGACTATCCCGACTTCACGCATTCGTGAAAAAATGTGCTGCTAGAAGCGCATTAAAGATGAAGATCTTGTCTAGACAAGAGCCTCATGACTATGGTCATTTCAATATTTTAAATAACATAACAGATCAAAACATAATCTGCTCAATAACGGACTATATGATTCGAAAACGAAAGTTTGATCGCAATTTTGAGATTATTATCTCAGACCGTGATGAATGGGACATAGGAGGACCTTGGGTCGACCCTAGAAGTCTAGAATGGTTCACGGACGGTTCAAAAACAAACACCGGAGTCGGTGCAGGGGTCTATGGACCAAATACCAAAATCTCAGAACCAATGGGCTGGTGGCCTAGCGTCTTCCAGGCTGAAATTCAAGCAATCTCAATCTGTGCGAGGACAAATCTGAAAACGCGAATCAAGGGCGCACACATAGCTATCTATTCAGATAGTCAAGCTGCATTACAGGCATTAGCTTCATATTCTTTAGAATCGAAACTGGTGGAAGAATGCTTCAACAACCTACAATCTCTAGGGGCAACAAATAAGGTTGCAATTTGCTGGGTCACACGGGGATTAAAGGCAACGAAATTGCTGACGAGCTGGCTAGGGCCGGTTCCGTAGCAAGCCTCATAGGTCCGGAGCCATACGGTGGTATCAACTGGGCGGAGGCTAAATCTAGGGTAGATAACTGGAAACATAGTCTCAGACTGTCACACTGGGAAGGGGTAGAGGGGCTTCGCCAAGCCAAAAGACTGGTAATGCCATTCACCTACAATAAAGAATTGCGCAATATGTGCAAAGCAGACATAGGATTTAGGTTTCATCTTCTTCTAGGCTCTGTCTAGAAGAAGATGAAACCACGGAACACATACTGTGCGACTGCATTGCGTTTGCAAGAACCAGAATGAATATATTCCACTGCGACCAGTTGGCTCTGGAGGAATTAAAGAATGCTCTGGTTATGGACATTCTCAAATTCATCCATAAAGCGGAAAAGATAATGAAAGAACATGACTTTCAGCTACTTCCTTTCTCTAGAGAAGGAACATCTAGGTAGAAAAGAACCTGATAAATTATTGTGACGATTTGACATCACCAAACGCACGAAATGCTATGGCATTACGGAAGAAACGCCGGTACTAAACCTATAGGGCATAGTAGATCGGACGACTGTGATCACATGGATCATAGATGACAAATGTAGGATGACACAAAAGATCTTTTAGGTCGCAGTGTCGGCCATTGGGCAAACTACTAAAGCTAAATTATTATTATTATTATTATTACTGCCTCCATATACGTAGCTTTAGATTTGTTAGCGCTGAACACTCCGCATCGCGAATGCCATATACGAAGGTGTCCATCATACATCTCTCAGTAATCTCGCCTAGATAGGCAAGATGGTCCAACCGCTCCACTTCCGCCGCAAACTCTTGTAAGCCGCAAGTCGTGTTCGGCTTTCGTAATAGTCTCGCTCAATTTCTGAGATGAAATACATCAACACCGGCACCTTTCAATGACACGATTAATGCCGCCACTTTCTCGGGACTACTCCAACCATTTGTGTTGGGGTAGTCTCAAACTGCAGTCTGGATACGCTAAATGTCGTGGTTCCATCATAGATAGGAGGCTTCAGTTTTATTGAGGATAAAGCTGGCACGGGCAATGTACCTTCCTGTAGTAGCTGAATCCGCTGTTCTATTTGTTGCTTAAATTATTTCTGCTTTTGCTCGTTCGCCATGAAATTTTTTTCTACAGATTTCTCGAACGATTCCTGCTGTGTCTCATTTTCACAAATCTTCCTGTCTATTATCTCGGACATCTCTTTCATTTGTAATCGCTGCTGCATCCTGTCATCGCTTTGCTGTAAGCGTTATTTGGCGTCCTGTTTGACGGATGCAACAGTCTTTTCGACGGATTTAGCACTTTGTTGTAACTGCATCCGTATTGCCCCGATAAGTGCGCTCATGCCAAAGTTACCCATATTAATTTCTGGGGTGTTTCTGCGTGTCGAGATGTCGTTGGCTCTTCAAATTAAAATTCATGCTCATCTCACGTCTATACACTGCTCCTCTAAAGCGCTTCTTAATCATACCTGCAGCTCTGCTGCTTTCGAGTTTCAAGAAGGTTCTAGAGTAAGCTTTTATCGAATAGATTGTGTCTTGGCTTATACACAACTCTCGCGTGGTCAACTGCAACGAATAGAGGTTCCTAAAAGTATGCAATCATTTATGTGTCAATATATATATATATATATATATATATATATTATATATATATATATATATATATATATATATATATATATATATATATATATATATATATATATATATATATATATATATATATATATATATATATATATATATATTTATATATATATATATATATATATATATATATATATATATATATATATATATATATATATATATATATATATATATATATATATATATATATATATATATATATATATATATATATATATATATATATATATATATATATATATATATATATATATATATATATATATATATATATATATATATATATATATATATATATATATATATATATATATATATATATATATATATATATATATATATATATATATATATATATATATATATATATATATATATATATATATATATATATATATATATATATATATATATATATATACATACATATATATATTTATTTATTTATAATTAGAAGTAAAATTATTAATAATATTACTATAATTTTGAAAAAAAAAATAAACGGCAGCACTAGCAGCGGGTCTATCGGCTGGAGGATGTATTAAGAGGTTACATTATATATTACTAGTTTTATATGTAACAAAAGTAAATAATATTAAACTTAAAAACTTAAAAACTTAAAAAACTTAAATTAAAAGTAAAATGGAACAATGAAATATAAAAACGAGTACAGAAGTCCGAAGTCGGGTTAGACCGACTTCGAAATACCCTTTACCTTTTCTTGTGCGTGCGAGTTCAACAAAGAGGATATTTTCTTCATAAGTCATCATTAGGAGCATATTCAGGGTAATTTTGTGTAGGTCGAAAGTTATAATAATATGTCAAAAGTGGGCGTGGCTGTAAAAATAACACGCCAATTTTTTGTGTGGTGTTTAATATTAGTACCCGCAACCTTCCTGTGAAATTTCATTGATAAATCTTTAATCACAGTAATGATTTTTGGCTAATTGTGGGCGTGGCAGTTGTATAATGATTTCCATATTCTGCACACACACTATTATGGACCCCATGTATATTTCTGCCAATTATTATTCCGCTGGCATCAATACGAGCATCGGTAGGCTAATTTTAATCTTAGACCCGAAAGCTCCCTATATCGAAAGTGGGCGTGTCTTTGCTCTGATCAGCCCCATTTGTTGCAGATAGCTTTATAATGTCCACTTCCCGTGAAATTTCGTCGCGGTGACTAGCGGAGAGCCGCCTTGGGATGAGTATGCTTTTGGCAACAAGGTTGATATCGTGCAAGCGGAGAGGATTATTGTATTCCAGACGATCAGCGATGTTAGGTAGACCAGATTCCGAATAGCTGCGTGGTATGGGGCAAAAAGGTGTTTTAAAGAATTACCGCATGAGTGACCATAGATGAGCAGGCCGTAGTCCACGACGGATAGCATGAGCGCTTTTGTTACATTGCACAACGTGTAGACGTGTATATGGGAGTGTTTTGACGCCAAGTATTTAATCAGATTGAGTCTAGTTATTAGTTTATTCCTGATATGTAAACAGTGGTGTTTGAAGTTAAGGTTGCAGTCAAAAATTACGCCTAATATTTTGACCTGCATAACATTGTTGATGTTTACATTGTTGTAAATCAAATTAATATTAGGGCAGTTTGCATATGTGTATTGTATTACATTTCTGGAATGATAAATGCTATTCAAAATATCAGTGAATAATTCGGCGACCATGTTTAAATCATTATTTTTCGAATAAATTAAAACGTCGTCCGGGTAGATACAATGTTCGACTTTGTGTTTTATCAGAATTTGGCTTAACTCAGCGATAATAAAAATGACCACAGAAAGGGGAGATCCTTATGGAACGCCGTTATGTAGATATTGTAAGTCTGAGAGGGCATCACCTACTTTAACTTTACATCTACGATTGGTTAAGAAGGATTTGACATACTGAAATATTTTTGGTCCGATATGCCAATTTTGCAGTTGTCTTAAGACAATGTGAGCACTTTTAGGGTCAAAAGCCTTCTCGAAATTTAAACTAAGCGCCGTTATATGGTTTTTACTAGACAGGGCGTTGGATACAACGTGCTCAAAGTGCAGGAGGGCATCTATACTCCCATCTGATTTTTTAAAGGCAACCTTGTTGCTGCTAATTAATTTATTTTTTGTGCAAAACTACATGATTCTGCTTGCTTTTTTCAAGGATTTTACTTATGCATGGGAGTAATGATATTGGGCGATACCCGGCGGGATTATCGGGAGAATTTTTAGGTTTCAGGATTGGAAGAATAGTGGAACGATTCCAACGCTGCGGAAAGATACCTTTATCAAAAATTGAGTCGTAGAGGTTCAATATACGGGTTTTCATAGAGTAAGGGATATTTTTTAAAATCGGGTATGAGATGCGATCAAACCCGGGTGTTTTGCCTTTAGTCCCGGTGATTGTGTATTCGTATTCACAAGATGAAATTGGTTTTGCGATTAATTCGGCTGATGTGGTTAGAGTTCTAGGTGGGATATATTTATTGTTTAAAACGGAAGTTTTAGCTGATGCGAAGTGGTTTGAGAAATTGCTGTCATGAGAGTAAGTAGCCCATTTATGTGCAAGGAAGTTAGCTATATCTTGGCCACGATGTAAGGACCCTGTGGGTGTGGTTAGTAAGACGATGCTATTGTTTTTGGAACATCCAGAGATGCGTTTTATGTCATGCCAAATCTTTTTAGGGTCGGAGGTTGGATTTATTGAACTGGTAAGTCTTTCAAAACAGGTGCGTTTAGCAATTTTAGCATTAAACTTGAACTTTGCATTTGATTTCTTGTAATGACTTAGATTAATGTCAGTTCGAACTTTTTTATAAAAGCGCCATGCTTTCTGCTTTGCTGAACGGAGCGAGGCTAACTTACTATTCCACCATGCGACAGTGGTACCTTTAGTTTGAGGGAAGCTTTGGGGAATGTAGTGATGACAAGCAGTGCGGATAATTTTCTGTATCCTTGAGGCTTCTTCATTAATATTATTACCATGTGGGAAACGTTTTTCGAGATCTATACATTGGGATTGGAATTTGGGCCAAGCTGCTTTATCAGTGATAAATCTTGGAGTATGGCCTCGTGCTGTTAATTTGTTAGGTAGGTTCAGGGTGGTAATTATAGGGTAATGGTCATGCCGTGAAGGTCCTCAAGTGTTTTCCAAGAACAGTGGGGTGTAAGGGAGGGGGAGCACATGGTCACATCAACATGAGTAAAAGACCCATGCGTAGAGAAATGAGTAGGAGAACCGTCATTAAAAATAACTAGGTTAGAAGATAATATAACATACTCTATGTTCCGACCTTTGACATTATATTGCGGAGAACCCCAAGATATACATATATATATATATATATATATATATATATATATATATATATATATATATATATATATATATATATATATATATATATATATATATATATATATATATATATATATATATATATATATATATATATATATATATATATATATATATATATATATATATATATATATATATATATATATATATATATATATATATATATATATATATATATATATATATATATATATATATATATATATATATATATATATATATATATATATATATATATATATATATATATATATATATATATATATATATATATATATATATATATATATATATATATATATATATATATACGAGTATATATATCGTTTATCATAACGAGGTCTAAATTGCCTCTTTTGAGTTTTTTGCTGTTTATCAGGAGTGTCCACGACATTGATTTGTGAGCTCACGGTGCTCAAACCGCGTTAGAATTACAAACACTTTGTACTTTTGAGCTCAATTGTTTTAGAATTTGGCACCGGCAAAGGCAGACAATGCTTCCAGTTTCCTTTTTCCGAAAACAAAAACAAATGAAAAGTGTTTGGTTATTTGGGTCGTTTTCCATTTGTTTACTATTTTGTGGTTCTCAGAAATTTTTATTTCTGTGTGCATTGAAAGTATACATTGAATTACTTCTAATTTAGATTTTTAATGATTTAGTGCGGAGTGAAAAATTTGATTTTAATATTTTAACAATATCGTATTGGCTAGCGGATAATAATCTTCTCAATTTAATAAGGATAGCTTTATCATCTGAATCAGTTAATTTTAAAGAGGTGGCATATGCAACTTCCGTATAATTTTTAAGTTATTGAAGCTAACTTAAGTGCAGCACATTTCGGTGCTATTTAATACATTAAAAAATAAAAAATTACTATTAAAAATTATTTTAAATAACTCAATAAAATTAAAACTAAGAAACAAATTTTTTACGGTGTACCTTTAATACAGTCGTCATGAGGCTCTCCGCAAATTCTTGTGTATATCAGATCGAGTTCAACCAGACGAAAGGGCGATTGCTGCATAAGAGAAAATGGAGGGAAGGGATATGTAGAATCAACTGCCTTTTGCGGGTAGCGGAGCCAAATTAATATCTTGTGTTTGTAGTTTGAGCTCACAACAAACATTTTACTGGACACCCTTGCTGTATATCATTATAACCTCTACCCTTAAAAAAGGTATAAAGGCTAATTTTGTGCTTTTGAGAGGAGTTTCATCTACAAGAAGGAGGCGTGGTAGGTATGGACTTCAATATGCAGATATGATCAGAATAACTTTCTAAGCAATTTTTATTTTGTCTGTCCGTCTGTGACCACTTTTTGTCAACACCTTTAGAGATATCTTAATGAAACTTTGCAAAAGTATAATTTGGACAAAGATACAGAACTAGATTGCTACTTGGGCCGATTTAGGCAAATACTACGCCTTCCTCCCATATATGGAACTTTTTCCACCTCTTTTAAATGGCTATAGCTTCGATCCAATTGATAGAATAGTTACGCAGTATATATTAACTGCCACGGCCACTATTAACAAATATACATGACCTAAAAGGAGATTTGTTTGAATGAAGCCAAACATATGTTGAAATCGAAAATAACACTTTTTCTTTCAAACCTCAAGTAGTTCCCTTTGTATATCTT
The DNA here is from genome assembly GCA_920105625.2 of Clusia tigrina. Classification (NCBI taxonomy): domain Eukaryota; kingdom Metazoa; phylum Arthropoda; class Insecta; order Diptera; family Clusiidae; genus Clusia; species Clusia tigrina. Next base: position 162,994,663 of record OV050032.1, read on the forward strand.
TGACACATATGTTTAATACCCTTTCTAAATTGCTAGCGTTTGAGGCTTAGCGTAACTGTTAGGTTAGGGAGGTGGGTTTAGTCAGTAAAAATCTCACACTCTTGGGTGGTGCGTAACCCCTCGTGTTTTTGTGGAGATTTCCCCTCCCGACGAAAAAAAAAAATATCTGATAGAGATTTGTGGACGAAATTTTACGAAAGGAGCATGTGGACATTAGAAATCTATCTGCAAGAAATGAGTTTGATCAGAGAAAGGACACGCCCACTTTTGATATAAGGATCTTTCGGGTCTAAAATTAAAATTAGCCTACCTATGCTCACATTTATGCTATCGGAACGAAAATCGGCACAAAATGGAGTTCAATATAGTGTGTGTGCAAAATATGGGAATCATAATACTAATGCCACGCCCACAATCAACTAAAAATCATTACTAGGTTCAAATTGAAAATTTGTCAACGAAATTTCAGAGTTAGATTGCATGTACTATCATTAAACACCACAAAAAAATGGGCGGGGTACTTTTACAGCCACGCCCACTATTGATTTATTTTTATTTTGACACTACAAAGCCATATATAAAATAAAGGCCACGCCTCCCTCTATTATAATTAACCCAAGGTGCTCTACTAAAAATTTCCCCAAATGATGAGTTATGAAGAAAACATCCCCATTGTTGGGATCGGACGCACAAATAAAGGTAAAGGGCCTTTCGAAGTTGGTATAACCCGACTTCAGTCTTTTTACTCGTTTTGTATTACGATAGTCTATTAAAAAGTGATAAATAATTGTGTCAAGTTCAATGTGAGCATTTGATTTTATATTTGCAAATGTAGATCCTTTTACTGTTTTGACGAAGTTTTCCGCCTGTCTGGTGGTTGGATGCCCTGGTGCTGTCAAAACATGCTTGATACCATTTTTTTTTTTAACTTTGCGAAAGTCATTCGACGAGAAATTGATCAGGAATCTGTTTTTTAAATTTTTTTGACACCACAGTCCTATATCCCCATAATATGCACTCATATTAAACTTATTAAAATCTTTTGACAAAGTTGGGTCACGACTAGTTTCTCTGGCAATATCTTTGAAACTCAAATCTCACTCTATGAAATTTATGTGGCTATTTTGTCCATAATTTTCAACTGTGATCGTTTTTTGTATCTTATACAAATTGTCAGCTTCATTTAATGTACCCTTAAACCCACAGTGAAATTAAATCCTGATAAAATCAGCGCCCCTCTCTGCATACGAGCAGATGCCATTAAAGGAAAACCCTTGTACTAGCCGAAGATAGCCAACAATAGCTTGTGGCAGTATGTTAAAAACACTTTTCCAGCAGATACTTCTTTAATTTTTTTAGAATAGAATTCATACGTCTCTGGAAAGTTGATGAAGAATTTTTGAGAACGCAAGGCATCATCATAAATTGGAAACGTTGTTTTCTTTCTGTCCTCAGGTTTAAGCATAATTTGGTGAAACCCTTTAGCCTCTATTGTGCAGAAATATTGAGCTTTCCACAATTTTTCCAACATTATGTCAGGAATTGGGTACTTATCACTGATGGTACATGAATTTAATTTTCGGTAGTCTACGAGAATCCTCCATTTTTTGTTTCTAGAGTTATCTACTTTTTTCGGGACTGTCCGGAGAGGGCTATTGTATGGAGAGTTGCTTTCAATTACGATACCTTGTTGTAGCATTTCGTCCATCTGCCTGCCTATTTCCTCTTCGTGGACCTTTGGATATCTATACATTTTCGCATATATCGGTATATTAGTTTCTGTTACTATTTCATGTTGAATTTCGTGACTGAATGTAACCAAATCTCCTTCCCTAGAGAACACTGGTTTATACTGTTTAAACAATCTACATACTTTCTCTTTTTCCTCTAAATTAAGGTGATATAAGTTAATCTTCTTTAAGAAATCAGAATCAAGTGCTTCTAAGGTAGATAAATTATTAATATCAAATGGGATTTCGCTATTAAAAAAATGTTCTTTCCTTTTATATCGATATATTTTGTCTCTAAATTGATTTTTGAGTTAAATTTGTTCAAGACATTCTGTTCACTAATGGCATCGTAATTTCTGTTGGGTAAGTGAAATGAGTTCCAGGATATAGTACCTTCATTGTCGAATTCTTTAGGAACTTACAACTTTTCGAGTGACTCTATTGACACTGACATTAATTGTTGAAATATGTTTTGGGGTTTCCAACATGAATGAAGGAAATTTATTAGTCATATCGGGATAAATACCACTTGAAGTCAATATTGTATCTATTTAGCAGTTAAGTCTTTGATTTCCTATATCTAACTTTATTAAGGTAATGCGTTTCCCGAGGCTCTTCTATAAAATTTACATCGTAATGTTGAATGTTGTCCACCTCCATATACCCTACATTTTGTTTTCGTTGTGTGATAAA
>OV050032.1:162997585-163136814 GCA_920105625.2 Clusia tigrina
GTAAGCTACTGGAGCTCGCTTGATACCGCGTCCTTTGTGTCGCCAGGTTGGTACATGGACGCCAGGACTACCGTTCTCTTCCCTTTAGCACTAGGCACTTCTGCCTCTACTGCCACCAGATCACGTTGCAGAAGCTCTGAAATTGGGAGGAATTTAATATTTTTGTTGATCATCAGAAACTTTTCATACCTTCAAACGCTTTTTCAATTTTGCTCGTTAAGCTATGTACGAGTATGGCTAGCGATTTGTCAGATTGGTAAGCATAGTGTTCAATATAAAGAGACGAGTCTTTAAGATAGGTTTCCTCTGATATATTGATCCAGAATTGTTTCCATAACTTTTAGCAGGAATGAAGTTAGCCTAATGAGCCGAAAAGCTTTCGGAGTGTGGTCCGTCTTTTTGCCTGCTTTCGGTATGAAAGCTACTCTAACCTAGAGATCTAACACCTCCCCCCTTATCGCATTCACAAAGGTGGCCTCGTTACCCCATTTACGAACCTTGTAATTTTATTGCACAATATGCCAATAGATATGTATTAAGATTCTGTACCCTCTCCATAATAGTTCAAGGCGAAATCCGCAACTCTTCTCCATGCTGGGTATTGAAGTACCATTTAATTCTGGAGGCGATTTAATTAGATCTAAATTGGTATGCCTAGCACTTCCATCTACAGGGTGGCCCAAATGAGACCTAGTGATGTTAACCACGTGTAACTCTTGTAATAACGGGATTTTTTAAATGATTTATTTTAATATGTTAAATACATTTTATGGAAATTTAACGTGACTATGTGTGAAATATGACATCAGACAAATGACCACCATTTTGCTCGATACAGGCATTGGCTCTTTTTGGCGCATTTTGCATTACACGGCGTAATGTTTCTGGTTGCAGGCGCCGTATTTCGTCTCGAATATTCTGCTTGAGCTGTCCAAGTGTCTGTGGTTTGTTAACATACACTTTGTCTTTTAAATATCCCCATAAAAAAATATCGGGCGCAGTTAAATCTGGTGAACGAAGAGGCCAAGGGAAATCTGAATTTCTTGAAATTATGCGTTCACAAAAATTTCACGCAGCATATCAATAGTTTGCCTAGCAGTATGCGCAGTGGCTCCATCTTGTTGAAACCACAAATTAGGATGTTGCTCCACCATTGGCCGCAAAAAGTTGTCGATCATTGTTCTGTAAGAAGCCCCGGAGACCGTTTCTGGCGTTTCATCCTCATTCTCAAAGAAATATGGGCCGATGATTTTTGTGGCCATTGACAATATTGACATATTGGCTAAGCGGTAGTTTATTAATTTAATCTACAATTATTATAGTTATTGTCATTGATTTGATATTGTTCATGAGAGAATTTCAATTTAATTAAACGAAAATTTAGTGAAGTACAAGTGTGATTGTGTAAGGAAACAACAACACTGCATTAATCTTCTGTAGTTTCCTTATTACCTTTTTTTACCTCAATGGTTGCAGATTGTATAATTTTTTTTTGTTTGCTTGATTTTTGGAACTTGCAATTTTCACAATAAGTCTTAACAGGGAACAAATTATGAAATTAGTGAGAGGCTGCAAAATACGCATTGCTACCGCTAATTGATGCATTGTCTAATCATTTCAATTATTGCAACCGCCAAGTATTAAGACCTATCTTATAACTATTCTTATACAGGGTGGTCCAAATAAGACCAGCTGATGTGAAACACAAATAACTTTTTTATTTTTTAACATAATTTATTTTTTCTTTTTGCAGATTATAACTGAACTCTTGGAAATTTAAAATGAATACGTACAGTCCACAACAACGCATTCAAATTATCAAATTTTATTATTCTTCTCAACGATCAATTGTTCTGACGCAGCGAAATTATCGCCGTTTTTTTAACGTAGGATCAGCGCCCACATCTTCCATGATTACAAGTATACTTCGCCGTTTTGAGGAAGTGGTTTCAGTTGCCGACCGTCCAGGAAGAGGTGCTCATCGAAATATTCGTACTGAAGACAACGTGGAAGCTGTGCAGCTGAGTATTGCAAATGATCCATCTGTCTCAACTCGTCGCCGTTCCGGCCAATTGGGTATACCCAGAACAACATTACAGAGAATTTTAAAGTTGGATCTTAAGATTTATCCATACAAAGTTCAAATTGTGCAACAGCTTCTACCGCAAGACCCCCAACAACGACTACAGTACGCTATTCGCTTTACACAATTAGCCATACAAAATGATTTTTTAAATAATCTTTTGATGACGGATGAAGCGCATGTCCATTTAAGTGGTTATGTGAATAAACAAAACTGTAGGTTGTGGGGCTCCGAAAATTCAAGGGCAATACATCAGCATCAGTCACACCCAATCAGATGCACTGTTTGGTGCGGTGTTATGGCCACAAAAATCATCGGCCCATATTTCTTTGAGAATGAGGATGAAACGCCAGAAACGGTCTCCGGGGCTTCTTACAGAACAATGATCGACAACTTTTTGCGGCCAATGGTGGAGCAACATCCTAATTTGTGGTTTCAACAGGATGGAACCACTGCGCATACTGCTAGGCAAACTATTGACATGCTGCGTGAAATTTTTGGTGAACGCAGATTTAACTGCGCCCGATTTTTTTTATGGGGATATTTAAAAGACAAAGTGTATGTTAACAAACCACAGACACTTGGACAGCTCAAGCAGAATATTCGAGACGAAATACTGCGCCTGCAACCAGAAACATTACGCCGTGTAATGCAAAATGCGCTAAAAAGTGCCAATGCCTGTATCGAGCAAAATGGTGGTTATTTGTCTGATGTCATATTTCACACATAGTCACGTTAAATTTCCATAAAATATATTTAACATATTAAAATAAATCATTTAAAAAATCCCGTTATTACAAGAGTTACAAGTGTTTAACATCACTAGGTCTCATTTGGGCCACCCTGTATGTATAGTGCTGATGTGTAGTATGTATATTGCGCATACGTTGATGGCATATGTTTCTGCCTTCCCATCGGAAAGGATTTCTGGAATCTGGGGACATATATTCCTGCTTCTACACTTCCATCCTCTTGCTTAGATCAATCCGTGTACAAGACAAGTGAGTCTGGTTTAAAATGTTTTTCAAGATTCTCTCTCTGATATACATAGTTTGTCTTTATTCGAGAATTCCACCATACGGGTGATTTGTGGCGACCTTGAAGATTGGTTCATATTTGAGCATTTTGATTATAGTATTGTCCAGTGAAGAAAAGTAAACAAGCCTCGGATGAGAAACCACTTAACGTTGACGACCACCGCACACGAAAAAAGGATAATGATATAAGGATATGCACTTGGAATGTCCGTACCCTGAAAGAGGCCTCCATCCAATTGGCGGACGCCCTCGAAAAAATAAAGGCTGACGTAGCCGCAATCCAGGAAATGAGATGGACAGGACATGGGTATGATATTATATCTACTATAGCTGCCATGCGGAGAGGCGCGAATTCGGATGTGGATTTATGGTACGCGGCAGGCTTCGAACAATGGTATCCAGGTTCAGGCCGTGAGTGAATGGCTTCCCACGATCCGCATCAAGGCAAAATTTTCCAGCATTAACCTGATTTGCGCGCACGCAGCGACGGAGGAAAAGGACGATGCTGTTAAGGAAGCATTCTACGCGAAACTCGAGGACACATATGACCACTGCCCGACCCACGACGTGAAGATTATCCTCGGGGACTTCAACGGAAAGGTCGGACGAGAAACCATCTTTAGACCCGCCGTCGGTCAGTTCAACCTTCACGAAAACACATGGAAAAATGGTCTAAGGCTGATCGGCTTCACCCCGGCGCGAAACATGGTAGTTAAAAGCACCAGATTCCGGCAACTCGATATCCACAAAGCCATATGGTTGTCCCCTGATCAACACACCCGCAACCAAATTGATCATGTTGTAATGGACGGAGGGCATGCTTCCAGCGTGCTAGATGTTCGTACGTTCCGGGGAGTCAATATTGACTCTCACCATTATCTTGTTGTAGCCAAGATGCGCTTGTGATTATGCAATACGAATAACGTACCATCTGTTAAGCAAGGAAAGCTGGACGTCGCTAAGCTGCAATTACAACGGTCTGCCGAGGTCTATTCCGCTCAACTCTCGGAACTATTCCACCAACCTGACCCTTTACCCGACGACGCCGGGGAACTTTGGTCACATATATCCCGCTCCTTGCGTACCGCCGCAGAGAAAACCATTGGCTTCAGACGCAGGCCGCCACGAAACCAATGGTATGATCAGGAGTGTCGCGAAGCTTCTGAAGCGAAAAACGCCGCCTACAAACGAACATTGCAGTCTGCTGCAACGCGAGCCGTGCGTGAAAATTACTGGGTGCGGAGAACGGAAGAGAGGCGCCTTTTCAGACGTAAGAAACGCGAGCAGGAAAGGCGTGAGTGCGAGGAACTCGAGATGTATAAGGTCAGAAATGATGCTCGAAAATTCTGTCAACAGGTCAGGCGACTGACCCAAGGGTTTAAGCCCTGCCTGTTGAGATGAAAAATGGAATCTGGTTACGGGTACACGGGGCACACTGAGATTATGGAGGGAACATTTCTCTAAATTACTGGCAGGCGACGATGCCACCAAAGACGCCTCTGGAGAACTCAACCCGATACCACCAATTTATGATGAAGGAGTGGTTCTTCCACAACCTAGAAGAGGTCAGAGTTGCTATTCAGCGACTAAAGAACAACAAAGCTGTCGTTGCCGATGGACTGCCTGCTGAATTGTTCAAGGTCGGCGGTGATAAGCTGATAGGGTGCATGCATCAGCTTATCAGTAAAATATGGCTAGAAGGAAGCATGCCCGATGATTCGAATCTCGGTGTCCTCTGTCCTGTGTTGAAGAAAGGTGACCCGATGATATGCGCCAACTACCGGGGAATCAGTGTTATTGCCATCTCTTATAAGGTTCTAAAACAATATGCCAACACACTGAATGGACATTATCAGTGCGGATTTAGACCTGGAAAGTCTACCATTGACCAGATCTTCAAGCTGCGCCAAATCCTGGAAAAAACCCAAGAGAAACTGATCGACACCCATCATCTTTTTGTCGATTATAAAGCTGCTTTCGATAGCCCGATAAGGGATTGCCTATACACCACCATGTCTGAGTTCGGTATTCCTACAAAGCTAATACGGCTCTGTAGAATGACATTGACCAATACGTCCAGCTCTGTCAAGGTAGGAAGTGACCTCTCCGAACCATTTAATACCGTGCGAAGTTTCAGACAAGGCGATCCACTGCCGTGCGACCTCTTCGATTTCACCGTACATGGGATACTGCGGAGGGCCGGTGTGCTTCGGAATGGCACTATTTTCTACAAAAGTGTCCAGCTCCAGGCTTATGCTGATGACATCGACATCGTTGGACGTTGCAAGCGAGATGTCACTGCTGCATTTTCCGCCATTGAAAAAGAATCAGTGAAAATGGGTATGAGGGTGAATGAGGCCCAGACAAAGTATATATGGTGTCCACCAGCAGGGATACTCGGCGTTTTGGATTCCATGTTACCGCGACAACTATACTTTTGAAGTTGTCAAGGAATTTATGTACCTTGGCTCCGCCATTAATACAGGAAACGCCGTTATCCTGGAGATTAAAAGAAGAATCACGCTTGGTAATAGTTGTTACTATGGGCTCTCTCTCGCCCGACAAAACTGACACTCTACGTGCTTGAGGTGTTCGGCGACGACTACCGCATACGGATGAACCATGAACTGTACGAGATCTACGCTGATATTGACATAGTCAGACGAAGAAGCTCCAGCGAAAAAGGTGTTCGAATAAGAAGCCGCTGGACTACGACGTAGGGGACGACCATGCCTCCGATGGAAGGACCCAGTCGAGCAAACCCTCACCAAGCTTGGTATAACAGATTGGAGAAATCGTGCGCAAAGCAGAGGCGCCTGGCGAGCGCTGTTAAATTCGGCCGTGACCCGATAGCGGGTTGTTGTGCAGATTCTGCGATTAGGCCATGAAAGTAAGTAAGCAAGAGTATAGTATTGTTAGTTCCACACCCTAATAATCAAAACAGTTACTTAATCTCAGAACCTGAGAGAAACCCTACCTTTTGATGGATAAATCTCTAATGATATTATTATTATTATTATTATTATCGTTGAGGGGATGTTGCACTGCGACCTATAAGATCTATTGTGCCCCCTTCGTGGACCTAGAGTATTTCTCTTAGCCCAATTCCCTCGATGAATTGGAGTATTGGTCCTACTTCACAGAGTCTGAGTTCTTCATCGAGTATGATGAATACGCCAAGGTGTTTCCTTCTCTTGTGCATCAGGGCGGGGCACATGTTCAGCGGTCTCGTCCTCTTCCTTGCAGAAGCTACAAAGAGCATCAGGGAAAATTCCCAGTTTTGTTAGGTGATAATTCAACCTACAATGTCCTGTTAGCAGTCCCGTAATGATTCTAAAGTTGTTCTTCGTTAGATTCATACAGTCCTCGTAGCGTTTTGGGTTGTATGTCCCTAGCGCTAATTTGGAATGTGATAACCCCGGTAATTTTTCCCAGTATAATCTTCTTTGTCTATCCTCTTCTTCCCAGAAAATACTGGATATGTTACCCGATCCTAATCCACAGAATGGTTCGGGTCCTACAAATGGAGATGGCGCTCCTTTCCTGGCAAGTTTGTCTGCCATCTCGTTTCCATTAATCCCTACATGCCCCTGAACCCATAGAATCCACACCTGATTGAGTTGGCCTAGGAAATTCAGCTTATCAATGCACTCCATCACCAGTTTTGATGTAACTTGGTGAGATTTAAGAGCTTTGATAGCTGCCTGGCTGTCAGTCAGTATTGCTATTCTGCAGTTCCGATAGTTTCGTTCGAGATTAAAGTGCGCACATCTATCTATCGCGTATACTTCCGCTTGAAAAATAGAGGTGTTTTTACCTAAAGGTTCAGAGTATCTTTTCCCTGGTCCAAATACACCCGTCCCGGCTCCATCGTCATTGAGTGAGCCGTCAGTGTACTATGTCATCATGTACTGGTCTACCTTGTATGTTTCTGATATACCTTCCCAATCTTTTTTATTACTAAGTTCAGTTTTAAAAAGTTTCTTAAAGCTGAACGTTGGGAGTATGGAGTCCTTTGGCATCGAGATTTCAGGAAGTTGCTTAACGAGAAGTTCTGTCGTCCTTTGATTAAGACTACCTGTGCTGGTGTTGTTTCCAGCTACCCTCAAAATCGCCCTCCTCGCTTGGGACTGGATATAAATAAGAAGAGGAGTGAGATCCAAGAATACCTCCATTGACGCCGTTGGACATGTTCGCATAGCTCCCGTAATGCATACACATTCAAGTCTTTGTATCATGCTAAGCGTGTTAGTTACTGTCTGATGATTCGTGCAGTTTTCCCAGACTAATGCCCCATAGGTTATCATTGGCCTGACAATTGCTGTCTATATCCATCGCAGGAGTTTTGGTGTACAGCCCCAACTTTTGCCCGCAATAGTTCTACACGTCATGAAAGTTTTGATAGCTTTCTGTTTAATTTGCTCAATGTGGGTTTTCCACAGTAATTTTTGGTCTAAGACGATACCCAAGAATTTTGCTTCTTTCTGAAGTTCTATGTCTATACCGTCTAAACGGATAGGTTTAAGATGCGGGAGTTTATACTTTCTTGTGAATGGTACTAACGTTGTTTTTGCTGGATTAATATTCAGCCAAACCTTGGCGCACCATTTCTTCGTTAATTTAAGTCTTAGCTGAATTCTATCACATAGAGTATCCTCAAATTTGCCTCTACAGAAGATGACTATGTCGTCGCATAGCCCTGAAATGACAGACCATTGTTTTCTAGTTCTGCCAATAGCTCGTCTACTACTATGCTCCACATAAGTGGTGATAGCACACCTCCTTGTGGGCAACCCCGTGTGATGTTAGCGATTATACTTCCTGTACTAGTTGGTATTTCTACCTTCCTGGTATGAAACATATTGCTCATCCAAGAAGCTAGAGTATTGTCAACCCCTCTTCTTGTAAGAGCTCTTCTGATAGCATCATGTGAAGTATTGTCAAAAGCACCTTCTATTTCTAGGAAGGCGCATAGCGCCGTTTCCTTCTTTCCTAAGCTATCCTGCAGTAAGTTCGTCAGTTGGTATAGTGCAGTTTCAGTGGAATGCCCTGCTCTATATGCATGCTGACAGGAGTGCAGCGGGTTTCGTATTAAAACCGTGGTCCGGATGTAGTTGTCCACTACCTTCTCTACAGTTTTTAGAGCAAAGGATGTCACGCAGATTGGCCTGAAGGATTTCGGATGGAGGGGTTCCCTCTTACCTACCTTCGGCAAAAATACCACCTTTGCCCTTCTCCAAATCTTAGGTATGTAACCTAGCGCTATACTGCTTCTTGCTATTCTCGTCAATGGACCTAATAGCTGCTCTATACCCTTCTGGAGTAGGGCAGGAAAAATTCCGTCTACCCTAGGTGATTTCAATGGTTTAAAAGTGTTAACTGCCCATCTAATCCTCGGTTCCGTGCAAATTTCGCTAGCTATGACCCATTCATTCCTGCTTATTCTTCCCAGATTTTCAGTATATTCTGTCCCTGCTGCCACATATGTGGAAGATCCTGGGAAGTGTGTATCAAGAAGTAATTCTACTCTCTCTTCTTCGTTTTCGGTGAAGGAACCTTCCTCTTTTTTAAGGTTGGTGGATGATATACTACTGCCTTTGGCAATCACTTTATAGAGTTTTGAAACCTCAGTGGTGTGCTCAATGCTTTCGCAAAAATTTCTGAAACTTATGCGTTTTGCTTCTCTAATCTCTTTGTTGTAGAGTGTTAGAGTCCTTCTGTATTCAGTCCAATCCCCGGTAATTTTTGATCTATTAGATAGCCTACGAACCTCAGTTCTTAGTTTCTTTAGATCATTGTTCCACCAAGGTACGTCCTGTGTAGAGCTTACCTTGCTTATTGGACAGCTGTCTTCATATGAATCAATAATTGCTTTATTGAGACTTTCGACCGTAGTTTCGAATTGTATTTCGTTTCTGATGCAGTCGCCTAATTCTAGTTGCCTTGGGTTTGCATTCAGATTGCTTAGATATTTTTTCCGGTTTGTTTTCCTCGGATTCCTTATAATTCTTTGCATTAATTGCAACCCCTCTATGTCAAATCGTAGTATCCTATTATCGGACATTGATAGTTCGTTGGATACTATCCAATTCTTAACAAGACTAGAGCCCCAGGTATTTCCTAAGATTATGTCTAAGACTCCTTTACGTACGCTAGTTACGAAAGTGGGTTTGTTTCCCACATTTAGAATTTCTAATTTATTACTAATGATAAATTCAAGAAGGTACTCACCACGCTTGTTGGTGTCTATGCTGCCCCATACCTCATTATGCGCATTGGCGTCAAATCCAAGTATTAGATGTTGCTTCTTCCTTTCACAGTACTCCACCAGTTTGTAGACAAGCTCGGGTGTTACCCGAGTATCTTCCCTGGTAGGTATACTGATGCAAATACAACTTCACGTGTGCACCCGTTGATATTGATCGGGATCTGCACCGCTACAAGATCTCTAGAGAGAAACTCTGGAAGACATAAGTATTTCATATTTTTCATTAGTACTATGCAGGCTCTTGGGTTATCACACCTGATGTCCCATATTACCTGCGTATCAGATGCAACCAAACCTCTGATTTGACCCCTGAGTACCCAGGGTTCCTGTACCAGCCTCTAATGATAACGTCGGGTATGTTTTCATTGAACCAATTGTTCTTATATATACCATATTGAGGAAGCGTACGTACCATGCCGCCACAATATCTCCCGAGATGAGCTTCGTGATCGGATAGAACGTTAATTTGTTTTTTATTGGCAGTGGTGTTCTTTAAGGCGTGTGCTTGTTATCACACGGCAACTTACACTGTGAACCTATAGTTTTTGAATGCTACGTCCAACGATTCATGTGTGAACCTCCTGCTAAGTACAGCCTTGGCATTGCGGAGGTTCCCTTCAAAATATTTGATTTGGCTCCCATTATAAGCCCTCGGGGAGGACATCTCTTCCTGGCACGTTCTGCTACCATTTTCTGGTTATAGACACCCGAATATCGTCCTCCTTAGAGCCACTGTCGCACTTTCTTGTCTTGCCAGAAGGCCCACCAATTGTAGTCTCTTGTTCTAGTATTAGTGGGTGAAAATTCAGGTAGCCTTTTTCCACAGTACGCCCGTGGGCCTTCCGAGTATGTGCTTTTCTGGGGCACCGTTCTTCGACTAAGGAAACTGACCAGCCGCATACGCTTGCCATATCGGTCGAGCCATTTTCAGGTCATTTAATCTTCGGCCTTATGTTCACCTTACCGATCACATAGTTCAACAAGTTGCCATTATCCCGAAGGTTATATGGAAGAGACAGGAGCAATGACTATGGTAGGCTCAAAAGTTGCCCCTTTCTGCGCCCTATTGAGCACTATCAAGACATCTAATATATCGCCATAATTGTGCATTTCAAGAAGCTGCAGTATTTCATTCCTTGGTGTACTTTCTTTGCCCGTGAAGTAACCCACGATAATTTTTAGTCGGGCACCTCTGCTGTGAGTACCCTCTGTTTCGGGACCTTCTACGGTAATAGGCACGGTACAGAAGTCTAGAACAATTCCACCGTGGCACTGTCTACGCAGGTAAATATGTTCCATCCTTTACAACAACTGCAGTTAGTAGAATTGGGCTTTATGCATCCTTTCCTCTGCTTCATGATTTTGTCCAGGATGCTGAATTGGATCTTCGTCAATTGATCCGATGCCTGACTATAGGATGGCTGATTCTGCACAGCGTTTGAATTAAGTGGATCAGCTAACAGATAAACCATTCCGGATCCACTTGTAGCCGGGCCAGTAATCCTTTTAGCGTGGAGCTATTGGACTGTGATCTCTTGTTGTGAGATATTGGCTGGGGTGCTGTGACGAGTCGTGTTCAAGGGCTTTTCATGTAGGCTCCTAACCTCGTCAATAATATCGTTGACAATATGAACTTGATCCCCTGTCACAGAGAGTCCCAAAGATTATCGGACCCCAGGAGCAGATAGGGTTGCTGAAGTAAATGAAGAGATTGTGAGGCAAAAAAGGCGTCATCGTCTTTCATTCGAATGAAAGAGGATGACGCCCGTTTGCACGGGGAATTTGATCTCCCGATACCAATGCGACATTCAGAGGTATTTCCCTATTAGGACCTGAAAGTCATAAACTTAATTGATTTTAGGTACTGCTGCTTGCTTGGTTTTTTTTCACCCGACGTATAGTCCCCATTCTGCCGTGAAGGATAAATTCAACAAGAGATCGTCCTGCATCTGGAGGCCACCGTTCTTAGACACACTCATGTATTGCCATTCATCCCATAAGCACGCTACAATTGACACTTGGTATTACGGGTTTTATCGAGTTTCCCCTCTAAAGCCGCCATATTTAGTAAGAACAGGGACACCTCTAGCAGGATGAAATTCCTCATTATGTACGAGTATATGTATTCGTCATAGGTATGAGTCTATAATATTTATTAGCTGCAGGATCCTGGTACTTCATTCTGTAAACTTTGCAATTATAGCCATGAAGACACAACAAATGTCGTTGATTATTTTATTATGTCACGTAGACTTTTTCTTTATTAATATTCAGTTAAGAATGTAATCAATAATTAAGAACAGCCATAGAACAAAACATATAAACTGAATATATTTTAAAATTTACGTTGCTTTAAGCATTAATTTTTTAACAAATAACTTGGCCACAACCAGGACAAAAGTTCGTGACATAAATGTTTATCGCGCTCTGAGCCGCTACTGCAACTGCTGATATTATCTTGAACTGCAACTGCAATGCAAAAAAAGTCACCACAAAATCCAACAGGAGCAAAAATTGTTCTGTTGCACAAAAGCCTCAAATACTAAAAGAAATAAAAAATGAAACCCAAAGTTAAATTTAACACGTTAACTTTAGTTAAACTGCAGTTACAACACAACTACACCAACTGTATCAATGGAATACACAAAGAAAATAAACACTGGCAAAGCTCAAAAATGGTATATAAAAAAAGCAGACTAAAACGAAAAAATTAAAAGGAAAAAATGGTCTTTGTCTTAAAAAAAAGAAAAAAAGCATAAAATAACGAATTTTTGTGAGATTTGTGGCGACTGATATCGATTCTTGTTGCCATTGATGTTGTTGTTCTGGTTCTTATTCACTGATAGTGGCAGTTAATTTAATTGCTCTAAATTTAGCCTGTTTGAGCTTAACGTTACAAGTTACAGTTCTGAAGTAACTCAGGAACCTAGCATCTGCTCTACTTCCCCACGTGTGTATGGCAATAGCCCTGTGAAATAGTACCTTGCGGTGTTTTGATGCAGTTGAATGCTAATTATGCAGTTGAATGCTAATTATCAAAATACGAAATAATTCAGCCTCGAAATTTCGTTTAAACTTTTTAAGGTAGCAACAGTTGTCATCGAACTTGCAATTATTAAGTTTGTGTATACTTAAGTGAAACTAAACGTAATAAAATATTTTCTGTAGATCTGCTTTATGTGCGGTTAGTGAAAGGGTCACATTATAATCATATGTATAAAAGGCATGCTGAAATTTTAATACTTGTATACAATTGTTTTTATTATATATTCTTAATAATCGCAGGAGACACAATCATACTATGTAATGAACAGTTCAAAAACATGGCATGAATATAATTTTGATATATTTTGTATGTAATTCGTTTGGAATTGGAACATTAGACATTTAATACTCTCAATGGCATTTGATGAAGTCAGGAAATTTAAAGCCAACTAAATAGTTCGAGTTTTGGAGACTGCTGGTCGCTATTATAATTGGAGAGGAAGATTCTCATATAAAAAATATAAAAGCGGTGAAAACTCGCTATTAAAGGGTTTTTCAATAAGGACATTACAATTCTTTCTTCAATAAATTGTTTGACCAGCTGCGTGGCATGAGGCACCAACTTTTTGGAATCACATATTTCTAATGTCAAGCCCCTCCAATTCTGACCAAAAATATTCTACCAACATGGCACTAACCGCAATTGACTGTAACTTGGCGGTTAGTTTCATCGACGAAAAAATTCGCTCCAATCAAGCCTCCGGTATGAAATCAACACCACACAGTCGCTTCATCTGAATACAATGGAGTTTCTCTAAGCACATGTGGGTTTTTTGATGTTCAATAACGCATATTTCGCTTATTGACTAAATAAGCAAAATAAAGACATAATTGAGCATCATCGCTGAAGATTATTTTTCGATAAAATTCAGGATTTTCTTCAAACTTTTGCAGAGCCAGAAGTTTCGGTGCTTCAAAGGATCAAGAGGCTTCTGTTCTTGAGTGAATTTGATCTTGTAATACTGAAGGCCAAGATATTCCCAATTGGACTGAGTGATTTCCAATTTCTTTGGAATATATTGCTTTGGCTCATTTTGAACTGAAGCACTTATGGCTCCGATATTTTCGGTACATCGATTGATGCGTTGTCTCACTTGTTGAGGAACATTCAAAAGTGTACGAGTATATGCTGACTTGAATTGATCCACTATAGCACGCAAACCCTCTCTGGTGGGACAATTATTACCATCGAAAATGGAGTACCGACCCAGAATTTCGGTGGTAATTTTAATTATTTCCAATTGTTGCTCATCCGTGAACTACACCATGATAAAAATGTAAACTTTGACTCATGTTTCGGCATTGCCAAATCATAAAAGAGTTCAAAAATTCATTTGTTTTAAGATACAAAATTGATATATACCTATTGGAATACCCATTATATATTTCCCTTATAAACAGTTAGGGGGACGCCATTGTCCATGTAAGAAAACCCATGGTTGTTCTCCGACGAGCCTCTTCGTGCTAGCTCATCGGCCCTCTCGTTGCCTTCAATATTTCTGTATCCCGAGACCCTGTCGGGCATACTGTACCACTGGAGGACAATGAGTTTAATTCCTCTATCCAAAGGCCGACTAGCTTAAAGCTGATAAAAGCTGAAGATTTTGATTTTGCTGCTTGGCTATCGGAGTAAACGGATATGTGAAACACAAATAACTTTTCTATTTTTTAACATAATTTATTTTTTCTTTTTGCAGATTATAACTGAACTCTTAGAAATTTAAAATGAATACGTAGAGTCCACAACAACGCATTCAAATTATCGAATTTTATTATTCTTCTCAACGATCAATTGTTCTGACGCAGCGAAATTATCGCCGTTTTTTTAACGTAAGATCAGCGCCCACATTTTCCATGATTACAAGTTTACTTCGCTGTTTTGAGGAAGTGGGTTCAGTTGCCGACCGTCCAGGAAGAGGTGCTCATCAAAATATTCGTACTGAAGACAACGTGGAAGCTGTGCAGCAGAGTGTTGCAAATGATCCATCTGTCTCAACTCGTCGCCGTTCCGGCCAATTGGGTATACCCAGAACAACATTAGAGAGAATTTTAAAGTTGGGTCTTAAAATGTATCCATACAAAGTTCAAATTGTGCAACAGCTTCTACCGCAAGACCCCCAAGAACGACTACAGTACGCTATTCGCTTTACACAATTAGCCATACAAAATGATTTTTTAAATAATCTTTTGATGACGGATGAAGCGCATTTCCATTTAAGTGGTTATGTGAATCAACAAAACTGTAGGTTGTGGGGCTCCGAAAATCCAAGGGCAATACATCAGCATCAGTCACACCCAATCAAATGCACTGTTTGGTGCGGTGTTATGGCCACAAAAATCATCGGCCCATATTTTTTCGAGAATGAGGATGAAACGCCAGAAACGGTCTCCGGGGCTTCTTACAGAACAATGATCGACAACTTTTTGCGGCCACTGGTGGAGCAACATCCTAATTTGTGGTTTCAACAAGATGGAGCCACTGCGCATACTGCTAGGCAAACTATTGACATGCTGCGTGAAATTTTTGTGAACGCATAATTTCAAGAAATTCAGATTTCCCTTGGCCTCCTCGTTCAAGAGATTTAACTGCGCCCGATTTTTTTTTATGGGGATATTTAAAAGACAAAGTGTATGTTAACAAACCACAGACACTTGGACAGCTCAAGCAGAATATTCGAGACGAAATACGGCGCCTGCAACCAGAAACATCCGTGTAATGCAAAATGCGCTTTCGAGCAAAATGGTGGTCATTTGTCTGATGTCATATTTCACACATAGTCACGTTAAATTTCCATAAAATGTATTTAACATATTAAAATAAATCGTTTAAAAAATTCCGTTATTACAAGAGTTACACGTGTTTAACATCACTAGGTCTCATTTGGGCCACCCTGTATATACGAGTATATGTTCAAAACAATAATTGCTTTCTTCTTGATTCATACCTTGTCTCTACCAATACAATTACTTTGTACTTTAAATGAATTTCTCATGATTTTCAAAATAAATATTGAACAAAACGAAAAAAAACATATTTTTGGATAAAAAATAGTGGAAAAAAATAAGAAATAGAACATTTTTATGATTTTGCACTATGAACAACTGAAAATGGTAATTTATCAATATTTTCACGAAAAATTTGCACTTTCACAAGGCCAAAACTGCCAAAAGGAGCGTTCCAATGCTTTTGCGATGTACTAGAGAGTTCTTAACTACCGGGTTTTTCAATTAGAGCGCTACAAAAGTTTTTTTAAATAAAACAAAACCGGTTTTAGATATCAATGAAATTCTTTATTCCTGTGAAAGTACGTTCGATGCTATTATGTATGGAAATCGATTTCTTTTGCATGGCCACCACGGGCACGCTTGCAGAAGTCCAGACGCTGAACCCAATTTTCAACCGTTTTCAAACATAAATCGGCCGATACTGCTGCAATTTCACGTTCGATATTCGTACGAAGTTCATCAATCGTCGCTGGCTTGTTGGCATAGACCATAGACTTGACGTAGCCCCACAGGAAATAATCTAACGGCGTCAAATCCCACGACCGAGGCGGCCAATCGACTCGGCCATTTCGTGAGATAACACGTTCACCAAACTTGGTTTGCAGTAAATTGATTGTGGCATTCGCTGTGTGGCTTAAGGCGCCGTCCTGTTGGAACCACATGTCCTCCAAGTCCATATTATCCAATTGGGGCCAAAAATATTCGGTTATCATTGAACGGTAGCGATTCGCATTCACAGTAATGTGCCGGTCTTGATAATCACGGAAGAAGTACGGCCCAATGACGCCGCCGGCCCATAAACCGCACCAAACCGTAATTTTTTCGGGATGCAATGATGACTCATGGAGTACGTGTGGATTGCTGTCTAACCAATAACGCATATTTTGCTTATTGACGAAGCCATTCAGCCAGAAATGAGCCTCATCGCTGAAGATGATTTTCCGATGAAAATCCGAATCATTTTCAAATTGTTGCTCAGCCCAATTCACGAACATACGACGCTTATGGTGGTCAAGCGGCTTCAGTTCTTGCGTCAATTTGATCTTGTAAGGATGTAGGCCAAGATCTTTTCGCAAAATTCGCCACAACGACGTCACAGAGATGCCCAACACTTGAGAACGACGTGTGAGAGACACATTTGGGCTTTCTTGAACTGAAGCCTCAGCGGCAGCAATATTCTCGACACTACGGGCACTTCTTTGTCTCACTGGCACGGGAACATTTTGTACTGTGCCTGTGGATTCAAATGTTTCCACTAGACGCTCAATTGTTGATCTGCAAGGACAATTATGACGACCATAAATTGGACGTAGCGCTCTTAAAGCTGAGGCGACTGACTCCGAATTTCGGTAGTAAATTTTAATAATTTCGACTCATTGTTGGCTCGTACATCTTTGCATGATGAAATGGCAAACCTTACTGAAGAGAAATGTCAAAAGAGCGGGAAAAAATATGGCGTCGTTTGCTGTCACTATTGATTTACTTTTGTAGCGTTTCTTTTGAAAAACCCTTTATTATCTTGGCTACAATTTTTGTTGTATTGGATCGAAAATCTCAATGGTTTGGCTGTTATAGGCCAAAATATCCAATAAAAACGTGACAAAAAGTGGTGAATTTTCTTCATTTTCGACTTTTCGACCATGAAAACGAAGTTTTTTCTAAGTAATATGTTCAGAGAAATTGTAGCCCGAGACAATGGCTATAACTTTATTTTTGAAGATAAGTCAAAATTTCAAATACTTTACGAAATATGAGCTCAAGAAAATTTGCAAATTTTCCAAAAAAATAAAGTCTGAGAAAAAACTGCAAGTCAAAATCTGGAAGCTCGATTTTCACCGTAGACGTATGGTCTAGTGGACTTTTTTGCTCAGTACTATCCTAGGAATCAGAAACGCGAAGCGCCCATTAAGATTTTTTTCCTTCCATACTAATCGCCCCACCCTAATATATATACGATATATACATATATATATATATATATATATATATATATATATATATATATATATATATATATATATATATATATATATATATATATATATATATATATATATATATATATATATATATATATATATAATATTAATATTTACATATATACCTAGTAATTATTTTTGGATATAAAGGGCGTAGCAGTAGTAGCATAATCCCAATATATTGCACATATATTATTATGGACCTATTGTGCAATACTGCTAATGTTCACATAGCATCAATACCTGTCAATTCTTACTAATTTTAGGTTAGGAGAACGAATATGAAAAAGAAAAATTATTATTCTTTTTTTAATGAAAGTTATATTCTAAATTGATTAAAGAACACCTACTAGGTGGATGGATCTAAAGGGAATCAAGTGACGGCTTCATGAGATCGCTGATGGTATTTTGTAGAAGTGTTGTCAGCAACTGAGTGTAGTTATCATCTCTTTTGTTTGTTTAAAATCCATAACTCCTTTGAGAGCTTTCCAAGCTTCCTTTTCTTTCACTTCCAAAACTAGTTCGAACGCAGGATGCTTTGCAAGTTGACGTATTGATGGCCCAACAAAGACGCCTTCCATGACTTTTGCATTACTCAATCCAGAAAATTTTTCTTTCAAGTATTTTGTCAGAATACTAACAAATGCAACTCTACCTACTTTGTATTAATATAAGGTATATTACGATATTATGATTATATTTAGACTAAGCAACAGAATATATATGTATGTACTCTTCTTTTCTCTTACTTGCATTAAATCTATTGAATTGAACGGACGTGTTCTTTTAAATTCGGTAACAAAGGTTATGGGTCCAGACCGCCAATAATTAGAAATAATATATTACCTCGTTGGTCGAAGGGTGTACGCAAAGGTCGAACGGTTTAACTAGTAGTTTTTAGTGTTTTTATTTGTGCGGATTGAAAAAAAAATTAATATGAATTTAGCGCCAATCGACAAATTAAGTGGTAATAATTTTTCATCATGGTCACTCCTGATGAAGTGTTTACTAATAACGATGGACTTATGGAAAGTAATTGCAGAAGGGGTTCCGAATGAAGTGAAGGAGGCCTGGAAAATTTGCGACCAGAAAGCGCTGGCAACCATGACTCTCTGTGAAAACATCTGAATTGCTAAACATTAAAGGATGCTTAACGGCAAGGGCAGCGTGGGATACACTTGAAAGCCTATATAATGCAAGGGGACCCGCAAGAAAGGTAAACCTCTTTAAAAGCTTGGTCAAATTCAAGTTTTCAAGCAGCGAAAAATTTGCACCGCAAATTAATGAGTTTTGTTCGTTGGTCGAAAGTCTGGCTGAAATTGGTGTAAAAATTTAAAATGATTTAATAACAATATTACTATTATGCAGTTTGCCGCCAGCTATGGAAAACTTTGTAGTTGCAATAGAAAGTAGAGACAATTTGCCGTCACTTGAGTCTTTAAAGGCAAAATTATTGGAAGAAGAACATCGTAGAGGTCGACATCAGTTACGAAAAGATTTTTGCACTTAATCACCGAAATAACGAAAAAAAACGAATAACAACCAACAACAACAGTACCGCAAACGAAGTGCGCAGAATAGCGGAAAACAAAATAGCACCGTAAAGGGTTACGGGTGTGGAAGAAGGGGACACATACGTTCTCAGTGCGGAGCGCATAGAAAGGAAACAACGATGGACCTCAGCTGCGTGACTAATCCGAATGAAACCGGCTGGATATTAGACAGTGGAGCTTCATCACACATGTGTGTTGAAAAAAATAGCTTTTCTGCACTTAAGCCATATGAAAAAAATATTGTTTTAGCATCAAGTCAAACGGTAAAGGCAGAAGGTATGATTAATGTTAAAAAAATAAAAATATGAAAATTGTGTTAAGTAACGTGTTGTATGTACCAAGTTTGTATAAGTTAATTATGTTTACGCTACATAATATAAAAAAATATATTTTTATTCTTCGGCCAGAGCCGGAACACTTTATTGGTTGATAATAAAAATTAAAGTAAACTAACAAAAATCAGTACCTTAAAACTAAGCCTTTGCACGTTCGTTCTGCTGCCGCTGAGAACATCGCTGCTTGCCCGAATATGATTCTGACCGTTGCGCTAGCCATGGTGTCAGCACTTTTAGCGGATGCGCGTGGACTCAGGAATGCGCTTGCATTTTGGTTTGCTCGTGCAGGTTGACGTCTGTGAAGCCGAGATATTGGCTTTCAGCTAATTCGGATGCGCGTGGACTCAGGAATGCGCTTGCATTTTGGTTTGCTCGTGCAGGTTGACGTCTGTGAAGCCGAGATATTGGCTTTCAGCTAATTCGGCGTTAACTCCTGCCTTCTCAAGTGCAAACGTCCTCGTTGGCATGGGATTCACTTCTAGCGTTATGTTTTCTGTAAGTTTTTCCTTTGGAATGGGATTCGGTTTGAATTTAGCTTTCCAGATTTTAATTAATGATACAACAACAACTATAAGGAGCATTGTTGAGATGCTGATGCTTGAGGTGGTGCTGATCTTGTTTATCAGGTCGATTTCTGCAATTTTCTTAGTGTTTTTCGTCTCAAGGTCTTTGATCATCTCTAGCGAAAGTACTTCTTCTTCTAGGGTTTTTTTTGTAGATTGTTGTAGGCTGTAAATATGTTGCTTGTCTCATGTAAAAGACTTTATCCTGAATTTTGATTGTAGAGTTGTGGTGTTTCATGAGGTAAGTACCAGTTAATATTATTGGTTGCTCGTCGATGGTTAACGTACCATTGAAATCATTAAGGAACAGTATTCCTGGATGTAGTTCTTCGAAGTCACTTACGTGGTCGGCATTGGTGCGTGTGCAGTTTGGCAATTGGCTTCTTAAAAGTTTAGTTAGACAATGATTATTACTTAATTCTACTAGATTTTTTTCATTACAAATAGCTTTACCAGTATATTTTTTACATTCAGATTTTATTCCATATATTTTTTTTTTACATTTCATAACTTTTTCAAAGTCAATCTTATTTACTTTATTATTAGTTTTTACAGATTTTAATATGAGAGTTTCACATAACTCTTTTTTTGTTGTTGGTAAACTTAAAATGTAAATAAGCATAGTTCCATTTGCGGCTATATTTATATCCGTGAATTCTAATTCTTCTTCAATATTAATATCAGGTATATCTTCGTTTTTTACAATTTTTTCGATTGTTTCTATTTCTACTTTGGATAATATAAATGAATTTACTATACTAGATTTTGCCCAATGTAAGGCGTATTCAATATTTAATAGTTCTTCTTTTATCAGTTGTAACTGATATTTTGTTCTTAAACTTATTTCTAATTTAACATTGGTATTATCTTTTACTAATTTTAATATATCATTATTTCTTGAACTTAATTCATTTATTTTTTCAATTAACTGTTTGTTAATAACTACCTGGTTATTATTATTTTCGTTTAAATTCTTTAAATTTTCGTTTATTAATTCTAGGTCGTGGTGGTCGGGGTTTCCGGCTATCCACTTCCATGCGGAGCCTATAAAGTCTAACGATCTTTTTTGTTTGCTTTTAGGACTTATTTTTGATATGAGTGAGCGGACTTGGGATATTTCATGAATAAGGAAAGGATATAGTGGCTGGGTTGGCGTTATATTATATCTGATTGTGTTCTGTATATCTGATGTCAGTTTGTCATATTCTTTTAAGTCTATGAGGTGAATGATTTTGAAAGTTCCTTCTTGTATTCTAGCGTTATCGTCTTTTAGTGTCACCAGTTGGGAATTAGTATAGTCGAGGATTTGAACTTCTGCATGTGCCATGCAGGCAAAAATTCTGTAAAATTAATATTTTAAATTAAGATATTTATGTTTTAAAAATTTCGTATGCCTATGGCATATTCATCGATTTTTCTTTAACATTTGTATTATTTTAAATTAAAATTTGTATGTTTTATAATATTCGTATGCCTATGGCATATTAATCGAATTTTTCCGAACATTAAAATTTTTATTTTTTAAAATAATCGTACGCCTATGGCATATTAATCGATTTTTTGGCAATTTCTCGTTATTGACTCCTATTCTACTTTTACTATATTATAAACCCTTATTTTATTCTTATTAATTCCTATTCTATCGTTTTTTTTCCTCTATTTTTACTACAATTTTGTGGCCCTTTTCTTTAGTTTTTTATATGGCTTTTATGAACGATTCGTTTGGATTCTGTTAGGACTGTATTTCCTCTGTCCTCATTTACTGTTTCTTTTCGGTATCTGGGAGTAAGTTTATTTCCTATTCGTTTGTTAATTTTTACGTAAATAATGTCATTGGGATTGTAATTCTTGAAGTCTGTTCTTTTTTTGTTATGAAAATCAAGATCTTTTCTTGTTTGTCTATTATATTTTGTATGTTTTCTTGTCTGTTTCTGTCTATTTGTGATGGGTCTGTGGTTACAGTTCGTCCAAAATATGTCTCAATTGGTTTCTTCTTGATTGTCGAGTGAATTGAATAGTTGTATTTGCATAGCGATCTGTACAGTAAATCTTCAAAACTGCTATGTGTATTTTCGGCTCTTACGCAGCGGATCACTTCGGTCAGAGTAGAGTGAAAACGTTCGACTTGTCCGTTGACTAAGCTAGTATAGGGGGGTGTTTTGAAAATTTCGATTCCATATTGATTTTCTAACATATATATTATCGGAGCTGAACTTAAGGATTTTTCGTTGTCAATAACTATTTTCCAGGTATTCCAAAAGAAGTGAGTAACTCTTGCAGGGGTTCTTTTATGTCTTGTGTTGCTCTTGATTTTACGATTTTTGCTTGGGCGTACTTTGAGAATTTATCAATGGCAGTAAGTATAATTTTATTGTTGGTGTGGTAGATATCGATGTGGATTATATGTCCTGGGTAATTGGGAATGGGGGTGGCTTTAAGAATGGGTATTGATGGATGTCTTTCGTATTTATTTTCTTGGCTGATTTTGCACTGTTTTGTAACTTTTTTTTATCTTTGCATTCATTTGGGGAAAGTAATACTTTTCTAATAATTGTGCCTTATTTTCGGTGGGGTTTCTGTGAGCTCTATTATGTTCTTTTATGATTTCGGTCTCTTGTTCTACTTCTTGGGTCAAATCTTTCACGGTTTTTCTGGTGTAACGAGATTTATATCGACTGTTGGGAGTAAATTGCTTGTATTTTACCTAATATATGATCTTCGGCAATAATGCCATTAGTGACTGAAGGATTTAGAATTTTTTTTAGAATATTTATCAGGGTATCTTCGGTAAATTCAGGTTCAACTATAATATGCCTATGGTATGTTGGGAAAACAATTTTGAATTCATATGAGGGTGTTTCGTTTATTGAGAAAAATAATTGGTTTTTAAATGCGTTTATCGGTGCATCGGTGTAGGGTATTAAATTTTGAGAAGAACTCTCGTCACTATGTTTCGTAGCAGTTAGTGAGTTTAACTGTGTATTATGCTGGATTCTGGATAATGTATCTGCTACTACATTGGTGCTTCCTGGTTTGTATTTGATTTCATAGTTATATTCCTCTAGAATAGCGTTCCATCTTTTTAGTTTACTGTTTGTGCTTTTATTGCTAAGTGCATACGTCAGCGGTTGATGGTCTGTAAAAATTCTTACTGCAACGGAACCATAGAGGTAGCTTCGTAATGTTTTCAATGCCCATCGATTGCTAACATCTCTTTCTCGTTTGTTGCGTAGTGTTCTTCTGCTTTTGAGAGTGTTCTGGATATAAAAGTTATTGGTTTACCGTCTTGTTCGAGTACTGCTCCTATCGCATAGTTAGAGGCGTCCGTGGTTAGTGTAAATTCTCTGTCGAAGTTCGGATATTGCAACATTACTTCATTAGAAGTTAGAGTTTTTTTAATTTTTTTGAAAGTTTCTATTGCATCTTTACTAAGTGTTATTGCTTTTTTCGCGGACAGATGTTTGGACATTCTGCCTTCCTCCCCTCTCAAAATGAGAGTAAGTGGTTTAGCCAACTTAGCGTAATCTTTGATGAATCGTCTGTAAAAACCAGACATTCCCAAGAATGATCTAAGTTCTCTGAGTGTTTTGGGAATAGGGACATTTTCTATTGCTTCTACTTTATTCGGATTTGTTTTAATTCCGTTTGATGTTACTATGAATCCTAAAAAATCGACTTCTTGAGCAAAAAATTTGCATTTATCCAGTTGTATCTTCATATTTGCTTGTTCTAGGGTATTGAAAACTTTTGCTAAATCATTTGCGTGATCTAATTCGGTTTTGCTGAATATAATAATATCGTCGATATATACGTAACAGATTTTTCCTATGTGATTTCGTAATATATCGTCTAGTGCGCGTTGGAAGATTGAGGGAGCGTTTTTTAGTCCAAAAGGGAGTCGAGTAAACTCGTATTTCCCATTGTTTACGGAAAATGCAGTTTTTTCGATGTCGGAGTTTTTTAGAGGGATCTGGTGAAACCCACTTTTTAAGTCAATAACAGAAAAAAATTGGTTGTGTCCTAACTGTGACAATACTTCATTTATTTCAGGTATTGGGTAACGGTCTGCAATGGTGACTGAATTTAGTTTCCGGTAGTCAATTACTAATCTATGTTGCTTGTTTCCTAATGAGTCAGGCTTCTTATCTACTATCCAAATGGGTGAGTTGTAAGGGGAACGAGATGGTCTGATGATTCCATCTTCATAAAGTTTATTAATTTGTTTCTCAACTTCAGATTTTAAAGACATAGGATATGGATAATATTTAGTGTAAATTGGGGAATCGGTGGTTGTTCGAATTTCGCCAATTACTTTCGTGGTATATGTTAATTTTGTATCGGGCTCGGCAAATAATGTAGGGAATTGGTATATTAATGATTTAATTGTTGTTTCCTGTTCCTTGTTTAAATGTTGGGTTTTTATTTCTATATTATTTACTGACTTAGATATTTTCTGTTTGATAGGAATTTTTACTTTATTTTTTATAAGCAAATAATCTTCGGATGTATATATCACCGCTTTTAGTTGCTTTAGACTATCATTACCGATGATAGCATCGAAAGATTTAAGAGTTGGTAAAACGAAGAATTTGAGTTTTTCTTCCTTTAGTCCGAAAAGGTTGAGCTCAATGTATTGAGAAATTTCAATTTGTCCACCAATTGAATTTGCAAAAAAGACATTTTCATTTGGTTTAGGGTTTTTGGCTAGAGAATACTGTATATAGTTCTTATTGGATCCGGTGTCTATCAAGAATTTTAATATCTTCCCATCGTTTGTCTTACATTCGAAGTAAGGAAGCGATGAAGCGGTTAGTCTAAAAAATGAACGTCTACAAATTCGTTAGTATTGTTTTCGGAGTTGTCCTGCTGTTGTCTTTCGTAGTCGTTGTAGTATTCTTGCCAGGGCTGATCATCGTTGTTTTGGCTCATTTCCTGTTCATAATTCGATTTATTGTTTTCGTAGTTTTCGCCTTGCGAAATGTAGTTGACTCGTTGGAATTTGTTAGGAATGTTGCGGCTGAATTGACTTGTTGGTGCTGGCGGGCGTTTTCCTGCAAAGGCATGTAAATTTGGCCTATTCATGTAGTTGATGTTTCTGGTCCTCATGCTTTGGTCAACATCCATTGGTTCTGGACGAGGTTGGGGTTTGGGGGCGAATGGTCTTGGTGGCTGTTGTTGGATGTAATTAAACGGTCTTGTGTTACCAAAATTTTGGTGAGGATAATTTTGGGTTGGTCTATATGGATTTGGGGAAAAATGCTGTTCCGGTCTTGTGAAAGAGTTTTGTTGATGTGGATGGGTTAGATGTGCGTAGAATGGCACAGGGTTACCTGAATGAAAATTTCTTCTTGGTGGAACTGGTGATGTTGTTATGTTATGAAATTTTTTGGTTGCGTTGAAAGCGTTATGCGCTTAATTTGATCTAAATGTCTGATTCTCGAGTTTCTGACAGAGACTAAGAGGTTGAGGAAGATCTGTTGGCTCTCTCATGCCCAGTAAACGTGGCATATCTCCATTTAGACCGCGAATAAAAGTATCGAATGCTTTATCACGGTACGTTTTTGTTAGGATATTCAACGCTTCATTGCCAATCTCTAGACAAGAGAATTTATTCAAGATGAGAGAGAGGCAAGCGTAAACTTCATGATTAAACCCTTGAATAGTTCGTCTACCTTGAACGAGAGAGGTCATCTGGTATTCCAGAGTTGTGACATCTCGTTTGTCGGCATAATGGGTTGCGAGACAGCGCGATATACAGTTCCAATTTAAGGGAGTGTTATATGATTCGAGTACATTGACAATTTTATTACGAATTATACTAATTATTCCATAGTATTTTGCAGTACCCCTAATGGATTCGTATAGTTGGAGGATTCTCTCAACACTTTTTTTCCATGAGGTGAATTCTGAAGCATTACCAGAAAAATCCCTTATACTTCTGACTATGTCTGGTATTTTGTCAAGCTCGCCTAAGTTGTTCCTATGTTCCTGGTTTATTGTTTGGTCTGTACCACTAAACTGGTCACAATTCGGATTTATCACTGATGAAATTAACTGCCTACCTTCGATCTGCAGAGTCTGAGATGCTATGCTTGCGATAGCATTTCGCAATTCGTCCGACATTACTAACCGGTGTTCAGTTTGGGGTGGGAGTGAGGTTGGATTTAGAACGGGTGGGCGAATTAAATTAACTGGGTTAGACATGATAGGAAATTTGTTAAATCTTTAAATTTGAAGTAAAAAAAAATTGACTTATTGAAAATATAAAGAATTTCCTTGTATTTTTTCCTTATTTTTTGTTTTATTAACAAATAGTTTTCTTTAAATTAAATCTTTAATTGTTATAAAAGATAATTCCATTTGATTATATTTCATGATTTTATTTCATTCAAAAAAAAAATTAATTTTTCAATTTTTATTTAAAAAAAATTGTTCCACTTATATTTTTATTATTTATGAATTTTCATTAAAAAAAATTTCATTTCTATAGTATTGAATTTTTAATTTTAATATAGTATTCAATTTAATTTTCCCCTTTCAGATTAAAATATTCTTAAAACTTATTTTCTTATTATTTATGATTGGAATTCTGTAACTTACAATATGCTTATAGTAGACATCACACGGCTGACTTCGAATGTTTCCTTTTTGTCCGGTTTCCCTCGGTGACTCAGGATTCTCCGTCGGCTTTTGGTGTGTTTTCCCTACAGGAAACTACAGGATGTTTGTGGTGGTTCCAAGGGTTTGTTTTTCTATACACAGCTATTAATTTCACTCGCGATTTACTTAGTTGTCCATAACGATTCGTGTAATCTTTACACCGTTTTTCCGACACTCACGCACAGTTACTATATTTTAATAAGCCATTCGTGTATACCACCCTTGTAACGTTGGGCGCCAGTTAATTATGTTTACGCTACATAATATAAAAAAAATATATTTTTATTCTTCGGCCAGAGCCGTAACACTTTATTGGTTGATAATAAAAATTAAACTAAACTAACAAAAATCAGTACCTTAAAACTAAGCCTTTCGTTCTGCTGCCGCTGAGAACATCGCTGCTTGCCCGAATATGATTCTGACCGTTGCGCTAGCCATGGTGTCAGCACTTTTAGCGGATGCGCGTGGACTCAGGAATGCGCTTGCATTTTGGTTTGCTCGTGCAGGTTGACATCTGTGAAGCCGAGATATTGGCTTTCAGCTAATTCGGCGTTAACTTATACAAACATCTTATCGGTTAGTAAAATAATTGAAAATGAAAATAAGGTAAATTTTTTCAAGAACAGGGCAGAAGTGAAAACTAAAGATAACCAACTAGTGTGTGTCGCGAGTTTGGAAAACGGCGTGTTTAACGTAAACTTTAAAAAATGCGAGTATGCAATGACAGCTAAGTCTAGTGAAATAGAGCGTTGGCATCAAAGATTCGGCCATCTCAGTTATAATTCTATAATACAAATGTCTCGTAAAAATATGGTACTTGGCTTGACGGTTAATGTCAAAAGTATGCCAGACGGTTTTAAATGTGAAACGTGTGCAATCGAGAAAATACATCGAAAGCCGTTTAAAAGCTATTCAGAAGTACAGAGTGCGGGCATTTTAAATTTGATACACAGCGACGTATGTGGCCCAATGCGTATAGCGTCACAAGGTGGTGCGAAATATTTTATAACATTTATAGATGACTATTCTCGATACATGCATATAGATTTTATTGCAAAGAAATCGGATGCATTTAATTCATACAAAAAGTTCATTAATCAGGTCGAAAATCAAACGGGAAAGAAAATCAAGCGGTTTCGGTCAGACAACGGGTTGGAATACGTGAATAAAGATTTTGAGGTTTTTTTTTTGAGTCTCGTGGCATAAGACATGAAACTACTGTAACTTATACACCTCAACAAAACGGGGTCGCAGAAAGGGCAAATCGTACGTGGCACGGTGTTTAATGAATTCAACTAATCTCCCTCAAAGAGTGTGGGCTGAAGCCCTGAATACAGCAGTTTGTATAAGAAATCAGTCCATCACCAGCGTAATTAAAGAAAGAACTCCGTTCGAGTGCTGGTTTGATAGGAAACCATGGATTAAACATTTTAAAACTTTTGGTTGCAAGGCAGTTGTGCTTGATAAGCGATTACGAAAGTCAAAGTTTGAGCCCAGAGGAGTTGTGCTATACTTTGTGGGTTACTCTAATACATCTAAAGCATATAGATTTTGCAACAGTGAAAATAGAAAAATCACTCTAGCTCGGGATGTGGTATTCCTAGAAAATGAATTCTATAATGGAAAAGGTGAAAACGAAAAAACAGAGCCTGAAGGGCAATTTTCTATTATAGACACGGGCTCAATAGAGAACAAAATAGAAGAAAGGCCGGAAGATAATAGAGAAGAGAAGACCGCTGCAAATTCGGAAAATGAGATCGAAGTATTCGAAAGCGCAAGTGAGGACAGCGAACCAGAAGTTCAGAAAGCGGAACGCGAACAGCAGGTGTCTGGAAGAGATCGAATAAACCGAACGGAAATAATGAAGTGTTAAATGCGTTTTTGGAAAACCCTGGTACGGTGACAGCAGCACTTTGTTCTAACAACGCAGCGGAGTGGGAAAAACGCTATGGAAACAGAATATGACGCATTAATAGAAAGTGGAACCTGGGTGTTGGTTGAACCTCCAAAAAATAAAAACATTGTCGGATCGAGATGGGTGTTCAATACGAAATATAATCCAGATGGAACGGTAGCAAAATACAAGGCCAGATTGGTGGCGCAAGGGTGTACACAGCGGGCAGGCGTGAACTACGTAGATACTTATGCGCCTGTCGTAAGAAATACGTCGATTAGGATGATATTGTCAATAGCGGTGAAGTATGAGCTTTTGGTGTATCACATCGATGTGATTTCAGCATATTTAAATGGAAATCTTAAAGAAGAAGTGTATATGCGCCAACTGGAGGGATTCATGGATAAAGATAAACAAAATCACGTATGCAAATTAAACAAAGCCTTGTATGGACTAAAACAAGCCGGCAGAAATTGGAATGATAAATTAAATGAAATACTTTGCAACATTGGTTTCTATCGAAGCAAGTCAGACAACTGTATTTACATTTTGAAGACCGATGAACAGATTAACATCATGTGTGTGTATGTCAATGATATTATATTAGCTTGCATTAAAGCTATTGAATTGAATGGACGTGTTCTTTTAATTTCGCTAACATATTTAAAAGCCTGGCCATCTCGATTCTAGGCTTTGAATTCCGTATTTGAATATAATTTGAATTCCTATCTCTACTGCCCCACATATATAAAAAAAAACACCATTAATTGCATCCCTAAGAATACAGCAAGCACTTTTAGATGGCCACAGATTTTCAACTTATATTCAGCATATCTGACTGACTCGAGGAGGTCTCTCATGTTTGCATAAATATTCTTCATGTAAACTGCATGACCAACAGGAATAGAAGGAAGACGGCCGCCGTTGTGACCCAAAACAGTTTTCAAACTAAGCTTGGAGGAGTCTATGAATAGCAGTTGGATCATGCTTCAAATTCAAACTTTTCATCAAACCAATAATGTCACAGCAAAAAAAGGAAGCAGAGCTCATTGATGTTGTATATACTTGGAGGCCCTGACATAATTCAGCAGAAACTTCCATCGCTGTTGTCTCGATCCTAGATGTTCCGCCTTTTCCTGTGACAAACCAAGGTCTCGAATGAGATCACTCAGGACCGATTGGCTTAATCTGTGCGGTTCGTTAGCTTTTTCCTTCAAAATTAGGGTCATGGGATGTTGTTATGAGGTTTCTTCTTCCACACTGTCCTTTTTCCTTCTAATTCACAAATTTGTGGTGGAGTAGGAACTGGTAAACTGTCTGAATGTAGAATAGCAGATGGAAGATTTGGGTATTTTACTGTACCTCTTTTCTTTGACATTCCTGCCTTTATAGACGAACTCAAGCAAAAATAGCAGTCATCTACATGGTTTGTATGATCCCGCCAAACGATTGGCACAGGAAAAGCCATTGATCGTATTTTGTATTTCAGACATTCTCGTAATATAACTGAACATGAGCTGCAACATGTATGTGGAGCCCATGACTTATTCTTGTCTCCTACTTTCATAGTCTTCACAAGGGCGTGGAATTGCGTTGCGGAAAACGTTATTTCTCCACAATTGAGGATAAATTGTTTTGATTAAATTAATCTTACATAAAATATAAATGTTTAAACTTATTTAATTTAAATTGTGGATACAGTTTTTTTTCAAAAATTAAAAATAGTTTGAATATTTTCTACGGAAGGTTCACAAAGTAAATTGATCAGACTTGGTTAGAATTTCTGGAGCGGGTGATGAGTGGGAAATCTGCGAGGATGTGGGAAACTGTGAGTTGGGAAATTCGGCAAAACTGGCATATAGGAGACGATTCCTTTTTTAGAAGGTGTCCGTTCGTGATGTTTGTGTGTCATAACCGAAGTCTAACGAAGCATCTGTTCATTGCAGCAGTGGTCGATGATGGATGTACTACGGCAGTGTGGTTAGTGTTGAAGGACTTGTATTCATGATTGTAGTTTTGCCAGTTTGTGATAGTTTTCTTGATGGCATAGGATGATGCGACCTTTGCTACAAATTTGTTGGCGAAAGGCATAAACGTGTGCAGTGGAGATTTCATTGCTAATTTCGCTGCTTTATCTGCGTATTCGTTTCCTGTTATACCTGCATGACCTGGTATCCACATTAATCTCACCTCCTTGCCTAGTTCAATTAGCAATTGCTTTATAGCCACAATTGGTTCAGAGCAGTTAGTCATGTTTTTTGCGCCTTCAAATACTGATAGGCTGTGAGTGTATATTATGACTTTTTTTTGAGGCTTTGGTTAGAAGCAGGGCTGTTATAGTTGCTTGTACTGCTGTGTCAAATGCGCTGGCAGCATGTGGGAGTAATCCATGGCTCCTCGTGGTGCCATTTGCGTCCACTACTGCGAATGCTGCGCCATCGTTTGATTTGGAGCCATCCGTAAAAAGCAGTTCCCATTATTTTTTTATTAGGGGATGGACTGCCTCTATATACAACTGTCTGTATACCGAAGCATTTGTATGCTCTTTATGGTGTGAAATAAGATTAGTAATAAAAAAATTGTTATTCAGAGACCAAGGTGGATATTTTGTGGCTGGAGTAGGAATCGGTGTTATATCTAGATGAGTTTGAGTTACCAGATCCAGTACTTTGTTAATAGTAGATTTATGCTTCAGGGGACGCTTCCACGACTTCAGCAATTGAATCTCTTTGGAGAGCACTGAGTTTCTGTTACTATAAAGTTGAGGAATTTGGCGGCATCTAATAAACAGTAACCGATCCTCAATGCAGGTGAATCCTTTTTCGGCAAGTAAGTTGACAGCACGTGTAGTTTTAAACGCACGAAATTTCGTCTGATGGCGGCATTAATGAGCTTTTAACGCATTTTCCGCATATGGAAAGGCCATAGTCGATCTTGGATAGTATTGTTAGTTTTGTTATATTAAGTAGTGTGTTTGTATGTACATGACTTTTATAAGATGATAAATACTTAACTAACCTAAATACTAATTAACCTGGCAACTAGGCTTTTTCTTAAGCTATTACAATGTTCTCTGAAATGTTTACAGTGCAATACTAAACCTAATATTTTAAGAGTGTGGGAATTACAATAGTGTGGGTATTATGTTTAATGTTAATAGCAGTTATGTTTCTGACAAACATGCAAGTAATTGCACTTATTTATTGCAATATTAGCACCAGAATAATGGGACCTATTATTGATTGTTGCTAATGCAATATCGAAGTTGGTAAGAATTTCATTATGATTTTTTTTGGTGCATAACAAGTATAGGTCATCTGCGTAAAGTCAGTGACTGATGCTTTTCTGGCTTAGAAAAATCCGACTTAAATCATCAAAGTTAATAAAAATAATTTTACCGACAATGGGTATACCTTGTGGTATACCATTGTGTAGTGGATATGTTCAAGAGTGAACATTGTTGACTGCAAAATATTTTCCGATTTAATAAAAATATTTTTATGTAATTATATAATTTTGGATCGATTTTTAGCTCGTGTAGCTTTTTTAGAACCATGTGAATACCAACTCTATCGAATGCCTTCTCAAAATCAATCGATAGTATTGATATATGGTTCTTATTAGATACGTTTTTTGATATCAGGTGATTTAAATAATATAAGGCGTCAATTGTACTAGAATTTGGTTTGAAACCGAATTGATTAGGTGAAAGTGATTTAGTCGATGTAAGAAACCACATCAAACGTTTAGAAACCATTTTTTCTAATAGCTTGATTATGCAGGGGTGTAGTGATATAGGACGGTAGGAGTCTAATACCGTAATATCTTTGTTTGGCATTCTGATTGGTATAATGACTGCGGTTTTATAAGATTGAGGAATGATACCACTATCAAAAATTTTGTTGAAAAGATGCAGTATACGGTTTTTAAAGGGTCTCGGAGAATTTTTGAGCATTGGGTAAGTGATTTTATCGTAGCCTGGAGAAGTGCTAGTAAGGTGTTTTAAGTTGGTTTTAAATTCATTGAGATTGAATGTTAGTTTTAGGAAATATTATAGGATGGTTTGAAAAATAGTTTTTAGAGGCGTAGAAAGCTGCTGGAAAGCTTGAGTCATGTGATTGATTTGACCAGGTCTCTGCGAAAGCGTTGCAGATTTCTGCTGGAGAGCAATTTGTGGTAGATGGTGTTGTTATTGATTGTATGGTAAAAGGGGTGTGTGCCTAATAATCTACGAATATTTTGCCAAATATGGGTTATTGGGGAAGTTGGATTTATTTTGGCAGTAAAGTCGGCGAAGCTTTGAAGTTTAGCAGCTTTCTTAGCTTTATTAAATATCGCGTTGGCCTTCCTAGAAGTTATAAGGTTATCAATAGTCAGCGACCTTTGGAATATATGCCACGCTTTTTGTTTAGATTCTGACTTAGGTACTTTAACTCTGAGGACCACCAAGGTACTGTTCTAGAGATTTTCTTGTAAGATGTGCGTGCAATGGACTCGTTTGCTGCTTTACGAATGATTTTTTGGATTAAAGCTGCCTCACCATTGATGTTGTTAATCGTTGGCGAACTTTGTGAAAAAGTTATTATTTTATTTTGAAATAAATCCCAGTTGGCCTTTTTAATATTATATTGTGTTATTTTGTGATGCGGGGGTGAAGCGCTTGGATGATACTGAGGTTATTGTTGGAAAGTGATCGCTATTGTGGAGGTCATTAATGGTATTCCATGAACATAGTGGTAAAAGTATCGGAGAGCACATCGCTATATCAATATGTGTTAGGGAATGCTAAGATAGGTTGGGGATCCGTCGTTTAAAACAAAAAGATTGGATGTCAAAATAGTCTGACCCCTTGGATTGCTTGTAGATGATCCCCACAGAGGACTCCATGCGTTGAGATCGCCCAGTATTATAACTGGTCTGTTTAACATGTTTAAAATGTTTAAGAGATCTGTTAAGCAAAAGCTTTATTGAGGAGGTATATACGAGTATATCGATATTATGATGAAACTAAAGTTTATTTTAATTTCAGCTGCAACAATAGAGATGTTTGAGGGGATATTTAATAGTTTATATGATATGGATTTGTGAATTAAAAGGGCAGTCCCTTGTTTAGCCGTGGTGTTTTGAATAAAGTTGTGGAAATGGCCGTTATATTGTTTAGGGACTGTGGGATTCATGTTAATTTTGCAATAAGATTCTTGGAGACAGATGCTTTTAGGGGAGAGTTATTTTATAAGCAGTTCTAGGTTGGAGTAGTAATTATAATAGCCACGAATATTCCATTGGAGAATATCGAGCATCAATTAACCTAGGAGATTTATTTATCACAATACACTTAATGTATTGTGGGAATTAAGACGGCTTATGATTTGTCTGAAAGATCTGAGTCGTTGAGATTAACCATGTGATTAGAATGTTTTTTTGATGTTGTATGAGAGAGTGTGTTCATATGTACATATGGATGTGTGTATCACCGAAGCAAATGAACAATTTTAAAAATAAAAAATGCGGCGATTAAAAATACATCAAAACGAGTATAGAAGTCTGAAGTCGGGTTAGACCGACATCGAAATATACTTTAGCTTTTTTTGTGCGTGCGAGTACTACAATGGGGATGCTTCCTTCATAAATCATCATTAGGAGCATATCGAGAATAATAGAAATAAAGATTATGACATGGCCATGATTTCCCGTGACATAACAAAGGTTGTCCAACAGTATAGTTTGTCAAGGGTTGCCAAGTTTGTGTGTCACTAAATAATTTACTAAGAACTATTTTTATATAACAAATCAATTGAATTTCATACGAAATCATTGATAAATATAAATCCAATCATTATTTTTGCTCTGTTTATTTAATTTTTATATATAACAAATTGCTTCATACGTAAAAATAATCATTTCGTACAAAAAGTGTATGTATTGTGTGAGAGTTGGCAACCCTGCAATTAAAATATAAACAAGAGGTGTGCAGTGTGCAAATGCAAGCAAATTAACAGCAAAAATTAAGCGAGAAATTGTACGGAAAATTTACATTTTGTATGATATGAATGAATTCAATATATTTTGCTATAGTTAGTGGAAAACTCTACATTTTTACAGTTTTCCGAAAGATGCAGCGCAAAGGAAGCTTGGTACGAATACACATCTATCGTATTGTAATTCATGTATTTTTACTTTCGGAACCTATTCAATTGTACAAAGGAACTGAAGCACTTGGTTATCTTCTCCGGTATGTATATATATATATATATTGTCTATAATTCTGAGAGTTGTGACATATCCCATTAGTTACTCGACCATACGTTTCAGACTTTTAAGTATAACCTATATTAACCCTTATCCTGTAGTTAAAAAAAAACCGCATATGACATTTGAACGGAAAACGTTCGCGATATGTTACCAATTGTTCATCTACAGTCATGCACATTTTCTGTAAATTTGCTTCCCAACGCCAGCTTGCTTGGAGCCAGCTTGTCTCGAGCTCGCCATTCATTTCGATCAGATTGCTTATCGAACCGCAAAACTCGAGAGATATGTTGAGATCTGCGAAGACTCATTGTTGACTTGAAAATTGGGCGGCCTTTGCGATCATCCCACAAAGTTTCAAGTGCCTCGCCGTGAGATCGAAGTACTCCAGCCAACAGCAAAAGTCCAAAATATGCCTCAATAATTGTGATATCTACTTGGATCGAAATATTTCGAAAAATATACTGACCTAAAACAATTTGCTGATATTGTCATTTGCAATTGCAAAAGAAAATAAATTACCTTCTGTATTAGTCATTTCCACGATTATCTTTACAAATCATCTGCCACGTATAATAGAAATGATCATCTTATGCCATCAGTTCTAGCAATAGTATATCGTGTAACACCAGGCGCAGTGTTCATAACGTTCTCATTAGCACGTCTGCCAGCTCCGCTTGCTATTGAGTTTTTAGACCATACATATTTCCCATTTTTTGACGGATAAATTTCTGAGACTTCCTGAGGGACAGCAATTTCTTCTTCATGTGTATTTTCAGACATATTGGGATTATAGACAGATCCAACTTCGGAAGCATTATCTTCTTCATCTTCACTGGCGGTGTCGTTTGGTATTTCATCAACAATATCAGAGTTTTATATGAATGCTTAAATTTCTTAATTTAATTTATTTAATTTATTCACTTGTGCACATACAAAACACAACCGCAAAGCCCAAAATTTTTTTGCGATTGTACAGAAACTGAACAATAACTTCAATATTTTCTTGATTGTTGTAATTCGTCGAATTTTTCGCAGACGCTTCAACCGCAGATATACGAGTACACTTGTATGACTATGCGTTGAGAGAAATATATGAAATTGATAACGGTAATATAAAGCATTATAGTTTGTTGTTGTTATTACTTGTACGTCGAAATATTTCGTTATAAAAAAACCAATTCTCATAACTTCTATTTAGTTTTCTATTGTTATGATGACCCTTGTAGAAAAGGCACTCCTAATAACATACTAGTTATAATATTGGTCAATTTTGACTCACATGCAGTTTCTGGATCATTTTTGCCTAGCCCTAACAAAAGAGTATAACAGAAAATTTTTTTATTTTAGTTTTATGAAAAAATATTCAATATTTTAACATTTTCTGTGCAATTTTGGCCCAAGATAAGGGTTAATTTTATAGTACTAAAAAAACATTTCGGAATATATTCCAAAGATTTGAAATATGACCAAGAGCAATATATGCTCAAAATATTTTATGCATACGTCTAATCATTATATTTCTATATTTCTTTAGTATGATTGAGAACACACCATCGGATGATGACGAATTACAGTTTTCAAAGAATGAAAATGAAAGCTTAATTTACTTTTCAGTTCCCAGTGGCCAATATTTCAATGTGATTATCAGAATATTATGGCGGCCTCAGAGGGGCTATCCTAGACTCTGCTACATTCGTTGCAATAAGTATATCATAAGAAGCCAATTTAAAAGTTCTAAAGAAATAAGCAGGTTTTCGAGTTTAGAATATTTTTACATATGTACTCGTATATATATTTACTTAAAAATAGCAAATATACCAACTTTAAATAGAAAGCTGGATACTTTAATGTACAGAATTT
The DNA here is from genome assembly GCA_920105625.2 of Clusia tigrina. NCBI lineage: Eukaryota > Metazoa > Arthropoda > Insecta > Diptera > Clusiidae > Clusia > Clusia tigrina. The sequence goes on from OV050032.1 coordinate 163,034,121, forward strand.
GTGTTTGACTTGAATGTTCCACTTGTTACTCGCTCTGTCACTAACAGCAGTTGTCCCTGGTTTACGAGTAATACCAAATTAGCTCTTAAAAAACGGCATAGAACATACAATCAGTGGAAAAGAAATCCAACTGCATCTAGATGGGAAGAGCACAAAAGAGCTAGAAATGATGCAAACTCAGATATTTCATGTCCAAACAATGTTTAGCACGACCTTCCAAGCAGCTATGGAATAATTTAAGACAAGCTAGGGTTTGCAATGAGAAATCTTTAGATTGTCGGATTGATCCGGGTATTCTGAATGACCATATTAGTAGTAGTTCAACCTTTGCGGATAATATGTCTGCTGTATTTGCAAGGAAATATATTTCTGAATGTCCATTTGTGTTTGTGTTTATTTCTGTGGGTGAAGGTGCCGTTGCTCGGTGTGTGAACAAGATAAAGTTAAATGCTCCCGGAGAGGATGTAGTTCCTATTAAATTTATTAAACTTATTTTGCCTTTCATTCTAAGCCCGTTGACCTATATAATTAACCATTGTTTAAGGAGTTCCTGCTAATTGGAAAGTAACAACGATTATCCCTATAGCTAAAAAGTCGCACCTGATGCGTCTGATATCCGTCTTGTAAATTTGGTGTCGGCTTTATCACATGTATGTGAATCTCCCATGGCTAAGCAAATCTCAAAACACGTCAGAATATTTGACCATATTTCCCCAATCCAATCTGGTTTTCGGCCTGGACACAGCTGCTCCACTGCTGTTGTTAAAATATTGGATGACATCAGAGAGTCATTTAATTTGGGACACTTGAACCTGCTTTGTCTATTAGATTTTCCTAAAGCATTCGATTCTGTGGATCACTCATTACTATGTGAAAAGCTACAGTTGAATTTCGGATTTTCCAGCTCGGCGGTTCATATGTTAAGTTACTTGGTTGGTAGGTCTCAAAAGGTTAGGGTGGGAAAGAGTGTGTCTGCGTTCAGTAATTTAACCTGTGGGGTGCCTCAGGGCTCAGTGCTTTCTCCACTTTTGTTTACACTGTTCATAGATGACATTTTCAGTAAGTGTCGTCATGTTACCATGCATGCATATGCTGATGACCTTCAATTGTATTCGTCCAGACTTATTGGTCTCATTGATGATTTATGTGCTAGGGTATACGAAGATTTGATCATAATAACAGAATGGGCTAAAGCTAATAGGCTCAACTTCCAAAAACTATATATCCTCCCGATTTCCAAGTCTGGTTACCCTTCCTCTGATATACCAATAGTTTCAATAAATGATACTAAATTAAATTAGTTGAAAAAGCAAAAAACCTTGGATAACACATTCCGGTTCCAGGCATAATTTGCAAGTTGCATTCAATAATAATACAAGATATGTATACGGTTTAAGAAAGTTTGACCACATCAGTAAGTTTTGTAATCAAGTCCTTGGTGGCAATATTAATAATTATTTAGATGCTAGAAATTGTATATTTCTACATAACTTTATATACACGCGAACACCTAATTATTTGTTTGTAAAGTTGAAGTTTTGTAAATCGAGGAGAAACATGAACCTCTTAGTCCCTAATTACAAGTATTTGAACTCGAATAGACTCCTTCTTGTGAACGCCATCAGGTTGTGGAATTCGTTGCCTTTAGGAATTAAGCAATCAATACTTCTCTTAATGCAATATTTTTATTTATTTATTTTTTGTCTCTTTTTCTTTTCTAATTTCTGTTTCCTTTTTGTTTTTCATTGTCTTTCTGTTCTGACTTTTCCTTAGTTCATAAAATTTATTTATTTAATTATTTATTTGTTCAATTCATTATTCGTCTAATTTTTTATTTTTTTTTATCTTAACTTATATAAATGTTTTTTTTTGCATATATAATAATAATTTAGTTTCATTTAATTTATATTCTTAGTCTAAGTTTTAAGTAATTTTTGTTTTTTTACAAATCGTTGTTATTCTGATAATTCTTGCTGCATTTAAGAGACTGTCTTATATTTGAATGCTTTACAAATTTAATAAATTAAATTGTCTAGTAATAGTTTGTCCCCGATTCCTGAGTTTGTGCGATTCATTGCTTTTTTGATAAGAGCATTTTTTATATAAAAGTTAGTTTTTATTTTTTAGTTAACTATTTAACATTGAATTTAAATTTTGTATAGCTAAAATGTTCTTACTGTTCACAGAAGATACTGGAGTAGCTAGATATGTTTACAATTTTGTGGTGTTATACACACGGATGTATGCGTAAAATCTCCGCTCAGGTACACATCTTTGGAAATGATTCTTATTATCAATACAAAACTAATAAAAACATTTAGAAAATTACTCACGCGAACAGCACTAATATTCAAATAAATAGTCATAATGTACTAAATTTATACATTGTTGTAAATGTCCTTGTTGCCGCCGCTGTTGCTGTGGGAAGTGTACCATTCAGCCATTTTGTCCAGAGTTCTCTGTACGTTTGTACATACAGTCCTAAGGGACATTGCTGATGCCAGTGCACATACAACATCCGCATATGCTTGGATGTGTATCTCATTGTTCTGTAACTCAGTCAGAGGAGAGTCCACCACAGAAGAGGAGAGAGTACGCTACCCTGAGGACACCCTCGAGCAACCTGTGCTACGGTACAATTGTCGTTTGTCTCTCCAACAGTTAACAACCTTTTTGATAACATGAAATGGATCCACTTGACAATAGTTTCCTTCACCCCATGTCGTCTAACAGCCGAGCACATGGAGTCATAGGTAGCATTATCGAATGCCCCCTCAATATATCCACAAATACCATTTTCCAGCCCTATTTCGATCTTACACACTAGATCGTGCAGAGCTGATTCGCATGACTTTCCACTCTGGTATGGATGCTGATGGATACTAAGGGGGCTATTCAACATTAAGCCCGTCTTAATGTAGTTCTCCACCATATGCTCCAGACCTTTCAGCATGGACGATGTCAAACTGATCGGCCTGAAGCTTTTCGCTAAAGTGTAATCATCCTTTCCCGGTTTGGGAATGAAGACCACTCAATATATCCACAAATACCATTTTCCAGCCCTATTTCGATCTTACACACTAGATCGTGCAGAGCTGATTCGCATGACTTTCCACTCTGGTATGGATGCTGATGGATACTAAGGGGGCTATTCAACATTAAGCCCGTCTTAATGTAGTTCTCCACCATATGCTCCAGACCTTTCAGCATGGACGATGTCAAACTGATCGGCCTGAAGCTTTTCGCTAAAGTGTAATCATCCTTTCCCGGTTTGGGAATGAAGACCACTCTCAGCTTTCGTCAAAGAGATGGTACGTAACCTAGAACAAGACAAGCAATGTATATCTTTTTCAAGGCCCTATTGAACTTATCGCCTCCTCTCTTTAACATTATTGGGTATACATTATCAGGGCCAGGTGACTTAAAGTTATCAAAAGAGCAAGGAGAAAACCTCATGGATTCATCCGTAACACTTTTTGATGCCTTATACCAGTTTCATCTCGTGCTTCCACCATTCGAGCTGTCACCCTTCATCCCAGTTCCTGTGTCAGTAATAATTTTGCTACCCGGGATGTGGGTTGTCAGGAGGGAATTGCAGGTTTTAATCATTGAATTGGTATAAGAACAATTAAACCTGAGAAGGGAGTCCTAGCCAACTCCTTCATGTTGTCAATTTCACTACAGAAATTTCTATAAGAGTCCACTTTGGCTGACCTAATGTTCTTCTTAAAGATTCTTTGAGCTATTTGATATTCAGTCCAGTCTTCTTCTTTTCGGGTTTTTAAAGCTCTTTCAAAAGTTTTCTAGACCTTTTTCGGAGCTTCGAAAGTTCAGCCTGCCACCATGGAACTGCTCTACCCTACCTGCTCATTCGTTCTGAGTTTACTAAACCTGGGAGTTCTCACGTCAACAAGAACCCCAAACTTGCCCCAGTCCGCATTTTGTAAATTTCGGTACTATTATCTTGTCAATGTCAAGTCGAAACTCTATCAAACAGTGATCCGAGAGAGATACTTCTGCCAGAACTTTCCACTGTTTTATTTGATCTGTCAGAAACCTATTAGTTAGTGTTAGATCAATCACTTCTTGCCTTCCTTGCGTCACAAGGGTCGGTTTGTTACCCACATTAAGTATCGCTAAATCTGAAGACAGAACAAATCCAACATCTTGTTACCCTGAGAGTTGCATTTAGTGCTACCCCATACTGTGTTCTGTGAATTTGCGTTACAGCACACAAGCAGGCCCAACCATTGGATTATGCGTACTGAACGACATCTACGACTTCCCTTGATGGTGGGGGAAGTATAGAATAAATAGGGCAGGTAGGATGAGACGATAACTGCCTCTACCATGTTCCGTCCCAGTTTATACTTTATTTTTGCTGCAACGGCATCTTGAGAACAGAATTGCCTAAGCATCGTGCATTCAATAAACCGTACACGCACGCTTTTATCATTCCCTGCGCAATAAAGGATATTCCCCCATTTTATTCCTCCCAGCCCACAGATACGTTTATAAAACACCAATGGTTCTTAGATTAGTATTATTTGAGCAGGAGACGACTTGCTATGGTGCAAGTTAATTTGCGTAAATATAATTTCAGTCATAAGTGCTTATTTTTAGACCGAAACAAATTTTTCGCCCTACTCCCTTCATTATCCTGAACGCGGAAAGTTAAGCATCCAAAATACATGTGAGGAAGGTATCCGTATCTGAAACTTAGGACTTTCAGCGAACCCATTTCGATACCTACCACTAGGTGAGAACTCGCTCCCTTATTGGAAGCTGAATCCCCCCTGATATATGAGTATATTTTTCACCGGTTCGTGTTCAGTCCTTCGTTCTCTTCATGGATACGTGTGAGTATTTCGCTTGGTTTGCGGGAGGGACCCGGTATCCAAGCACTCGATATTACCAACCTGCTACTGCAACCGTCCGTGAGAACGAATTTGCAATTTTCGGAAGCTGGCATTTCAGCCACCACTTTGGTCAGCCATTCAGGGGAAGACATAGAGGAACACTGCCCGTTTATCACGCATCCCTCAATTTTCGGTTTGTCCTTCGATACACTCCTCTTTGCGTTTCTGCTATTCCTATCTTCCTGCACAGACCCCCGATTGACACCAGAAGAGTGTGCCATGCCAGACGAGTTATCGTCTTCCATGGCACACAGTTACGCTTCCCCATTGCAATCACAGGCGTCGAAGTCAACGGAGTTCGAGTAAATATCTCCTCCAACTGTAGGCTTTCCAATGACCTAGTCAATGGGCCACCAATTACCCTCAGTAATTTGCTTCCTCCCAGACCCTGAATGTCATTTGGGATGCACATCCGATGCCCAAACCGCCGACGCGTCGACTGGAGGCTTACCAGTTAGCTGGATACCTCTTGCAGATAAACCTGGAGTAGGCGTCAACTTAATTTTTTTGCTTTTTATTCATTTCTGCCAAGTGTGAGTGACTGCCGCCCCACTGGCGTCAGACGCAGACCAGAGGCCGGCCACTTTGGAACAGACGCCCCTTGGATTTTAGTGTAAGACATTAAAGGGCGCTTGCTATGTAGCATACGCCCCTAACTAGATTGAAATTGGATGGGAGTAAAAAAGGAAATTAGGATTTGAGAGAGAATAGGGTGAGGGTTGGTTGGTAGTTCTTAGTTTGTACTCCCCGACTGCCCGTCTGACAGGGTTGAACTCACAGGACATGATAGGTTTACGAGTCTGACCATGCCCGTCAGCATGGGCAAGTCTGATCATTGTAACTAAACCCCCACAGCACATTAAGATGACTACGAAGCGGTGGCTAAAACTGTATACTGAAGACTTCAAATGTCGTGGTCCCATCTTAGATCGAAGGTCTCAGTTCTATTGAGAATAAAGCTGGCAATGGCAATGAACTCTCCCGTAGTAGGTGCATCCTTTGTTCTATTTGTTGCTCCAAATCGTTTGCTCGCAATGAATTTTTCTTTTACAAACCCTTCGAACGACTCCTGGCGTGTCCCACCTTTACAAACCTTCCTGTCCACCATCTCGAACATTTCTTCTGCTGTGAGTTCTGTTCGGCTAGCGAAGCATATGGTCGCCTGTTTCTTCGGCCGAATGGGTCATGCTTCGCGTTTCTGATTCTTGGGATTGTACTGAGCAAAAAAGTCCACTAGACCATACGAGTACGTCTACGGTGAAAATCGGACTTTTTTGCTCAGTACAATCCCAAGAATCAGAAACGCGAAGCTCCCATTAAGATTTTTTTCCTTCCATACTAATCGCCCCACCCTCATATATATATATATATATATATATATATATATATATATATATATATATATATATATATATATATATATATATATATATATATATATATATATATATATATATATATATATATATATATATATATATATATATAAATATATATATATATATATATATATATATATATATATACATATATATATATATATATATATATATATATATATATATATATATATATATATATATATATATATATATATATATATATATATATATAATCTTTTTTTATTTTTATTTGTACAGTTTTAAAATCAATGTAAATATTTATAGCACAGACAAAAACCATTGTTTTAGCCACCACAATTTTACAGTTTCAAAACCACTGTATTTATTTCTACCCTACAGTAAGGATGACTAAGATTGATATATTTATTAATTTTAGTTTCTAATTTCTTTCGTTTATTTACTTAATTTCTCCTTCATAAACTTCATGAAATTTCTATCTTAGCTAGAATCGAGACTACTCATTGATCCGGAACACATCAGGGTAGATGCTTCTTTAAACCTCAGCAGAAATGACATCAAACTGTATACTGAAATTTTAACAGGACATTGTAGACTCAATTACCATCTGAAAAAAATAGGCGCGGTAGAAGATGATTCCTGCCGACTCTGTCAAGAGGAGAAAAACACAGCAGGAATATTCTATGTCCTTGCCCAGCGGTGGCAAGACGCAGACATAAATACCTATGCGGTGGGTTTTTATCTCCAAATCACCTAGTTAAAATTAGGCCGACAGCAGTTACGAGATTTATAGTCTAGGACTGTTTTAATTGGGTACGAGGATGCACAATAGATCTCTTAGGTCGCGTTGTTCTTTTAGCATGTTAATAATAAATAATAATAATCTTAGCTAGAGGGAAAAAAGTGTGGGTCCCGCATGTGTTACTGATTTCCTGATTGGTTGAAGGCGTTGGCCCATGGCTGATATTTTGAAATGGCCATGTACTCTCTTCCAGGTTAGCACGGCTATTGAAATGCTGCGATTATAAGGAAAAGCGTCCCCATTATGGAATAGTTTAGTCTGTATGTACGGTCTAATATTTTTTGTATATTTCGTACAGTCAGAGTGAGGACGTAACATACATCGACTTTCTGATTTTCACAAGTGATGTTGGCTACTACGGCTGGGAGTACCTGTACCTTTTTTGACAGTTTCGTATAGAAGGTCCTGCTTTTGATCGTGATGCTCTCGTTATTTATTTGAATCACGTATATGCTCGTTAGGATTTTATCGGAGTTATTTGGGCATATGCTGTTATTGAATTTCGATAATGAAATGCTGTCTTCTCCAATGGTTTCGACGACTTCTTCCTGATTGGTGCGGTATGTACAATTTGCGTGATGTCTTTTTAATATTTAGTATAATTCTTTTTATGGATTTGTCTACGCATATCGTGGCATTGCTAATCGAGAAGTTTGTATTATGTCGTAGGATTCTTTATGTTTAAATAACATTTTGTCGAATACTAAATCGATTGGCTTACAATTTCGAATAGGCGTTCTGTTAAATATTACATTGAATTCTTTGCTTCCGATTTTCGGCATAGAGAGGATGTACAGTAGCAGCGTGTCATTTGAATAAATCGATTGTGTACCATATTCTATTGTCCCTATTACGTTGGTATAAGGTAGTGTTTTGACTTCAGATAGCATCTGGTTGACTTTTCTTTGTCGAGCAAATTCGTGTTCGCAATCTTACTTCTTGTAATTTGTCATGTTCTAACGATTTCGTTCATCTTCTCCATTATGATGAACGTTGGCGTTTGAAATCGACGTTAGTAATCCAGCTTTCCCGATTTTTAATTGAAACTATAAGTGCTGAATACTCAAATATGCTCATTCCATGTGTGAACGAGACCCACATTATCGTATATAAAAATATATATTGTTACGAAGCCATCTGATTGTTTGCATAGTTTTCAGGTATGCGTCATTTTCATCCAAGCAAGCTTGCGAAACTGCGTTCAAAGACTAGTGGAAGTTCTGGTATACAAGAAGTATATAAGCGACCGCACAATAGGCATCGAGATCAGTGAACAAGTGAAAGTGGCTAAGTGAACATCGTAGTAGAAGCATCATTGGAACAGTGAGCGTAGCCTAGAGTGAACATCGTAATAGCAGATCAGTTAACCAGTGCCAGTGGCAAAGTGAACATCGTTGGCAGCAGTGAGAACTGATCATAGCCGAATCCTGAGAGTGGCAGCAAGAATAGAAGTGGCAGAGTGAACATCGTATTGGCAGTAAGCGGTTGACAAGTTATAGTAGCAGTGTGAGTGTCGTATTAGTTAACACCAGACAGTGGAAGTGTGAACATCGTGCGCAACGGGCAGTTCAGCAGTGATCTTCGCAGAGCGGGCATCGTGTTTACAACGGGCAGTTGACGCGGATGTAAGTAAATATTTGTAGTGTAAGCCAGGACGAAGTAGGTGAATAGCAATAAAGCAAATTGTTCTAATTTCACCGTCAGATTTTTTAATTGTTACACAATCCAGCGGTACGAATCCAAGAGTAAGAGTAGTACAAATTGTCTGGAGGGCAATTACGTAACAATATGTTTCGAAGTCTACGTTTTACATAATTAAATTTCATTTCATTCCTTTGATAAAGAATAATTTAATTCTAAGTTAGGGCCAAAATTAGTTCCTTATTTGAATATTAGAATATATTTAATATAGTTTTTTATCATGGTTATTTTATTTGATTCATTAGAATGTTACACACACAAACTATTTTTGTAATATTTATTATATCAAGCTTTTCACAAATAATACAAATTAATTTTTTATGACGACTTTTTATATCATACATTATTTATATGACCCTATGTCCAATACAATGATCTATGCTTTCCCTTAATTTCCTTCCAAGCAGTATAAATGTATGCACCTGCATTGTATGCCCTGGGTGCAGTTATTTTACCTAAGATTTCTCATTTTCTGGTTTCTCTTGATTTCAGCTTTAAGTTTGCTATTAATTTTTGCCCGAAAACTAGCCAAATCTTGGTAGTTTATTGTCTTCAATCTATTGAAAAATATGTCCGTAGGTTTTTTCTTAGTCACAGAGTGAACAGAATACCTCTCCACCGATATATTTATGAGCTCTAAACTTAAAATCTCTATGTTCTGCTTTCAGACATTTAAAAATTTCAGTGATTGCTGGTAAATTTTGTGTGGTAAATTTTGAAAATATCAGTTAATATATGCTTATCTACGGTTTTCAAAGCAACATAATGGCATGGGTATCCTGTATCCTTTTCAATCTCCAGACCCTTACTTGTTTCCAGTGTATTTAGGTTCCGAAACACATTTAGTGGTACCTCAAAATTTATTAATTTTTTTTTTTTAAATAACCCCGTTATATTTGCAATTTGTTCAAAAATAGCTGTGTTTCTTTCAACGCGAGTGTGAATAAAACGCCCGCTTAGTTAAGACAAGGTGCTTGTATCCGCGTATGGTTTAGCGCCTCAAACAGAAGTGCTGCCAAGACCATTTTGTTGTCTATTGTGAACGAGAAAAAGAGTAAACCAAAAACTAACCGCTGTAATTATATAAGAAGTTGTAATTATATAAAATATATAGTATATTATCGTCTAGTAATTAATATGTACACAATTCCGTTGTGTGGTTCGATGAATTGAATATCGTGAAGACGAATTTTAAGTAACTAAATCCTGAAATTGAATTCAATATTGTGAAGCCAAATACTGAATTTAAACCGAGTATTGTGAAGACGAATTAGAAGCAATTAAATGCTGAAATCGAGTTTACTATTGTGAAGTCGAATGATGAATTTAAGCTAAATGTTGTGAAGACGAATTATAAATAATTAAAAGCTGAAATCGAATTTAATATTGTGAAGTCGAAGAATTGTAAAGTAACCCAGTAATATTATTAAAGTGAAAACTGAACAGGAATTTAACTAAAGGTGAAATTTGAAATAAATCGAATATAAAGCAAATATCGCATTTCTCCTTGGGGTCTGGATTTGGGAGTAGGAACACCTTGCCGCTGCGCAGCATTGCCCTACTTTCGCCGTTGGATTGCACGCACCTAGCAGGACCGCGCACAGCGATCAGGTAGGTCAGCAAGGCGGGATCACTAGCATCCGTGCGTAGGACAGCTTCGTGCCTTCGCAGAACCGACGCGTCTGGTCCAGTGGAAGACCCGTGGCCAGCAGTAAGAGGTAGGACAACTTTAACGACCGTAGCCGGCAGCAATGACGCAACGTAAGCGGAAGGCGTCCACTCAATGGGACTCATCACAATTTTTGAAGCTTGAAAAACCTATTTCTATTAAACGCATTAAGTGTCAAAATAATTCTGAACAGGAAAATTGAATTGTTTGTTCTCCGCGGCAAATAAATAATTAAGATTTTTTGTAATAAGGAAATATTATTGAACAATTTAAAACCTACATGTATATTATAATAATTAGCATACGAGTATATAATTAAAAATAAATATTTTAATTTTACTTTAGCCTGTACCATTGAATCACACCCGTTTGTTCCCTGAATATAGTTGGGTATACCACAACCTTGATCACGTTAAAAATTCAGTTAGCAATCCTCGAAGAATAGCCAACAAAATGCCCAACGGCAACGGAGAGGGTATTGGCTTAGAAGCAGGGGTAGAAATTCCGGGGGTCGCACTGTATCAAGCATTGCTTATTGCCGAGCTAACCGCTGCCTCTCAGGAAGGGGAACGCCGGTTGAATGAGAAAATGAAGGTAATTGAGGGCCTACAGAAGGAGGTCCGATCACTAAAGCAGCAAAAAGAGCCTGCTCCGGTGCTTGAGCCTTACCTGGACGTTTCATTCGACGCAACCTCGGACCAGATGAGTCCCTCGTACTCATTCAGGCTCTGAAGGAGTTCGTAGGTAATCGTAACCACTATGTCTCGTGTGGTAGAGCTGTTTGCTTATGTGCTTATGGCCCGTTTGCGCGCTGAGAAGGAACAACTAGACATTATGAGGCTGTGCACCTGATAAGGGGGAAATATCAGGGGAGGCAGATACTCTGCTAACCTCATTCAATACTCCAAATAACTTTTAGGCCATCATGGCGAGACTTGACTTCACATACGCGGACAAGAGACCTTCATATTTGATCCAACAGCAGCTCTTAGCGCTGCGTCAAAGACGTCTAACTGTATCTCAATTCTATGACGAGGTGCAGAAAAGGATTACCCTATTGACTACCCAGAATGAGATGAACAACTCGGGTGATAGCGTGAAGAGGGACATGATGACCGAGGAGCATAGGAATCTAGCGAGGCGCGTGTTCATAGCTGGACTTAACCAGCAGATGAGCTCATCAGTTCTTTGCGCCGGCCCTGTGGACATATCGACAGCCTTAGCCTTGGCCCTGGAGCTGAAAGTTAACCAGGCTGGCGCGCTGAGTGATCGTGCTGCGGATTGGCAACAGAACAGGATGCAGCAGAGTCCCTATCACTCGCCCTATTACCACACGCGTCCACCTCACAACAATTTCAGGGAGCCGTATGTGCCACGAAGAACTCCTCCTCGACCGGAAGGACCTTTTTTGGGGTGCAGGGTTACGGTGCTCCGCGACCTGCCGCGCCCATGACGCAGTCCAGCCCGCACCCCACAGTAGTTTCAGGCCCTTCAACAAGAATTTGAGCAGTCCCGAGTCTCGTCATGTATCAAAGTATCAACGAACTAATCACGTAATCGACTCAGGACGACGCGCACCGGACTCGGGCTCGCGAACAGCTAATGACCAAGGGGGCCGGGTCAGGCTCATTCCCTAGAAGAAACAGAGGTTGAAGAGATCGGAGATGAAGTTAATTTTATAGGGGAGGGCGATCGTCCTTACCCTACATCGCCGTAACGCATCGTGGTACGCACCTCAAGTTCTTGGTGAATGCAGGAGCCTCCAAAAAATATATTAAGGCTCTCGATTACCTAAGGGGAGTCAAGCCAGTTGCAAGACCATCCCGGGAATAGGGTTGGGGGGTTAACAGAGTCACGCACAAGTGCGAGCTCAAGGTCTTTTCTGAGAACGTTACCTTTTACATCTTGCCTAGCCTATCCCCATTTGACGCAATTTTAGGTTTCGACTTGAGTAAGGGTCTTCTCCATCACAGGAATGGTGTAGTAAATATCAAAGAGTACCCTTGTCCAGAAGCTGTGAATAATGCTCAATCGTGGGTAACCAGGATCGACCAGGGCCATTACCGAAAGGAGATGACGACGAGATCGATATCTTGATGGAGAAGCTAAAAACCATCCTTGCTTCTGAGGATGTGCTACTCCTTTATCTGGATTTCACGAAGCCATTCGTCCGACTCCTCGTATGCTCTAGGAGCCGTGCTTTCCCAAGCTGGACGACACATCACTATGATCTCCCGGACATTGAACTCAGTGGAGGAGAGTTATGCCACAAATGAAAGAGAGATGTTGGTAGTCGTGTGGGCTTTACAGAATTTGAGGAACAACCTGTATGGAGTGAAATGCCAGTGTGCTTTATCAAATGCTTGTGTGATATCAATGAATGCTGCTGTACAAAACTGACCCTGTTCGAGAGCATTTCTTACATTCGATAAACTCTGTGTACTTTTTCGGTCGAATTGGTGATTAGGTATGATTTCTTCCTTAAGCTGTAATTGGGTTAAGCTTACTCAACAGCAACTTTGCAAAAACTTTGGAAATAATCGGCAGCAAACTTATCGGCCTATATGATGAAACTTCTTCTTCCAGCTTTCCAGGTTTTGTAATTATATTTCTTTCAGCAACTTTCCACTGACGAGGAAAAAAGGCACACCTCAATACTGCATTGTACAAATAGGTGATGTATTTTGTGGCATTATCCCGCAGTTCTTTCAGAATTTTACCTATTATCAAGTCATATCCTGCCGCTTTTTTATATGTTCAGGAGCTTAATCAGAAAGTTCTTAACTTATTTTATTTTGATAGGTAATATCGGTAATTCCATTTGACTAGGAGCTTCCAAAAACTCATGAATGTCGTCATTATTATGTTGTGGATTATTGGGAAATGTTGTGAAGACATCAAAAAGGTGTTTGGCAAATGTCTATGCTTTGTCTCTGTCGGTTTTTGCCCAAGAACCATTCACAGCTTTGATGGGAGGAAATAGAATAGTGGGTTGCTTCTACTTTTTTGTTCCCTTCCTTAACGAATATTCCGTGGCATCGAGCAAGTTACATGGTTCTTTTTGAGTTTCGGAGTAGCGGTTCAGGCAGCGTTTTGTATTATTTTAGTTAGATTTTCGACCAATACCTCCTCAATACCTCCTGGGGTTTTGAGCGGTATATCCAGAGATAACATATCACAAATAATGTATTTAATTTGAAGCCAGTTTGTAGGCTTATTGTGTAGCTTAGGTGGTTTTAATATACGTAGAACATTGGACATTACAGTTATAAAGATAGGGGAATGCTCTGATGACAAATCCTAAAATGAAGCCACTTCGACACAATTTCTGGAAACACCTTTCATCACACAAAAATCAATAATATCCGGGGTCTTTTATCTATCAGATGGTCAGTATATTGGTTCTCCTGTTGAAACATGCATAAGATTATTAGCTTGTATAGTTTTGAATAATCCTAGAGCCCCAATAGTGATATTCTGTGCTTTTGCTCAACATTGACTACGATGCAGTTTCATATATAGGAATATAAAGGATTCTTCAAATGAAACGCTACAAAAGTAAATCGATAGTGACACCAAACGACGCCATATTTTTTCCCGCTCTTTTGACATTTCTCTTCAGTAAGGTTTGCTATTTCATCATGCAAAGATATACGAGCCAACAACGAGTCGAAATTATTAAAATTTACTACCGAAATTCGGAGTCAGTCGCCTCAACTTTAAGAGCGCTACGTCCAATTTATGGTCGTCATAATTGTCCTAGCAGATCAACAATTGAGCGTCTAGTGGAAACATTTGAATCCACAGGCACAGTACAAAATGTTCCCGTGCCAGTGAGACAAAGAAGTGCCCGTAGTGTCGAGAATATTGCTGCCGCTGAGGCTTCAGTTCAAGAAAGCCCAAATGTGTCTCTCACACGTCGTTCTCAAGTGTTGGGCATCTCTGTGACGTCGTTGTGGCGAATTTTGCGAAAAAATCTTGGCCTACATCCTTACAAGATCAAATTGACGCAAGAACTGAAGCCGCTTGACCACCATAAGCGTCGTATGTTCGTGAATTGGGCTGAGCAACAATTTGAAAATGATTCGGATTTTCATCGGAAAATCATCTTCAGCGATGAGGCTCATTTCTGGCTGAATGGCTTCGTCAATAAGCAAAATATGCGTTATTGGTTAGACAGCAATCCACACGTACTCCATGAGTCATCATTGCATCCCGAAAAAATTACGGTTTGACCGGCACATTACTGTGAATGCGAATCGCTACCGTTGAATTATAACCGAATATTTTTGGCCCCAATTGGATAATATACACTTGGAGGACATGTGGTTCCAACAGGACGGCGCCACAAGCCACACAGCGAACGCCACAATCAATTCACTGCAAACCAAGTTTGGTGAACGTTTTATCTCACGAAATGGCCCAGTCGATTGGCCGCCTCTTGTAGCGCTCTTATTGAAAAACCCGATACAAAATGAAATTAACGTAATAATAGTAATTTATTAATTAAAATATATATTGTAAACAGCAATAAATATTTGGACAAAAAATAAATTTTAATAAATTGGAAATTTAAAAAATTTTTTGTTGGAAATTAAATTTTTTCAAATTTCTTATTTTTTAACAGAAAATTGTTACATTTTGACAGCAGTTCCGCGGCGATCCCATGAGTGGCATTTCCTCTGTTTGCTAAAGAGCGATTTGGATAGTCTTGTTGTATATTGTTTTTGCCAAAAGTTCATACTCAGCAACAATGGCAATCAATAAACGAATAGTTGAGTATCGGGCTATCGGAGAGAAAGATTCGGTGTACTCTTGGCCCAGCCGTTGGCTGCAGCCCTTGGCAACAAGTCGTGCCTTCTAGCGCGCTATTTTCCCCATCTTTGTTACGTTTTATGTTAAACAGCCATTTGCATTTTACGGAGCGACGATTTGCAGGTAAGTCTACCAGTTTCCTGGTTTTATTTTTAATTAATGCGTTGTACTCTAATTGCATTGCGCTCTGCCATTCTTTGGCATCGCTGCGATTTAGTGCTTGGCTAACAGTTTTTGGATTATCAACAATATCATCACAGGCTTCGCAAAATTTTTGGGCTTGGTTCTACAATCTTGTTTTCTGTTTTACCCTCTGCGTCGGCACTATTCTCTGCTTCATAATCTTCGTCTTCACTGGTAGCTTGCATACTTGCACCAAAGTTCTTTGCTTGCACCGCTCTGCTTTTGTGAATTGCAATTTTGTTTTCTACGAATTGCATCATTGATGTCAACAGCGACAATGTCGTCACCTATTTCGCTCTTAATAGTGACGTCATCGATGTCAGCTGACTCTTGCTGTTTCTGTATGATGTGGCAAATGAATAATAACGGATTGGTTTGAAAAGGAATTGAGGAAATTTTTCCTTTTATACAAATTTAACATTTTATTGCGCATCAAAGTACCACCACTTAATTTCATCGTTCTTTGCCATGTACGCAAGACCAGAGACCATAGAGGCGGGACACTTAAACGTCAAATTTTCTGATATTTAAAAAAAACTGTCTTTGTTTATCATTAGTTGCCTATATGCATAGGTTTGTTTATCATTGGTTTTATCATACTACAGTTTTGCACATGTGTAAGTGTGCGCAAAACAAGAGTCATTTTTCTGTATTCTCTGCGCAAGACTCTGCGCGCTTAGATGTCCGAATCTCTCATTTTTACCAGAATATGTAAGCACTGCGTTACTTGTGGAACTTTCGCACATATATAAGTTAGCAACATACGTGTTGCATGTCGTTGACGCCGTGCGCTTGCGCAGCGGTACCCAGCATTGTAGGAAACACGCTGCAACAGCGTCTGCTGCCATCCGCTGCGCAGGGACACGGTAGACGGTGTTGGTTCTCGGTGCGTGAGAAAACACAAGACGGAGAGCATTGGCGCCATGCGCTAGCGCAGCGGTGCAAAGCGTTGTACAAAATGCGCGGCAACAGAGTCTGCTACCATCCGCTGCCATCCGCTGCGCAGGGGCACGATAGACGGCGCTGGTTCTCGGTACGCGAGAAAACATACGAACAGAGCATTGGCGCCATGCGCTTGCCCAGCAGTACAAAGCATTGTACAAAATGCGCGACACAGCCGCTACGCGTAGATACGGTAGACGGTGATGGTTCTCGGTGCCGGAGGAATTGGCGGGACATGTGTTGTATGTCGGTGCCGCCAAGCCCAGCCGTGAAACGCTGTCGCGCAGTGCCGCCTCAAAGCGCAGTCACTATGCGATTGTCGGCGGCGAAAACATATAAAAAGAACCCGAGTACGAGAGCTCGCATCTTTTGATTGGCGGGAGCTCGAAGGAGAAGGACTACCATAATAATACAAATAATAAAATAATATAAAATAATTTAAACTCTTTTATTATTATAGATTTTGCTCAGGAGAGTACTTAACTGGCGCCCAACTTGGAGCATGCGAAAAAGTCGCTGCACAGGCTCATAACCCACCCTTGAGAGGGGTGAATAAAAAAGCAAATCTGCGATTCCTACGGGACCCTCCAGTTTTTGTGTCGTAAGCGTGGGGCATGCGAAAAAGTCGCTGCACAGGCTCTTACCGTACCCTTGAGAGGGGTTAATAAAAACGGCAAATCTGCGATTCCTACGGGACCCTCCAGTTTTTGTGTCGTAAGCGTGGGGCATGCGAAAAAGTCGCTGCCCAGGCTCTTACCATACCCTTGAGAGGGGTAATAAGCAAAAGCAAATCTGCGATTCCTACGGGACCCTCCAGTTTTTGTGTCGGAAGTGTGAGGCATGCGAAAAAGTCGCTGCGAAAGCTCTTACCATACCCTTGAGAGGGGTTAATAAAAAAAGCAAATCTGCGATTCCTACGGGACCCTCCAGATTTTGTAACATATACGTAGTATATATTGAGGTAAAATCTGCGATTCCTACGGGACCCTCCAGTTTTTAGCACAAATAAATAAAAATGTATAATTAATAATAAATTTTTAGCGCTACCGAAAAAGGCGGTTCGCTGCGTATTGACCATTCGCAAGGCTTATTATTAAACACGGTGCGACCGAAAAAGGTGGTGCATAGCCCATCTCCACGTTCACCGGTATAAAGCACGAATGGCGATATGTGGTGATATATTGCGTTAAAATCTGCGATTCCTACGGGACCCTCCAGGTTTAACGTAAACAAAATTTTAATTTAAAAAAATGAATTAAAAAAAAATAAAAAAGTTTTAAATAATAAAACTTAAAATTTTTAGAACTACCCAAAAGGCGTTGCACAGCCCAACCATACGTTCTAGCACATTCTTGGTGACGTAGAGAGCATCCGAAAAATACGGTGCACGGATCACCACACCAAGGACTTCCGCTGTAACAAGGGAAGACCAGCACAGGCTACATTGAGTCAGGTCTCTAGTACCGTTCATCGCAAAGTAGAGTGCGCTTCTAGACTCTAGTATGGCGCACAAGGAAGCAGCGCACCAACCCCGCGGAGATTTGGCTATATTTGAGGCTATGATCAACACCGCCTTCTCCTCTTTGACTGAAGAAAGCAACCGACGATTTACTGAGAATCGCAACGAGATATGCGAACTCCGGAAAGAACTGCAGATCCGTGGACAACCGGCAGTACCTCCCACAGTTTATAGCGATGTTATGTTCGATCGAGAGGGTGAAGGGGTTGATTCATTCGTGCTCATTCGCTTCGCGAGTTTGGTGGAAGCAGGACGCAGTACGCTTCCTGGCGGAGATCTGTTACTAGCGCTTACGTCCCTTTCACGGGTTCGGAAGTTCTTCCTCGCCATTACCAGGCCGTTCACCTGATCCGAAGTCAGGTAATGGGAGAGGCCGATGTCCTCCTAACATCCTTTAATATGCCTACTAACCTTGACGCAATACTGGCTCGGTTAGACTTTACATATGCAGACAGAAGACAATCATACGCGCTTCATGCGGAGTCTCAGGCAAAGTGGATGGTCCGTATTATGACGATATTCAGAAGAGGCTCACCCTTCTAACCAACTAGAACGACATGAGCAATTCTGGTGACGCATCGCGGAAATGAAATCCTGAATGAAGAGCACAGGAACCTGGCTAGGAGCGTATTCATTTCGGGGCTTAACGAGCCCATGAGTTCATCAGTTCTTTGTGCTAGTCCCCCGGATATGCGGCAGCCCTAGCTCTGGCCTTGGAGCTAGAAATAAACACAGCCAGAGCCCACATAGACCAGTCATGGAAGCGACGGGGGCCCCAGGGAATGCAACCATCCTTCAATTATAGCATCAACCAGCAGCTTATAAGGATGTATCAGCCCGACTCAGCTCGACTTGCCATTGGTCGCCAAGGAACTGGAGTCATCGCACAGCCGAGAACTCCACCCCGATGTGGCAATCCGTCTACGATACCCGCCATAGACGGTCCTCCACGAAATCCCTTTAATGCAAACCGGTTTGGAGCTTCTACCAGCACTCCACATATGCAGAAATGATATTCGGATGGCCAGCAATTTGAAGTGAGAGAACTAGCTACAAAAAGGCCACCTTCGTCGCAACCACCTTCACACGATTGGAAACACCCAGGAGTCAATGACCTGGGAACTAAGTTAATTGATTCTTCTCCTGGTGGCTGGGACAATGGAAGCCGCCGGAGTGAAGGTCGTCGTCGCAACCGAAACTAAAGACGGGGTGATGCCGGTGCCGATGTTGAGGGAGAGACAACTTTCGCTGAGGTGAATTTTTTTTGGGGAGAGGCCACTTCTTCCATACCTTCAAATGCCTCTAGCATCACAGCGTTTAAAGTTCTTGGTGGACACCGGCTCTGCCAAGAATTACATTAGGGATATCCCTGATCTACGGGGAATAAAGCCGATAATCAAACCAGTTAAGGTCAAAACTGTGGTGGGGAGTGTGCATGTCACTAGGAAATGTGGAATCAATATGCTGAGAAGGACATCTACCTTTTACATACTTCCCACTCTAAACACCTTTGATGTTGTAATCTGGTTTGATCTGCTAACGGACGTCTCGGCTTGTGTCAACTTAGACGTGGGAACCCTCAGACATGCGCGGGGAATGGAAACACTGCTCTTTCAGGAGTGTGAAGGGATGAATTACAGAGATTCCAGCATAGACGAGAATGAAAAAGTAGAGCATACCAGCGGCAACGATCAAACGGAAATTTCCTCAGAAGCCACTAACCAGGTATCTGAGGGAGAAGAATGGTCATATAGTAGCATCAAAATCTAAAAACACTTCGATTGTCCTCGACGCGGATGCATTAGACGCCTTTCGGCGTGTGAGGTCAGCACATGCTTTGCTCCTCTATCCAGATTTCGGAAAACCATTCGATCTTACTGCGGATGCTTCATCCTATGCCTTAGGGGCTGTACTATTACAGGGAGGTCGGCTCATCACCATGATATCGCGCACACTCTCCAATACAGAGGAGAACTATGCGACTTATGAGCAAGAGCTGCTTGCAATTGTTTGGTCATTTCAGAAGCTGAGAAATTACCTATACGGAGTCAAGGACCTAAATGTTTTTACAGACTATCAACCCCTTACCGTTTGTTTATTCAAAATTTGCTTTGAATTTATGGTTATGAATTTTCAGTACTTGAACTGAAGATTCTCGACGAAACAAAATTGAAGTTAACTTAAAACTGACCTTTTAGTACTTGAACTAGAAAACCACGAAGAAATGATAATTCAATAATTGTTCTTTTTGAGTTCTGATTTTGAACGGATTTTATTAAATTATTGCATGCGTTTTTATACAAAATTAACATGTCAAAATCCATAGCAATACAATACTGTAGTTCGATGCAAGTTGCACAACATATTTGCTAGAATAGCATATTATCATGAGACTACAACAACCAAAAAACGTGTCGAATTTCCGTCTGCTTAATGTGCAAGACAATTTAAACTGTTGTTATGCAAAGTGCAACGAACTTCTGTTATTATTGACGCAAAGAATAAATTGAACAGAAATCAAAATTGCAGTTTTAAACAACATTAACACCTTCGATCTCTCGGACAGAAATGTTAACTCGAAGATGAAACGATGGCGAAGTTCGCCCCGAAGTTCCATTACAAGCCAAGAAGACCCAACATTGGTGCGGAAGCGCTTTCACGACAGCACATAAATGCAATAATGAAGAAACCTAAGTAATGTGAAACCAATAGCAGTACTGAAAAATCGCTGGGATCACCTATCCCGACTGTCGATAACCCCGTCAATGGCTTCAGAAATCAGCTTATCCTCAAGGTACAGAGAAGTCGAAGAAAACTTCCTTCATAGTATTCCAGAAGCAGCTCAGGCATGCCCTAACTTATGCCTCACCTTCGGACTTGCCCCAGCTGCTAAACGAGTCCGTTAACGTCAATGTTGTGAATGGAATATATTGCGATCGAGTTACATTGCAATATTTGGAGGACACCTTGCAGGATCTCTTCCCATCCATGAGGTTCCGACTCAGTGAGAGAAGTGTAAAGGATATCACCAACACAAGCGAGCAACAAGAAATCCTAGCCAGACAGCACAACAGAACCCACCGTTCGCCGAATGAAACTACACGTCAGGCTTTGCGGAGGACATATTTCCCCAGTAACCGTAAGCAATTCAAGCAGCTGACATCTGCCTGCTGCATATGTCAGGAAGGTAAATACAATCGACACCCACACGCAATCCAAATAGGAAAAACCCCTATTCCCACGCATCCGGTTGAAATTTTGCATCTGGATATCTATTCTACGGCAGATCACCACTTCCTCACATGCCTGCACAAGTTCCGCAAGTTTTCCATCGTAAAACCAACAAGATCCAGAAGTATAGTGGACCTTAAAGGACCCCTACTGGAAACCGTCAATGTCTTCAAGGATACACGTGGTAGTGCCCCAGGGCGGGACGCCCGTCAGCCGAGGACGGCTGATCTTAAGGGGGGGAGGAGTTAGCAACATACGTGTTGCATGTCGTTGGCGCCGTGCTCTTGCGCAGCGGTACCCAGCATTGTAGGAAATACGCTGCAACAGCGTCTGCTGCCATCCGCTGCGCAGGGACACGGTAGACGGTGTTGGTTCTCGGTGCGTGAGAAAACACAAGACGGAGAGCATTGGCGCCATGCGCTAGCGCAGCGGTGCAAAGCGTTGTACAAAATGCGCGGCAACAGAGTCTGCTACCATCCGCTGCCATCCGCTGCGCAGGGGCACGATAGACGGCGCTGGTTCTCGGTACGCGAGAAAACATACGAACAGAGCATTGGCGCCATGCGCTTGCCCAGCAGTACAAAGCATTGTACAAAATGCGCGACACAGCCGCTACGCGTAGATACGGTAGACGGTGATGGTTCTCGGTGCCGGAGGAATGGGCTGGACATGTGTTGTATGTCGGTGCCGCCAAGCCCAGTCGTGAAACGCTGTCGCGCAGTGCCGCCTCAAAGCGCAGTCACTATGCGATTGTCGGCGGCGAAAACATATAAAAAGAACCCGAGTACGAGAGCTCGCATCTTTTGATTGGCGGGAGCTCGAAGGAGAAGGACTACCATAATAATACAAATAATAAAATAATATAAAATAATTTAAACTCTTTTATTATTATAGATTTTGCTCAGGAGAGTACTTAACTTATATACGCATTGAAAATCCTTTTTGGAACTAATAATATTTCACCTTTCTTGTTAAATATTTTTGGGCATTCATTATTAAATATTGTGTAATTTCCATGCGCGATTGCTTTGTTTATAGACAAGAAAATCAATTTTTAATTTCGGTGCAAACAGCACTTCAATTAATGTGATTTTACTTCGTTCTGTTGTGATTATCACTTCGCCTATACCGGTTGCTTGCAAGAATGATAGAATAGAAGATTGCACCAATGCTGGTATTTTCCTCTCTCTGCGCGAAAAATTTTATAATTTTTGTTTAATATTAAATATTTTAATATTTATCGCATTTTATGATAATATTTATAAATATAAGATACTGTGAAATAATATATTTCAATTGATTTGGCATTAAAATTGTTGCTTTATTCAGAAATTTTTTTGTAAAATTTGTGCCGTGAAAGTTGTTATTTAATGTTTTGGTGTGATAATGGGAATATAAAAAGAAACAATTATGGGAAGTGAAATAAAAAACATTTCTGTACATATGTTCATACTTATTTTCTGTACATATGTTCATACTTAGTTATACAGATTGTCAAGTAATTGTTTGCAAAATAAAAAATGTAATGAAATTTTCACTTTAATATTGATTTCAAGCGAGAAATGCATATATTTAATAAGAAAAAATATTTTACTTTAATATTTGCCCATTTTCCTCAACAGCAAACATCAAAAAATTTATTATATAATTACAAAAAGATCCGTTTCTGTAGCAAAAGAAAAAACAATAGCCACTTCATGGTGTCAAATATTTCTTTGCAAAATTCAAGGGACATACAAATAAACTAACAGTAAATAATTTAATACTTAGTGTGACTACCATGAGCATCAATAACGGCTTGCCCCCTTATTGCGATAGACACAATAAGTTTTTGTATATCGTCTTTTTCAGGCACCTTTTCCCATTCCTTCCTCATAACTCTTCTTAGAAGCGTTTTTATTAGTTGGAACCCGATTTGCAAGTGTTTTTTTAATGTATGCCCATACATTTTCGTTAGGTTCATATCAGGGTTTTGCGCTGGTGTCTCTATGATTGTATGTATGCAATTATATATCATCCATGTCCTACACAAGAGCGATTTGTGCTTAAGGTTATTGTCCTGATAGTGAAAATTTCATCACATTCTTTATTTTGCAAACAATTACTTGACAAACTGTATATAGATATGCATGCATATATATGTAATAAATAATACTAAGAATTAAATTTTGGTAAGTTTTATTGATATTGACAAAAGATAAATAAAATATTAAACTTGAATCCTGCAGAAGTGAAGCAACCACTTTTTCATTTTTGAGACTTTGCAGCCGCTTCAGTGGAACTTGTGCTATGGGCTCTATATTTTTGTTCAAAGTTGGAATAGCACTTGGCTTTAAATGCCTTCTCATTGCATGTCCTTTAATAAAACATTTTTAAAATTGAATTAATATATTTAAAAAAAAAATTACTTACCCATCTCAACTTGCAAATTCTTCTTTATGAACTATTCATCAAAATATACCATGTATATATGCCAAGTATTTGGATTATATGCTGTGTTTTGGTTAAAAGTTTCACCCACATATTTAGTAACTTATTTTTCTTCGCAAAACAAAAGAAACTTACGCTCATCATTACAATTCCAAACTGAGCATTTCATACGAGGTGTGATCAAAAAATAACCGTTATTTTAAAATTTCGTGAGTTACGTATGTTCGATGTTCGCATTTTTTTCTGTTATGTTGGTATATGTCTGTTATATATGTTGGCAATACCAACCATTATGGATTGTCAGTTTGTTTTTGACAGCTAAAAAGGTTAGTCGTGTTTTGGTGTGCTCTTCGATTTTGTACTATTCGAAAAAATGGATCAAAGAAACTGTATTCAGTTTTGTGTAAAAAATTAAATTAAATGCGCAAGGACATTTGAAATGTTGACTGTGGCCTTTGGCGAGTCTACTATGAGCAGAACACAAGTTCAATTGTGGTATAACCGGTTTAAGGAAGGCCGAGAAGATGTCAATGACGATGCTCGTCCTGGTCGTCCGAGCACGTCAACAACCGATGAAAACATTGACGCAGTGAAGAAAATGATTTTGGATCATCGTCGAATTACTATCAGAGAGGTTGCTGATGATGTTGGCATATCGTTCGGCTCATGCCAAGCAATTTTTACGATTGTTTTAGGCATGAAACGTGCGGCAGCGAAGATTGTTCCAAAATTGCTAAATTTTGAGCAAAAACAACGTCGCATGGACATCGCTCAGGAGCTGTTGAACATCGTCAAGGACGATCCAGATTTCCTCAAAAAGATCATAACTGGTGACGAATCGTGGGTGTATGGCTATGACATTGAAACCAAAGCCCAATCATCCCAATGGAAACGTCCAGATGAGCCAAGACCGAAAAAAGCACGTCAAGTTCGGTCGAATGTAAAGGTTTTGCTGACAGTTTTCTTTGATTGCAATGGCGTGGTGCATCATGAATTCTTGCCACAAGGTCGTACGGTCAACAAGGAATACTACCTTGAAGTTATGCGCCGTTTGCGAGAAGCAATTCGTCAGAAACGCCCAGAATTGTGGAAAAACCCATCATGGATTTTGCACCATCATAACGCACCAGCTCACACATTTTTTGGCCAAAAACAAAACCGTTATCATGCCTCAACCACCGTATTCGCCGGACTTGGACCCCGCTGACCTTTTCCTCTTTCCAAAACTGAAGACACCGATGAAATGAAAGCGTTTTGCTACGATTGAGGAGATAAAAGAAAAATCGAAACAGGAGCTGTTGGCGATACCAAAAAAATCGAGGATTGTAAAAAACGCTGGCATAAGTGTATTATATCTGAGGGGAATTACTTTGAAGGGGACAATATAGTTGTTGATGAATAAATAAATACTTTATTTTTTGATCACACCTCGTGTATATATATATATATGTATATATATATATGTATATATATATATATATATATATATATATATATATATATATATATATATATATATATATATATATATATATATATGTGGGAACTGTTTTTCCCTAAACAGTGGCAACGCTGTTTTAGGGGCGGTCAACGAGCTGTCAACGAGCTGGGGAGTCAGTCGAAACGGATCGCGAGTGAAACAAGACTTCTTTTGTACTTGGAACTTATTTTTAATAAACTGTACCATTCTTATTTTTAATAAACTGTACCATTCATATATTAATAATCTGTACCATAAATTTGGGGGATCGTCCGGGATTAGAATAAAATACGCGTCGCGAAAAGAAAATAAAACGTGTGTAAGTTTGTGCGGGATTTTTTGAGCCAAAACGGAGAAAAAGAAATATATATTTAATAAAAAAAAAATTTATATATAAAATGCGTTCTTTACAAGAATTCGAGAAAATTCGCAGAAACATCCGTTACGCCAGTAAAGTGAATATTACGGCGTTGCATAAATACATATTTGAAATAGAAGGCGATAGACGTAATCGGCAGAGGCTGAGAGAGTTTAGCGGTTTTGGTTTCGACATTGACGACGAACAATACGAGAGGAAAGCAGCGTACATTGATTCAAATCTAACGGCGGCTGATTTGGCGGTGATATGCTCGATTCTGGGAATCAAGCACTCAGTTGACGACGTAAAGGCGCACATCTTTCAATTTCTTCATAACTTCGAGAGCGAAGAAAACGGCGATGAAGAAACAGAGGATGAAAACGACGATGACGACGAAGCAAGCAATGACGACGAGATAACTGAGAGCGAAGCAACTGAAGAGCGAGAGACAGACGAAGAAGACGGCGATCAGACGGTACGATGGAACGACAGGAATGTTGAAGCTAACGACGGTAAAGATACAAAAACAAAAAAATCAGAGCGCAAGCGCAGCGACAAACGAACAAATCAGAAAAAAGAGAGAGAGGTATATCGCGAGAGAGGCGACTACGTAAATCAACCACCAAAATTTGTAATGAGTTTTAGAGACATTGAAGACTCCATACGCTTATTTGACGGCAGCGCAAATATTTCTATTGAAGCATGGGTGACAGAATTCGAAGAGACAGCTACGCTCATGAATTGGGACGAATTGCAAAAGTTTGTATTTGCAAGAAAGTCAGTTAGAGGGCTAGCAAAGACATTTCTTTGCAGTGAGAAAAGTTTATCTTCGTGGAATAATTTAAAAGGAGCTCTCTTATCAGAATTTGGAACGACAGTCAACAGTGCTGTGCTGCATAAACAACTTGTGGAACGTAAAATGCAAAAAGAAGAAGGTGTAAGAGAATATTTTTTTCAAATGAAAGACATTGCGGGTCGCGGTAATATAGAAGATCGTGCTTTAATTCAATATGTTATTGACGGTATTAATGATTTAAACATAAACAAAACAATTTTGTACGGTGCGAAAGACTTAGCGGAGTTTAAAGAAAAATTAAAATATTACGAAATATTACGCGCGAATAATGAGAAAAGTGCGAACATAAAGAATGACAAAAAACAAAACATAAATATAAAATTTTCTAATGAGAATGGGAAAAAGAGTGTCGATAAGTGCTTTAATTGCGGCGAAAAAGGGCACAAAGCAACCGAGTGCAAAAACAAAGAGAAAGGAACAAAATGTTTTGCATGTAATAAATTCGGCCATATTTCTAAGAATTGTCCGAATAAGAAAGCAAACGAAGCAAAAGTAAATGTAAACATTATAAATGATTTTAAAAACCGAATGATAAAGCAAATTAACATTAATGGTTTCGAAACAAGTGCATTACTTGATACTGGTAGTAAGTTTAACGTTTTAAAAGAAAGTGTTTTCAAACGTTTGGAAAACTGTAAAAAGTCTGACTCAAACGTATACTTAATCGGTTTCGGTAATTCGGAGGCAAATAAAATAAAATCGGTCGGTCGCGTATTGATTAATTTTAATATAGACGATGAAAACTTTGAGATGCCATTTGAAATTGTTCCTTCTGATTGTTTAAATATTCCAGTTGTTATTGGTTGTGAAATATGTTCACAAGCTGAAATAAACATTAATCCAACGAGTCTAACGATTAAAAAACTTAAAAATAATGATGAAAATGACTTACAAAATATGATGAAAATAAATGCAACAGACGATTTCGAAAATAATTTTGAATTTGATGAAACTCTAAATAAAAATTTAAAACGTAAAGTCGTTGAAATTGTTAAAAATTATAAACCCAACAAAACTAAAACAACGAATGTTGAAATGAAAATTTTCCTGAAAGATGATAATCCAATTTCATCGAGACCACGTAGATTGCCTATGGCTGAAAGAATCATTGTCGAACAGCAGATAGACGAATGGTTGAGAGACGGTATCATCGAAGAATCGGAGTCGGAGTACAGTAGCCCTGTAGTTTTGGTACGCAAGCGTGATGGCACACCAAGACTCTGTGTCGATTATCGACGAATAAATAAGGTGATTTTGAAGGATCGTTTCCCATTGCCACTAATTGAGGATCAATTGGACCGATTACAAAGCGCAAAACTTTTCAGTACCATAGATCTGAAGAACGGCTTTTTTCATGTCAACGTAGCGAGCGATAGCCAGAGATACACATCTTTCGTGACACATAATGGTCAGTTCCAATTCAAGAAGGTTCCGTTTGGACTATGCAACTCACCCAGTGTATTTCAGAGGTACGTAAACTCAATTTTTCGTGATTTGACTCGAAGAGGCATAGCCCTACCGTATATTGATGATATTATTATACCTGCCGATAATGAAGACGAAGCAATACAGCGTCTAGAAGAAGTGTTTTTGCTGTGCAGAGATTATGGCCTAGAGATCAATATGAAAAAATGCCAATTTTTGAGAAAACGTGTCGAATTTTTGGGACATGTCATAGAGAAACACACGATTTCACCAACGCCAGCTAAAATCGAAGCAATAAAGAAATTCAAGTTACCAGAAAATTTGAAAGAGTTGGAAAGTTTCATCGGACTGGCTAGCTATTTCCGAAAGTTCGTTCAAGGATTTTCAACGATGGCTAAACCACTAACAGATTTAAAAAAGAAAGACAAAAGATTTGAAATGGGAAAAGAACAGATTTCTTCATTTAACGCAATAAAACATGCTTTATGCAATAAGCCGACGCTGAGGATATTCAATCAGAATTCGGAAACTGAGGTTCACACGGATGCTTCGATGCATGGATATGGAGCCGTACTGTTGCAAAGGGCATTTGATGATGGCAACCTGCATCCGGTGTACTTTATGAGCAAAAAAACCACTGAAGCTGAGAAAAAGTACTCGAGTTATGAGCTGGAGGTGTTGGCAGTAGTCGAAGCAGTGAAGAAGTTCCGTATATATCTTCTTGGCCTACATTTCAAGCTCGTCACCGATTGTAACGCGTTTACGAAGACCTTAACAAAAAAGGATTTGTGTACAAGAGTAGCGCGATGGGTTTTGCTGCTTGAGGAATACGATTATAGTGTGGAACACCGATCAGGATCCCAGATGCGACATGTCGACGCTTTAAGTCGATATCCGATTATGATGATTAACGAATCAAATATTTTATGTGAAATTAGAAACGCTCAAAGCAGAGATGACAAATTGATTGCAATAAGAGAAATTCTTCGTGACAAGCCAAATTATGATGGATATTTTTTGAAAGGCGACGTTATTCATAAGCTAAAGGATGAACGAGAACTTGTTGTCATACCTGAAGAGATGCAAACCAATATTATTCGGCAAGTACATGACAAAGGACACTTTGCGGTGAAGAAGACAAAGGAACTCGTATCAAGAGATTTCTATATACCGAGGCTTGAAGAGAAGATACAAGGAGTAATATCTTGTTGTATTCATTGTATTCTATGTAATCGAAAACGTGGCAAAATGGAAGGAGAACTTCATCCTATCAGTAAAGGCGAAACTCCGTTGCAGACGTACCATATGGATTTTCTTGGGCCACTTGAGTCGACGAACAAACTTTACAATCACATATTAGCAGTTGTGGATGCTTTCACAAAATTTATTTGGTTGTATCCCACAAAAACGACGTCAGCGAAAGATTTGATTCAAAAACTTCAAACGCAAAGCCAAATATTTGGGAATCCAGTCAGCATCGTATCTGATCGAGGCTCTGCGTTCACCAGTGAAGATTTCAAGAACTATTGTAGCGAACAAAACATCAAGCATTTTCTGATAACGACTGGCCTACCACGCGTCAATGGACAAATTGAAAGAATGAATGCCGTGATCGCTAACGTCCTTGCGAAACTTAGTCTTGGGGAACCAACGAAATGGTACAAACACGTGCAGGCGGTACAGCAGCTAATGAATGCTTCATTTTCACGAAGTACGCACGCAACACCCTTTGAGCTAATGACCGGTGTGAAAATGCGGATGAAAGACGACTTGCATATCAAAGAGCTTATCGAAGCTGAAATTGTGAAGCAATTCGATGACCAACGAAACAAACTACGTCAGCAGGCAAAAGAGCTTATCCTGCAAATCCAAGCAGAAAATAAGAAGTCATACGATCGTAAGCGGAAACCAGCACGAAAATATAAAGTTGGTGATCTGGTAGCCATCAAAAGGACTCAACTGGGCGGTGGTTTGAAGCTCAAACCAAAATATTTGGGACCTTATGAGGTAACAGGGGTTAAACTAAAAAATTCTTATGATTTAATTCGAACAGGTAATTGCTACGAGGGTCCCATGAAAACATCTAGTTGTGCTGAATTTATGAAGCCTTGGGTTCAATACGAAGACGATGATAGCGATGACACATTCGAGGCGAATGAAAATCAGAATGGCCGAGTTGTGGGAACTGTTTTTCCCTAACCAGTGGCAACGCTGTTTTAGGGGCAGTCAACGAGCTGTCAACGAGCTGGGGAGTCAGTCGAAACGGATCGCGAGTGAAACAAGACTTCTTTTGTACTTGGAACTTATTTTTAATAAACTGTACCATTCATATATTAATAATCTGTACCATATATATATATATATATATACATATATATATATATATATATATATATATATATATATATATATATATATATATATATAAATATATATATATATATATATATATATATATATATATATATATATATATATATATATATATATATATGTATATATATATATATATATATATATATATATATATATATATTTATATATATATTCGTATATATATACATATATATAATTCAAAATAATTAAAATCCTTTTAATACAAATTATTGCCTTTGCACAAGCATTTTTCATATCTCGAAATATTTTAACGCGCCTTTGACGTCACAGCCAATCCGCTGTGCTCTGTGTCAACAGAGAAATAGCGGACCTGCGCATGGCGTAATCTTCTACTCTATCTTTCTTGGGTCCTTGCATGTACTCACCTCATGCTAATTCGATTTGCTCTTTATATTTGGGTATTATCCCAAACAAGCGTTCGCTACAACAAAGATGACTAGTGCAGCCGTTATCAAAAGACCAAGAATTTTTGTTCATAGCCTGCAGACACGTTGCGTTGAGAATAGCAAAACAAGATGAAGCTTTGTTGTTGCGTTTCTTTTCACGACAATTTGATGCGTATTGCTCACGCTTATTGCAAATGTAACACAAACCTTTAATTTATGCTGCTTCTTTTCCTCTTCTTTTTCTTCCTTACGACGTTCATCAGGTGAATATTTATTTCAACGACCGTTATGTTGTGATTTCATGAGAAAAGCTTACTATTGTGCTTTTTCTTCCCTCGAAGTTCCCTCGCGCCAATGCCCCTCTTCAAGTAATTTCGTTTTTAGTAGATGAACTTTCGGCAACTCGTCTCTCTACTCGATGGCTATCGCGAAATTCTCGAACTGACTTGACAAACTGGAAAGCAAATTATTGAAAGTAATTCGTCCTGCATTTCTATGCCGATTTCTTTTAATTTTTCTGTCAGGCAAAAGAAATTTTTTAAATGCGATTGTATTTGACTACTATTACTCATTTTTAGTTGCAACAATGTTGAAAAATGTGACTTTTCTGGCTGGTCCCTGTGGCTGATGAATATTTTGAAGCGTTATCCAAGCTTCTGCAGATGTTTTGCAGTTTTTTAAATAATTAAGCTACGATGATTTTACACACAGTATAATCGTTGCAATCGCCTTTTCGTCTTTGCATAGCCACTCCGATCGCTTAGACTCCTCACATTGCTCGACAGCTGGGACCTATTTAATGGTTCCATTTACGTAGTACCACAACTCCATGTGGACCAATACAGTTTCAACTTAAATTTTCCAAGCGTTATAGTTATTTTCATCCAGGTTATCGATTTGGTAGAGTGATGTCATCTTGATATACTCGTACAGTTTGCTAAGAAAGTGTTTTGAGAAGGTAAAAAAATCGTGAATTTTATTTCTCCCCTTCATAATATAGTATTTCTTTATAGTTTTGATTAATTTTTTTGATTCATTTCATTTAATCAATGTATTTACTAATAAAAGTAACAAAAAGAAGATAAATATTGAATTTAAGATACTAAAAACATAACAAAAACAAAAATAGTCCCTGGTAAAAGAACGTCATTTGATATAACTCATTGCTTTACTATAACCACCCCATCCGAAAAAGTGTCCAAGAATTATCCGAGATGTTTTCTTTAACCAGACAAACTATTTATAATATTTTAAATCGCGTAAAAAAGGAGAATATGTAGTCTGTTGACAAAACCGTCGAACAAAATATCAAATAGAACATAACGAATTTTGGTAACGAAAGTAGTCGAAAATCTGCAGATTTCTACGAGAACACTTTCAAGACAACTCAAAGAAGTATGTGACCTTGCGTTTACCTACGAAACAGTAAGAAAGCTCCTGATAAAGTACCAGTATATGTCAAGAGTTGCTCGAAAAAACCAATGCTTTCAACAGAATACATTGAAAATCGATTGTCTTTCGCTAGGATGTACTTGGGCAATCCGATTGACTATTGGGATGACGCTATATTTTACGAAGATACCAAAATCATGCTTTAGTTTAGTGGTGGGCCTAATAGATGGTTGCGACAACAGTTAAACGCATTGGAAAACCGAAATATTATATTATATTCCAATATTTAAATTCGGCTAACCTTCTGTCATGGTATCGGGGTGCATATCCAGTAACGGGGTTGGAGAACTAGATACCATAGAGAATAAAATGGATGCAAACAATATTTGAATATTTTCAAACGCTATTTAGTAAAAAGCGCAGATCAGTGTGGGTTCAATATTGATAGCAATCCGCCATTCAAATATTAACAAGATAATGACCCAAAACATAAGGCGCATATGGAAGGGTTTTGGGATCTTTATAATAAAAAAAAGTGTCAGATCGGCAGCCCAGACTCCACACTTGAAACTTATTGAAAATATATGTGAACTTTTAAGAAAAAAGGCGGCCGAAAGGCAACCAAAAGTGGAGCAGAGCTCAAAATTGCAAAATTAGAGGACTGAAATAAAATAACAAGTGAAAACGATGTGCAGAAATTGAGGAGAATACTACAAGTCGTTATAGATGCTGAAGGGAAGAATTTTATTTTCTTTCTTTCATTTTTATTAATAAGTTCTGATTTGTAAAAACACTTTCTTGAAAGCAAATTTTTAGCTACTTATTGTTTTTGTTCAATTTTTTGTTTCTTAATTTTAATATTAGTTTTTTTTTATTGTTAGTGCTCATTAGTAAATACATTAATTAAATGAAATGAATAAAAAAAAATACTCATAACAATAAAGAAGTACTATATTATGTATGGAGAAAATATAACTGACGAATATTTTACCTTGTCAAAAACTTTCTTGACAAAATGTATGTATTTCAATTAGTGTGAACTCCTGGGCTATAACCTGTTAGCAGGAGTAGTAAAAATGCAGGGACAAACTGATGTCTATTCAGTTTAGATTTATTACAAAGACTAATATTAATAGTTTTGTTCAATATAACCGATAAGTTATATGTAAATACATTACCGTAATACGAGGGGTACTATTTATAGTTCGGGAATAGCAAATAATAACAAACATTTTTAAATGAAAATGGCTATATTGTTTTTCAAAATATTTCCCTTGATGATCAATACACTTTTGCATTCGTTCAAACCATTTGTCATAGCAGGTTTTCCATTCCTCGTGAGACACCTCCAAAACATGGTTTTTTAACGCTTCAACTGCTTCTTCGGCGCTCGTAAATCGTTGACCACGTAGTTTTCTTTTGATATTCGGCAATAAGAAAAAGTCATTGGGTGCCAAATCAGGACTGAACGGAGGATGAGTCATCAATTCGATGTTTTGACTGTTTTAAAATTCACCTGTTTGACAAGATGAGTGAGAGCTCGCATTGTCATGATGGAGAATGATTCGTCTTTGGCGGTTGGTTTTACGAATTTCTCCGAAGACTTCCGGCAAACAAATGGTCGTGTACCACTCACAATTGACCGTCCTACCTTGCTCAAGTGGAACAGTTGCCACATGACCCATTCGGCCGACGAAACAGGCGACCATTTGCTTCGCTGTGCTTCTTCCACGAAACAACTTTTGTTGGATTTAATTCGTTTTGGAATACCCACACGGTCGATTGTTGTTTTGTTTCCGGCTCATACGCATACGATATGTATGTATATCGTATATCCATGATTCGTCACCTGTCACGATTGTATATACGTCTTTTGAAGTACCACGGTCGAAGTTTTTAATCATTTCCTTACACCAATTGGCACGAGCGTTTTTTTGAGCGATTCCCAATTTATGTCGGATCCAACGCGAACAAATCGTTTTTATAGCCAAATGTTCATGCAATATTGAATGTTTGGAAGTGGAGGTAATGCCCAAGGTGTCCTCTATCTCACGATATGTCACATGATGATCTTGCATTATCATTTCACGCACTGCATTGATGTTTTGTGGCACCACAACCGATTTTTGACGACCTTCCGGAGTTCGTCGGCGATCGAACTACGACTACGATTGAATTCACTATACCAGCGATATACTATGGTTTTTGATGGTGCTTTATTAGCTATTGACATTAGTGTTGCCAGGTCCCTAAATATAAATAGTACCCCTCGCATGTACATATACACGTATATGTATATGTAATATATATATATAAATATAAATATATATGTATATATATATATATATATATATATATATATATATATATATATATATATATATATATATACATATATATATATATATATATATATATATATATATATATATACATATATATATATATATATATATATATATATATATATATATATATATATATATATATTGTGTGTGTGTGTGTGTGTGTATATGTGTAATTTAGAATACTGAAGATTAATAAATAATTGATATTAGAGTTATGAGATGTACAATGGATTTCTATCTTTCAATATTTACTGAACCGTATAAGATTTCAAGTAATATTTTTGGATGAAATACTACAGGTTGTGCTCTCCGATAGTACCAATTGCGTTAAACACCATCTTTAACATTTTCATTCAGTGCAGCGATATTTTCAACTGTGATTAGTATGCATTGGCGTTACTAATTGCTAGCTAAGGAAAAGAGAAAGTATTGACGCTATAGAGAGATAAGCGAGTAATGCGTGTCCTTTGGAAAACGCTACCTATGTTGCAATAGACTGGATCAGCTGAAGATATTTTTGGAAATTAACTTTTTATAAAACATTGATGTTATTTAAAATGCAAAAAAACAAAAAATATAAACAATGACTAAATTTGTAATTAACCACGAAAAAGCCACTAAAGAGGTGTTGGCTCATATCCGCGATAAAAAGAATCAGAAAAAATACAACGTAAAATACTAGCCACAATACAATTACCACAAAAACTACAAAAAAAAAAACAGTCACTACCACTACAAGAAGAACAACAGCAATATCCGTAAGATATCATAAATTAACTGTAAAAATCTAATCTTGCACTTTTAATCGATTTATGTCGCACAGCATGAATTATTATTAAAAGAAGATCGAATGCAAAGTACAGCACATCATACCAATCCAGACATAACCACTATGCTTACTTCCAACACTTACAAGGATCTCGACATAAAGCTTGAATTGAACTTTATAACTATGTAGTTAAAATAGTTCGTGTGTCGATGAGCCTAGAACAATATAGAAAAATTAAAACAAAAATATATATAAATAAAACGAAAAGGCAAAAGGAAAAATAACAACCCTAGGATCAGCAATGCCGAAACCGAGAAAAAACTACTCTTTTACTACAGAGAATTGCCAAACACTATTAAAGCCAAAGGCTTTAGTTCTGCTTGTACGCTCACTGAGCCAATGCTTTGCAGTTGTATCGTCCCGACAACGAGCCGCAGAAGTATTAATAAATTATTTTATGAGTATTGTGATATGCATACACCACAGCGTACGTGTAAGCATTGGGTGAGTAGGTAATCTTATGTTGTGCACAGTTGCAGATACGGGCAAAAGGTAGGTGCTGGTTTCAGGGCCCTTTCAATAATTTCGGTTATATGTACGTATGTGAGGGCAATATTTGCACTATACACTTTTGAATTTTCTGTTTCCAGCAAATGAGAAGGAAGCGCTAGCTACAGCCCCCACTGCAACCACAAAAACAACACCACAAGCACCAGCAAAACTCCAAGATAGCACAATCGATCATTGACACCAGCTAGCTACCGGAAATGCACCGAAAAAATCACCGGCCCCAATCAAATGACAACAATAACAACAGACCATCGGACTGACGTGCACCAGCCAAGGGTATCAAGTATACAACGGGCAATATCCAGTCAAAACCGATAAATTGCCGAAGTACCTTCAGCAAGACATTGGAGCTCTTAGAATAATTTATATGTAATAAATTGATAAATTAAATTATTAACAAATAGAAGTAGAGTAAGCAATATTTGCAAACGCATTCAAGAAGTTTCCCACATTCTAAAATCACATAATAAAGATAGATTGGTTTTAGTGTTATAATTGATAAGTTGTGTATTAGTCGCTCAGCTGCAGACCGAAAAATTATATTTTAATCAAGTACTAAGTACAGAAACTAATTCGAGTAAATTCCTGTAACGCTTGAGTGGAATGGATTGCATATATAATAAAATTTTGACACAAAAATAAATTGTTGGTCAATATGCTGGCGATATTTGTAGTAAAGAGGCATTGTTGTTAGTAGAAATAATTAGTGAACTTATGCTTAGTTAACTACAGCCTTCTGTTCTTTTTTTCACAAAAACTTTGAATTACGGTTTCTTGTGTAAAACTCCTGATTCAAATCATTTTGTGTACATTTTTGGATATTTATTCACTTCAGTGTCAGAATAAAAACTTAACTTTGTGTTGGAATTAAAGCAAAAGAACATTTTATCATCGTGTAATTAATCAATCATTCGCGATCAGTTATGAGAGTGAACCAGAGATGATGTGAATGGCAAAAACTGCACATTACACAAGAGGAATAAATTTTGAATACTATTTCCAATCCGTAAATTAATTAGACTACATAATTTAAAATGTCAAATATACAGTATTTAGCAATGTCCTGCAACACATTTTAGTAATAAGTGAAGAAAATCGAAATGAAAACTCTTCTACAATTTGAGAAAATAAAAACTTGTGCCAGTAAGAAGTAAGAAGTGGGATGTGAGTATTGATTCTTTCTATGCTTACGAACGCACACCTGTTGTTATATCACATTATTTTCATATTAAAAAGCTGCGTTATGTAAAATATTATTTTGGAAAATGATGTTATTATTTTTAAAAGAGAACTTGTTGAATCACTTAATGAAATCTTGTCAATGTTTTAATTTGCTATTTTTACATGCTCATGG
Source organism: Clusia tigrina (assembly GCA_920105625.2). Taxonomy (NCBI): domain Eukaryota; kingdom Metazoa; phylum Arthropoda; class Insecta; order Diptera; family Clusiidae; genus Clusia; species Clusia tigrina. Next base: position 163,071,028 of record OV050032.1, read on the forward strand.
ATTTATGAATTCATAAATGTAGATACATGCGTGGTCAGTGCTAGCGGTTGCATGCAAATTCCTATAGATAAAATAATATGTAAAAAAAAAGTATGTCTCAGAATGCGCGCCAAGGGTGGTGGGGCATTTTTTCCGGGAGCGTTTGAACCTTTTAATCTTGATAAAATTATAATCGTTCTGAAAAACGATTCGTATTGTTTTCGATTCCGGTGTTGAAAGCGTATTCGATTTCCCTTGGTTTTCTGTAAATCGATCGGAATAGGCAAGTGGAACATAAATTGAAATCGAGTGGGACGTAAGTTCCACACAGCTTCTTTTTGTTTTTAGGCATCAAATAAATCCAAAGTTATTTATAAATAATTTGCAATTGTAAAAGGAAATCATTATGGTAACATTGCACTCTTTGGTTGGTTCGTTGGTTGCAGCGGCGATGATCCATCATCCAATTAGCGCAGGTGTGCCGTTTTGATACCGCTCTTTTGGCTTATTGCAATTGGAATAATATTGTGTGCCGGCCCTTATTGCTAGTTGGAGAGATCTATGAACGTAAGAAGTTCACCTATCTTGTAGCTCGCGATGAATTCAATGTTTAGTTAAATTGGTTTGTCTAGTGTTTTCCATCTTCTTCTGGTCAGGGCCGGGTAGGCACACAGGAAGTGTTCCACGGGTGCCCTTTCTACATGGTTTCCGCAGCTTCGACAGGTGGTATTGAACATTATTCCCGTTTTGAATAACTCTGAGGATTTGTTTTTGTTGCAGTCTGGCCAGAGTGTTCTACAGATCTTACGAGTTTCCAACCAAGAATTCTTTGTCTATTATGCTTCTGATTGAACCAATTGGGACACGAACCGGAGTCGCTTCATGTTGGGGCCAGCTCGTCTGCCCTCTCGTATCCATCAATATCCCTGTGCCCCGGCACCCATATCAATATTAGGATGAACCGACGAGCTAGTGCGGTTAAGACCTCCTTCCATTCCCATGCTAGTTTCGAGGTTATTATCGCCGAATACAGTGCTTTGATATTAGTCAGACTATCTTATGTTATTGATATTTTTTCTTGATAGCCTGTGTCTCCACTTGCCAGCTTACAGGCTTCTCTTCTGGAAAGCATTTCCACCTAGAATACACTTAATGTGTTTGGGAGTCGGAATGATTTGCTAATCCTTAGCTCTTGCTAATCCTTAGGCACCTGCTCCTGCCCCACATTCCATCATGAGCCATCGGTGTAGATTGTGGTATCTGTTTTATCAGTGAATCCACCTCTTTTCCATTCCTGGCGTGAGGGGGTGCGAATGCTATTATTTTTTCCAAAATGTATAGTAGGTAGTCTGTTTCTGCCGCGTATACTGTTTAATACCGTAATAGTAGACTTCTGTGACAATATGGTCTATCTTTCCAGGAGTCTTAAACTAAGAGCGCTTAGGGTTGCGGAATTCCTGAAAAATAAATCAATTGGGAGCAGATGTATCTATTCATTTAGGGTCTACGTTTGGCAAGATCTAATTGCTCTTGTTGTTGTAGCAGAGGCTTTTTTTCGTATTCTGCTTAGTTTGATGATGTTGTATTCCCTTCCAAGGGCTTTCCGACAGACCAAGGCTCCGTATGTCAAAATTGGACGCACAACCATTTTCAACATAACTCTGGTCGAAGAAACCACTTCCCACCAATCAACTTTTTGCATGAGTAAAGTGCAAACCCTGTTGTCTCTGTTGATTTGGCTGTCAGGTGAGCGTGCTGGGAATCGGACAACTTATGCTCTACTTCCATCCTTATATTGAGTAGTCTTTCGAGGACAAACGAAGAAAGGTTTATTGGCCGATAATCCTTGATCGATTTATGGCCTCTTCCTGCCTTTGGATAGACACGACCTTTGCGCGTCTCCAGTTGGTAGTAAAGTAGTTGATACCTAAAAATTACCTCCAGCCAAGATATTACCCATTCCTGAGCGACCTTCAGCATCATTGGAATGAACCCATCCAGTCCATGTGATTTGTAGGGGCGATACTTTTAATGGCCCATGGCAATTTCTCCTTTGTGAATATTTCGGTATCGGCCCCTGATCCCAAGCTTCTGGTGTACTCAGGGTTATATCCGTCATACATGCGCCCCGGAAAATACGTGTATAGGATCAGTTGAACTGTCTCCTTCAAACACCTTGTCCAGAAGCTGTCCGATCTTTTATTAAAGGGGGGATTTGTGTGGTCGCTGGACAAAATCTTACCTAGTCATAGCGACTCCTTGGTAGTTTCGATAGACTGCATCCTTTATTATTAGAGCTCTGATTGTTTTTTTTATATTTCTTTAAACTATACTTGTAGCCCTGGCAGTTACCCGAAGAATAGGTAGAGTTAAACAAGACATGAAAGTACATCATTCCATCACGGTGGAAAGGATTATTTGGAATATTTAATCGGGCAAGTGGTTTTGAAAGCTCTTCCCATCGCCCCCTCTAACCGCCCGATATTTGTTTCCACCTCACCTGCTCTGGCCTATAATATGGCGTATAAGTAGCCAGAATGGGCATCCCTCTGATGAAAAGGAAACCATAACCCACTACCTCTTCAAATGCTCTGCCCTATGGAGGGTAAAAATGAAGGCACTGGGCAAACCAGCCGAATAAGCCATAAATGAGCGGCTTCGCGCTCTTATACAGACGAACTGGTTATAACACGAATTAAAGCAAATTTTGTTTAGTCCCACACCAACCAAACTATAACTGAGGAGGTGCCAATAAAACAGCGTACGTGGTACGAACACCAACTTAAACCAACCAACCAAACGCAGCATTAAAAATTAATATCTGTCGTGCACAGTTATAATTAAATAACTATGTCATGTAATTGTATGTCATAAAAGTTACTAACTGTATTCTTAATTTCTTTCTTACTCCTAACTTACTTAACAAGTTCAGGGACTTAAGGTTACCTATATAAAGCTTTACATTATATATTCTATTGAACGCCATTACACACTTTAAAAAAGTGTGGAGGATGTAGAATGTCATAAATAAACGAAATATTGTTATTTCAATTAATTTATGAATACCATATTCATTAAATTTTAAAACTATGGTATTTTCCTTTCAATTACTTTTCTAATTCATTGCAATTTTCCTTATATTTATATAAATTAATAATTAATCCAATACTGCCAATTTTTCCGAGGGAGGGGAAATCTTCAAAAAGACACGAGGGGGTACGCACCAACCAAGAGTGTGAGATTTTTACTCACTAAAACCACCTCCCTAACCTAATAGTTACGCTAAGCCTCAAAGGCCTGATGGCGATTTAGGAAGGGTATTAAGCAGATATACAAAGATATACAAAGAGAACTACTCGCGGTTTGAAAGAAAAAGAACATAGGTTTGGATTCATTCAAACAAATCACCTCCGAAACTAAATTGAAATCATAACATGCACCTCTAATGAGTTTAAACACAAAACATGCATTTAGCATAGTTCTACGGGTGAGGGGACACGAAAAAGTTTAAGACGACTCAAATAAGAGGAAATTTGAAAATTGGAGTTCCATGCAAAGGAACGTAGGCAAAGCAATGAAAACCGCTTTTGAACTGATTCAATAGCATCAGAGTAACAGGCATATCTACGACACCAAACAACACTTGCGTATTCTAATGATGGGCGTACCAGGGAAGTGCACAGAAGTTTGTTAATAAAGGGGACTTTGAAATCCTTTGCTTACCGTTTTTTGAAGCCTAGAATCAGAGAAGCTTTGTTAACTACAGTTGCAACGTGTTTACCAAAAGTAAGGTTTTGGTCAAAGGTCACACTTAATTCGCACATATGATCAACGGATAACAATGGTTGATTAACGATGAAGTAAGGATGAGCAGAGTGGGATGATCTGGAAAAACACATATGCTTGCATTTCTTGTAGTTTAGTTGCACACAATTTATGTTGCACCAGTCACCAAGAACATTTAAATCACCTTGAAGCAAATGTGATTCATTAGGGTTATTAAATGAATGAAAAATTTGTACGTCATCGGCAAACATAAGAATGTTGCAATGGGATATACGTGAAGGAAGGTCGGTTATAAAAATTGAAAATAGTAAGGGGCATAGCAAGGTGGCTACTTAGCGGCACGCCAGAAGACGCAGGAAATTCATCAGATAAGAGTCGTTTAAATAATACCTGCTGGGTACGTTGTCACAAATATGATGTGATCCATTTTAGAAATTATGGCGGGAAACCAATCCTAGAGAGTTTAAGGAAGAGAAGTCTATGGTTTATTAGATCAAATGCCTTACTAAAATCAATATAAATAACGTCTGTGTTCATACCCTTAGCAAAGCCATCCATCACGCGGCAAGAAAACACCAGCAGATTAGTGACAGTTGACCTTCCAGGCAGGAAACCATGCTGTTGGGATCTCATAAAGGTATGAGCATAGAACGAAATTTGGGATGTTACGATTACTTCCAACAAAGGAAGAATTCTAAGTTTCGCAATCCCACCGTAATAGGATATTAAAGATTTACTGCGCAATTTATGCAGCGGTAAAATATATGACTTTTTCCACATATCGGCGAAAATTACCATATATAAGAGAAGCACTAAAGAGCGAAGTAATCTGAGAGACAAGGTCAAGACAACACTGATTAAGAATAAAATAAGGGATTAAGTCGGGACCAGGAGTAAAAGATGATTTCAGCTGAGAAAAATGCTTGAACACAATGTCCTCATCAATAATAGGTTGACTCACCATGGTGGGTTGTTTGGAGAAAGGATAATCGGCTATTTTACACCCTCATGTAGAGTAGTTCGACTTAAAATAATCAATATTATAAATACGCATCACTGGAGACATTGCCATTATACTTTATCGAAGACGGGAGCGAACTAGTCTTACGTTTTGAATTTATAAAATTTAAAAAAGATTTAGGGTCAACTTTTCAGTTTAATTTAACTTTCGTCAAATAGGTATCATAAGTGGATTTGCAAAGATTTTGGTACTTATATCTAATGGATATATAGGACTTAAAATCGGCTGCCTGAGCTGAAAATTTATATCTAGGATAATATTTAACTTGTAAGTTACGTAGCCTACGGAGCCTATCAGTATACCAAATTGGGGAGGAAGAGGCAGTACCCAGACGTTTAGGAATACATTACTCGAATGTATCTGACAATGTCCTTTTAAACAAAACTACTGCAATGTGAATCTCGCATGGGGACTGCGGAGAGGATATCTCCAAGAGAGCTGACCAATCTGAACGATTGAACAACTCCTTCAATTTATTCAAATCAGCTCGCTTATAATCAAAATATTCGACGGGTAAATGATCTACACAACCTTAATAAAGACAATCTGGCAGACACTTCGGACGTTGGATGGTGAGGGTCTTCAGGAAATATCAAAGGATCAACAGAGGCAATTGAAATAAATTTCATTTCTTCCACAAAGACCAGATCCAGGAGTCTACCCATCTTATTATAGATTGAATTTATCTGCGAGAGGCCTAAACTGAAAGTAGAGTTTATAAACTCAGTATCATTCAGAAATGGGAAAAGTCTAATGGGTCAATCACATGAATGTTCCCAACACAGAGCTGGCAAATTAAAATCACCCAAAATTAGGACTGCATCATTTGGCTTTAGTTTCTAAGCCAATAAGGAGATAACATCTAAGTAAATCTGGGAACAGGATACATAAATATTCACGTTTGCAACTCTTTTTTGAACGCAACATGTTTCAAATTTAACAGTTTCCAAGAATACTAATTCTACAGAGAACAGCGCAGTATTTGCTGCAATTAGAACCCCTTTCCTAGAGTAGACATTGAACAGAGGCCCTCTTTCCTATATACGATGAAATTAGGGACAACAACTTCTGACGAAAGGGTGCATGGGTGAAGCCATGTATCCGAAAATGCAATTACATCATGTACGAAAGAAGAACTGGCTAATAAAGCATTTGTAAGCTTTGTATTTAAACCCCGCAAGTTTTGCAGTAAGTGTTGCAAGTTTAGGATGTGATCGAGACTCATATTCGCGCACCACTGCATTTAGAGGCCAGAATTTTTGGTCAAGAACAGTTTCAAATAAGTCAGTAGGTACCATAATTTTGAAAGATGAGGTATACCTATCAAATTTAAAATTAGACTTAGAAATTTTAAAGTTCACTTTAGAAGACAGGGGAAGTCCAGATTCGATATGATATCGTATGTCATCCTCCGTTGTTTCGGCATAGAATCTCGAGTGTTCATCGGGGCTACTGCAAGTAATTTTTTCCTTTTCAGACATACCACCAACAGAATTACATAGACTTGCAGTCGAAACAGAGGATGAAGCAATGTTAGCATATGTTTTGATCACAACAGACAACAGACAGAAGAATTAGATTCCGGTAATGGGCTGAATACTAATGGATTGTTATCAGCCGGAATAGCCAAGTTAGACAAATTCGGAGAAGGGTCTACATTAAATGGCAGATTTCCAACTGGAGACAAATCCTGAACAGACTCTGTTACTGTATCGGAAATAGCAGGCTTAAGAGAAGGCTTCAGAGAATGCTCAGACTTAGCAGCTGATGCAACCATATTTGAATACAAAGTGTTAGCGCTTCGAGAACAGGTTTATTTCGCTTTCGCTTAGGAGAAACCACATTATCTTCCATGCACTTCAACTCTGAAAAAAAATTTTCCCATTCCTCAAACTTACAAAAACTTACAAATCGCTCTGACAAATTAGTGGTGCTGCAGCCCTTCTCAGTGCAAGTCATTACTGCAAAAAAACTGTAAAATTAAATTTTTAAAATTACAGAAGAAGAATTTTAAAGCAATTTGAATTTCAGCCAAAAAAAATAAAAATTAATTTATAGAACAAATATTTAACAATAAAAACCGGGTGTTTTAGTAAGAAAGAATAAAAATAAAACTATGAGTGTCTACACAAATATTTTAATAAAAAAAAAAAAAAAACAATAGCACAGGATCGAACCCGTGACACCTGTCAAAAAACCCACCGATGCTACTTCTTGGAGGTTTCAACGCCTGAAGCCCACTATGGGGATCACTAAAGTTTGATAAAAAAGGGAGAGAAGTTTCAAAATATATTCAAAACAACAGTTTTATTATATTAAACGACAAATCACCCACACACTTCTCTACACATTCAACTCTCACACATGTGGATCTAACTATGTGCACTCCACCATAAAAACTTGTCAACTAAAGTTATTGATGACTTACACGGAAGTGATCGTTTACCAATATTGCTCACTTTGTTCAGCGACATCTCACAACCTACTGGACATAGTACACCCAGATACAAATTAGACTACGCCGACTGGCAAAAATTTCAAACTGCAATAGAAAAACACTTCTCCAACCTACCAACAAGTATTAAGATAAATCATAAAGCAGCAATCCTGCTGAAAAAAATTAAAAATAGTGCAAATGAATCCATTCCCAAAACTACGCATAAAAAATTTGGGAATACGGTTTATTGGTGGAACGACACATTAGCTCAATAAGAATAATATGTCGAAAATAGTAAAATAAAATCCCACTATTGATAACATTTTAAACTATAAACGAGCTAATGCGAAATTTAAAAGAGAAGCAAAAATCTCCAAAAGAACAGCTTTTATGGAACTAAAAAAAGATATAAACTACAACACGCCATCAAAAATCCTTTGGGATAAAGCTAAAATCTTATACGGGAAAAGTACGACAAACAACATCTACGTCATGGAAACCATAGATGGGAACCAAGTTTCTACATCAAAAGAAATCTCTGATCTGTTGGGTAGGACCTGGCCAAATTACTTCAGCAATAATAACTTTTCATGCGCATATATAAATAAAAAAGGGTCATTCACCAACAATTTACACATAAATTATACCTTAAACACACATGCAAAGCAGATAGAAAATACTTTTTCTACTTTAGAGCTTCAATCCTGCCTCTCACTACTAAAAGGAAAAACTCCAGGGCCAGACAATATCCCATACCCACTTTTAGTAAACTTACCTCCAATCGGTAACAGAAATTATGCGATCTATACAATGACATATTCTCTTCTGGTGTAATACCACAACATTGGAAAATTGAAATGGCAATCCGATACTTAAGCCTAACAAAGCCAAAAATAGTACAGGCCTATATCATGGCCAATATCACTAATCCCGTGTATTTCAAAAGTAATGGAAAAGATGATTTCTCGTAGACTTATGTGGTATATACTTAATAAAAAAATTGCTAACAATAAACCAAACTGCCTTTAAGCCTGGAAGAGGAACACTTGATGCACTGCTTACTCTAGAGGAACATATTTGAAACTGCATCTCAACAAAAAACCACCATTCGATAGTTACAATGGACATGGAACAAGCCTGCGACAGAGTCGGTATCCACTCTATCTATAGCAGCTTATGGCATGGCCAGTTGGACCAAGGATTCTAAACTACATTAAAAATTGTTTTTTAAATCGAAAAATACGGGTCAAGGTGAATCAGACGATGTCGGAACTTTGGCCTCTTGATAACGGCATACTCCAAGGCTCGCCGTTGTCTGCGCCTCTATTTCTGATAGCTCATGATAAACTCAGCCGGATATAAATGAACATAAATTCTATAAACACAGAATATACGCAGATAATTTATACACATCTTCTAAAGTTCAAAACACAACCGATTTTAAAACACAATTGCAAACACTTTTCTACAAAATTCTTGCTTGGTGTCAAATTAGTGGCACAAAAATATCAAAAGAAAAATCCAAACACCTCCACATTTGCAAAAAACGTAACTGCGATAGCCTAAATATGTATGATATGATATGATATGGTATGCATAAACTAACTTAATGTAATCAAAATTAAAAATTTTAGGCTTAATCTTTAGTAGTAAATATCTTTGGAATGAACATATTAAATACTTAACCAATCTCTAAAATGTCTAAGCATCATGAAATTAGAGAGTAATACTAACTCACTTATAAATATCGTCAAATCAACTATCCTATCTAAAATAGATTATGGGCTCTCAATCTTCGGTAATACATAAAAAAAAACCAATGAGTGTTCGAACTCACGGGCGATGTGTTAACACCTTTTTGTTTTTGCATAGAATTTCCTATTACTTCTTTTTAACACAGAATATACCGGACAGGTTTTGCTATTTGCTCGTGCCGATGTCTGTGAAGGAAATATTTCTCATGAATTTGTTGTTGCGCTCGCTGATTCGAATCAATTCCAGACTTGATTCATAAAATCTTGATTCGCAGAAAATCTTCGTTTTCGCAGTCGCAGAAAATCTTCGTTTTCTCAGTCGCAGAAAATCTTCGTTTTCGCAGTCGCAGAAAATCTTTGTTTTCGCAGTCGCAGAAAAAATGACTCTGTGTGTTGTTTGCATGTATTGACCTTGTAGATTTAGTCCCTACACGCCGCTATAGATGTTAACACATCAATAATGTAAACAAACTGTCATCAATATACCACTCCGCGGCCAGATTGGCACTTGGAGCATTCCGCATAACCCCTATAACTAACATCCTTACAGAAACCGGGCTTCCGACTCTTCAAAACAGACAACTACAACTTATGATCGTCAAACTTACCAACCCAAATGGATCCATATTAAATAAAGCACTGATTAACCAGCTTAAAAGGAAAAAATGCAACCGTAAAAAATCAGCGGTATAAAGGGTAGTTGCCGTGGCGAAACAATTGGATATAAAACTTAATATCAAGACCACACGTACCTTAAAAGCGCCGCCGTGGACACTTCAAACAGATTCAATCATACTTGAACTAACAAATCACCATAAGGGAAACACGCCGCACGATATATTCGCAAGATAATTCTTAATAATTCGCAAACAGCACCAAAACTGGAACATATTATTCACTGATGGATCAGAAACTGAAAACGCCGTTGGATTCAATATTGTAGACGAAAAAAACATAATTATTATGTCTATACTTCCAGCATATGCATCCGCTCTCTCAGCCGAAGCCCAAGCAATACTTAAAGCAAGTATCATAGCCAAATCCAGCAGAATGAAAACTTTAATTTGTACAGACTCTCTTTCGACGCTGTTAGCAATAATAAACGTCAACAACAATGACAACACAATATCTCACATCAGGGATATAATCAATACAAGCCAAAAAAACAACAAACTTGTATGGACACCCAGCCACGTTGTAATTCATGGTAACAGTTTAGCTGATTCAGCGGCAAAACAAGCAACCAATTCCCCTCTTAAGCCAACTAACTGTACCAATATAAAGGACATAAAAAAAGCTGTCGACAACCTCTACGTTCAGATCATTAGACATAACTATACTGAATACGCACATTCCTACAAATCCATAGACCAAAATTATTCCCCGGTTCCCAACTACGATCCCTAGAAGACACATCATCATTTATACTAGATTCCGACTTGCCCTCACACGGCTAATACACCAACATCTTTTCAACAATACCAGTCTCCCTACATGTTTATTTTGCAACTCCGACTATCTCACAATTCCGCACATTCTTTATAACTGTCAAGCAATCAGTCAAATCCGTCAAGAATCGGGAAACCCTAATCTTAAAAAAATTTTGCAAATCATAAATCACGCCAATATCAAACTTTTCATAAATTTTATTTGCAAATTAAATCTATACTTTGATATATAACACTATATAACTTTAACTGTATTTGTATAACATTTTTACCTACTAAGCTTGAGGCCTTGGATGCTATAGCTGCATTAAGATAACAAGTAATTAATTTACAATTTACTAAATAAAAAAATAAAATAAAATATTAGTGCCTAAAAGCAGTACACAAAAATTTTAACAAAAAAAAAAGAAAAAAAATGAGCTCAGGGCTGAAAACCTGACACCTGTCAGAGAAGTTTGAAAGATACTGGGAAACGACGTAGCAAAAGGTAATTAAAAGCAAATATGTGAAAGAGAAGAAAAATTTTAGAATATGATAGAGAATAAAAATAAAGTACAACAACAAAACACACAGGTACACTACTATTGCACTACAACTTATCTGACACAACCGACTATAACTATCCGAAAAACTTCACTTCTCAAGTTAAACACTTTAACGATTACACACTGGGAATAAATAAATACGCCGCACCGCACAGAATTCCACAGCTAATTTAATATATGACTACAAAATTATTAAAAATTTTTAAGAGCGCTTGAAATTTTACGACAAATCAGAATACTGTTGCCAATCATCACTTCCACATATAAATAAAGATGCTTGACACTATTGATCCAGCCGACTTATTCCTGTTTGCAGGATTGGTTGATATGTAATCCAACTGCGATGGAAGGAGGATAAATATGAACCCAGAAAAATTCAATTTTTGAATTGACACTCGATTGTCCTTTGATTTGATTTATTCTTCTAGCAAAAAACCAATTCTCTCGTTGTTCGTTTTGATTAGAAAAGCGATTATCCGTTTGTTATTTCCATGGAAAACAAATTTAACATTTGTTCATTTCCAAATTTTTACTTTTCCAACAATCTTCTATTTTGTCCGACTTCTTCCTACAGCCTTTCTTTTCTGAAAAAACGGTGCTTTCCATTTTCATTTTTTTCCAAGATCCTCATCTACTACTTTTTGTGAGTACAGGGTAGTTCCGCCCGTTCTCCTACACACCGATGACCAGTTCTGGGCGCGCACAGCTAAACTTTGTTTGCATTTTTCAACTCATACTAATAATTCACAGCTCAAATGACAATTTAATTAATTCACTATATGTAATTGGAATTTGCGTAAGTTATTAAATTATTCGAATTAACTCGCACTTTTTCAATATCGTAACTTAACCTTATTGTGCTAACTAATACATTGGCTCCCCAAAAATAAATTTTTTTTGTGAGATTTTATCTATGGAGGGGAATCAACTTTGAATACCTCCAATCAGAGGGAGGTTCTGAATGTGACTGCCTTGACTGAGCTCATTTAAAAAAAAATTGGTGCGTGCTACGCGAATGCGCCTTCTCAGATCACCGTTACATTCGCTTCGAGATAGAACTCTGTTTACAGAAACAATTAATTTTTCGAAATAAATAGAAAACGAATTGGAATTCGTTTCGTTTATCTATTGCATCTCTACTCTAACGACATAGAAGATACAATAGGATGCGTCACACGTGCTTTAAATTCTGTGTCGGAAGCTACATTCAAACCACGAAACTTCCGTGAAAACCCCAAGCCACCATGGGAGAGTAGGGAAATTGCTGAAATGCGACGTATCTGTAGGTTTTTTTTTAAATGCAGCCAAACCGTCCAGCTCCTGGAAATAAAATAAGGATGATCTTGGGGCATTCAAGGCTGTTGTCAGGAAAGCGAAAACGAATGCCTGGGAAAATTTATGTGGTCATGTAAAAAATTCCTCTGAGTTCAGTCGTCTTTAAAAAAATTCTCAGACATCCGATATCATGATCACTGATGAAGTTATCATTATTCTTTTTAGCTCATTTCGACCCTTCGAATACCTGGGTCCCGACAGCAAGCGGTTTGCTGGGTGGTGTCGTGGCTGAGGTCCATCTAGATAGCCTGCCTTGAATGGGAGTATACCCCCCAGGGGTGGCTAGAAGTTAAGGTCGTCTTCATCCCTAAAGTGACAAATCACTCGAAACCAAAGGATTTTATTCCAAACAGTCTGTCCTCATTCCTCCTGAATACACTGCAAATAATTTTAGACCTTCACGTGAAGAAATCAATCATCTCAACATCGCTCTCCGATTGCCAGGAAGCCTACCTGATCGATTGAGCATGCACTGCACTTCGTCGTGGGCTTTATTGAATGATCACTAGTCTCCAAGGAATATACGCTGGTGTCCATCCTGAATATCGAGGGGATTTTTACAATGTGTGCCATATGATGTACTATGATCTTATTAGGGTTAAGCAGGAAACTGGTTGTTTCATCGATCTCTTACTCAATAGCCGATTTAATTAAATTAATTAACTGCCAATCTTGGTGAAGTAAGAATTCGAAAGAGCATTACAAGAGGCACTTGAAGAGGAGTCGTTTTGTCTGAGTTACTTTGGAAGCTTGTCCTGAATAAACTATTGCTAAACCTATAACTGTCAGGTTGTGAGCTCGTTGCTTATATGGATGATGTCACTGTTGCTGTTGCAGGCAAGTATCTCAAAACTCTCTCTGAGAGAATTAACTATTCGTTAGTCATCTTCTTCTCATGGAGTGCGACCTGTGGCCTGAGGACAAATTCTAACAACAGCGAACTCGTCCTATTTGCAAGGAAGTATAAAATTGCGCCCTTTTGTCTGCCCTAATTGGACAGCACGATACTCAGCCTAAGTAGTCAGGTGAAAATACAAGAGGTGATACTCAACTTCAAACTACTGTGGAATGCTAATATTGTGGAGAGGCTCGGACGGCATACAGCGCCATTTACAGCTGCGAAAGATTTGTTGACTGTATGAGGCGTGCAGGCGATGTTATGGTGGCCAGCGGATAATCGCGTGACTAACCAGAAGCCTCTCGACAAAGTGAGGAGAATCGCTTTCATCCTAGTCACTGGGGCTGTCCATTCGTCTTGCAGTCTGCGAAACTCGCTGCCGTACGGCTTAACGCTGTTGGTAAAGCGGTCCAGGACCGACTTGAGTTATACCAACATACTCTTCGTTCACCCCTGAAGACGTTGACTATGCCTCCCATTTACATGCTTTGAAGACAAGTTCAGCACATATTGCTGCCAGAGATGAATGGGCCGAAGCACACCTCTCCATTCCTACCTCAACACTTCATTCACTGAAGCAAGATCGCTCGTTTTATCAGGGAGTCGCACTAGTTCCCCGTTCACTCCAGTGTTTCAGTCTAAGGGTCCCATTTCTCTCTGCTATTACAAAGGGCCAATTCTTGACCTATTTGAGCTTCCTTTTGCTGCCAACCTAGCCAACTCTAACTTAACCTAAGTTTTAAAAGATATTTTCCTAGTATACTATCACAAAGTATATTAAAATCATTTGCGAGGAGAGGCAAGAGTTCTGGAATTATATAATTTGATAAAAATTCAAACCTAAAGTGGATATGATACTTGGCGTTATATCTGTAAAGTTTGTTTTCTTATGTCGGTTTTGAGATAAATTTTAGCATTGCTATACAAAGCAGAACATTTAAACAAAGATACTTATGCTTGTATATCGACAGAAACGAACTTAAGTCGTTTGGTGGTATCTGAACAGTTTATTTAAAAAAATTTTGTATAATTTAGATTTAAGCTGTAAACAGACGTATGCTTTATTAATTGTTCTGATCTTCATTATTAGCCATTATTAGCATTATTATCAACGTTCTTATTTCTTTAAAAATCGGTTGATGTTGGGGCATCTACAACCATGTTAGTGCTGTTGTGATTACTTTGATTTATCAGGTGCCCATAATCTTGCTTATTGTTATAATTTCGAGCATTGTTGTATTGGATACCATTTTGTCGGTAGCTACCTATAACTTTCTGTCAGGATATTCAGCGAAAAGACGACTGCCAATTCAGCTATTATATTAAAAGCTTCGCAATACAAGTTCACAAGGGACATAGGCATACGTCGATTTTATATTTTTTTTAGTCTGTTTCTGACAGATGAATGCTAGCACCGGGGAAGGATGGAAATGTTATATTTTGAGATGATCTAGACATTTGTTTTTTAGGGGTCTCAACCACTGTAGCGATTTTCAAGCAAAAAGCCAGGTGATGATACTCTCTGGATATATAGATGGGATAGGTAATCAGTGTGGGTTCCCGGCCACAGGGAACTGCGAAGCGGATGAACTCTTCTGAGAGAGTAATACGATCTTAATTCAACCATCAACGTCAAACCTTGATATTCCCGTAGCTACATGCAAAATATCTAGACAAACCTGGCACGAAATAAGTGTCAAGCACTCAAAAGATCGAATACCTTAACTACCTAAGTAGACAAAATATAGTTAAAGTCATAAGGGTCTTAAGGGGTCACTGGACTCTGGGTTCTGGTGGCATGAAATTTGGATCCTCTCAAATCACTTTTGCAGAAGTTGCATGGATGAGGAGGAGTATGGATAGGAAGAGTCCATGTTCACGTGTCCAGCGCTATCCAAAACGAGAAATATGTTCCTGGCTGACCACTTCCTGGACTCAATGAAGGACATTTCGGACACAAAATGGTGATATCAAAGGCCTTATCAAAAGCTCCAAATGGCTGGACATTAGAGAGAAAATGGACTAATCCAGTTCTAAGTGTCGTTTTTAGTTGCCGTTCAACCTGCATACCTATCTAAGGCTCTGGAAGCCTTGTTTACAATCGTAAGAACAATATGGACATGAAGGTAACATTGCGGAAGAATATTAAGCCCGATAATTTCAAAGTCGTGGTAGGGAACTTTGTGACTTTGCAAGGTCGAAGTAATAATAAATAAGATTTCGCAAAACAAATGAAGGAACTTTTAGATGCTTTTGGTCGGCTCTTGATCTCCGTAGGAATGACACATGCTAAAGCCCGTGAAATGACAATTGAGCAAACTGTCATCGCTTGTCTAATTAATGCAAAATTCAGTGAAATTGACATTACCCTCGCAGCATTTACAGATCCAAAAGACGTTGTAGCAAAACTCAGTAAATAACAGAGAAAAGAAAACAAAGAGGGACAGGTATCGGCTTTCCATCAGTAGGTCGTTGAAAGCAGCAGTTGGAGTCGTTCTAATGGCGCCACTTATAAATATCTCAGCTATACTTTGTACATTTTGTAACAACGTTGATTTGCGTAGAGTCGTCCACAAAACAAATATCGAATAAGGATTGATCGTACTGCATATGTACTCGTATATAACATTTGAGTGTAATGTGTGACGAATAGACGTGTTTGTTTTGGCTGGCGGTTGCGTCGCGTAGTTTCAGTGTACTGTTTTGTTGTTGATCACGGGTTATCTTGGAAATTGGAGAGCCGGAATTGTTTGATTGGTGGAATTGTTTTTGTTCTTGAAGTGATTGTTTGTTTTTTAATAAGACTTTCAACTTGAATGTTTTGTGGTTTGAAAGCAATGCCTTCCACTCGAAAAGCCGCGCCAAAAAAATTGACGTCCGTCTCTTCGCCGCAGTATTTGACTCCTACTCAAATACATGAAAAACTTGGTGATTCACCACTACCACGAAATTGGTTACAGCTGCTTGAAGAGAAGCTTCAACTGCAACAGGAGTGCATTGTTAAGCAGGTGACTCAATGCATAACTGAAGCTGTCAAACTAGCTGAAGAGAGAGCTATGCAGAGAATGAGTGAGTTATCTGGTGAGCTAATCAATGTCAGGTCTGCTGTGGCAAAAATGGAGAAGCGGGTTGCTGTTGTGGAGGAGATGGATGCTAATAATCGGGCTCTTGGACGCGAGGTAGCCACGTTGCGTGATAAAGTGGCCAAATTTGAGAACGATGCGGTATCCTCTGATTTGATTATCAATGGTATTCCCCATGCTGCAGCTGAAAATGTGTCTGCTATTTTCTCACAAGTTTGCAAAGCGGTTAATGTCAGTACTCCACTAGTGAGAGAGGCATTCCGTCTGAGAAGTAAGGGAAACCTGAGCAAAACCACTACAGCTCCGATTTTGGTGAAACTCCACTCGGCACGTGATAGAAGTCAGTTGCTCAAGCACATTGCTGGCTTCCGCAAGTCCAGTAAAAGGCCGCTGTTGCTAAATGATATTGGGGTTCAGGGTGACAGCTCGTTTTATGTACATGAGAGTCTAACGATTAACAATCGTGAAATATTGCGTCGGGCCAATGAGCTCAAAAGACAAAAACTTCTAGTGTCAGCGTTTACAATTCGGGGCCGATTCTTTGTTAGAGCCGATCCGAATGCTGAAGCAATAGTAGTGAGTAGCAGAGAGAGCGTAGATGCAGTTGCCGGCAGAAGCTATACTGGAACATAAAACTCAACTTTTACTTGATTATTTTAATTTATTATTCTATTTAATGTATTATTCTATTTATTTTATTTTAATTTATTATTCTATATTACTCTCAACTTCACTATTTAGTTTCTTCTTTATTTTTATTCAAGTGTTTAATTGCACATTTACATATATTAATAGCTTAAATGCTCTCTCTCTATATGCCTTGTGCTCGACTATTTTTTTAAGTAATTTCCTCTTCTCTACTATCTGCTTCTTCTATTACTGTAGTGCTTATTGTTGTGTTGCTGATATGCATTTTTATGCTAATTATGGGTGATGAAGTTTCTGCCTCCAGTGACGCTCATAAAACATTGATTGGCGTTTTATGCAACCAGCGCTCTGAATTAAACATTGGACATTTTAATGCGAGGAGTCTAAGTGATTCTAAGATGGATTATGTTAGACACTGCTTTGAGAATTCATCTGTTGATGTAATTTGTGTATCCGAAACCTGGTTGCATGAAGGTATAGGTGACTCTAGCCTGAATATAGGTAATTACAAACTTTTTCGAAACGATAGATTAGACAAAAAAGGCGGGGGTGTGGCAATATATTGTAAAAGTAATTTAAGAGTGAATTTGTTGAATATGTCTGGAGGCTCAGATGTGGAATTTCTAAATGTTGAAATTTATGACAATAGCACAAAAGTTTTTCTGTCGTGTGTATATAATCCTTACCGTTACTGCTATTTGGATCCGTTCCTTGCCACTTTGTCAAATTGTGTAATCGATTATGATCATTTTATTGTGTGTGGTGATTTCAATATAAACATGTTATGTAAGGACAGTCTTGCCAAGCAATTCATTTGTAAAATTTCTGAAGTTGGACTGCAAGTGCTGAATACCAGTATGCCAACACGCTTTGCAGATAATGCTTCTCCAAGTTTGTTGGATGTTTTTCTGGTTTCGGATATTTCTTCAGTTATGATCTTTGACCAATTATCGTTTATATCCGACCACGATCTAATTTTTTGTTCAGTGAATGTAAATCTAAACCCAATGGTTGCTGAAAATTCTTTTTCCTTTCGAGACTATAAATTAATTAATCTTGATTCTTTGTTTAATGACCTGTCACTTATTAATTGGTCTGAAAGTAGGCTGTTTAGCTCTGTGAATGAAAAGCTGGATTCTTTAATGTACAGAATTGGTGCCTTGTTTGACTTGCATGTTCCACTTGTTACTCGTTCTGTCACTAACAGCAGTTGTCCCTGGTTTACGAAGAATGCCCAATTAGCTATTAAAAAACGGCATAGAACATACAATCAGTGGAAAAGAAATCCAACTGCATCTAGATGGGAAGAGCACAAAAGAGCTAGAAATGATGCAAATTCTACTATTAAATTGGCTAAGCGCAGATTTTTCATGTCCAAACTATGTTTGGCACGACCTTCCAAGCAGCTGTGGAATAATTTGAGACAAGCTGGGGTATGCAATGGGAAATCTGAAGATTGTGGGATTGATCCGGGTATTCTGAATGACTATTTTGGTAGTAGTTCAGTGTCTGCTGATGATATGTCTGCTGTAGTTGCGAGGGACTGTGTTTCTGAATGCCCATTTGTGTTTGAGTTTATTTCTGTGGGTGAAGATGATGTTGCTCGCTGTGTCAACAAGATAAAGTCAAATGCTGTCGGAGAGGATGGAATTCCTATTAAATTTATTAAACTTATTTTGCCTTTCATTCTAAGCCCGTTGACCCATATAATTAACCATTGTTTAACGAGCTCCTGCTTCCCCAATATTTGGAAAATAGCGACGATTATCCCTATAGCTAAAAAGTCCAATGCTAATGTACCGTCTGATTTCCGTCCTGTAAGTTTGTTGTCGGCTTTATCAAAGGTATGTGAATCTCTCATGGCTGAGCAAATCTCAGAACACGTCAGAAAATTTGACCTTATTTCCCCACTCCAATCTGGTTTTCGGCCTGGACACAGCTGCTCCACTGCTGTTGTTAAAATATTGGATGGCATCAGAGAGTCATTTGATATGAGACATTTGATCCTGCTTTGTCTGTTAGATTTCTCTAAAGCATTCGATTCTGTAGATCACTCATTACTATGTGAAAAGCTACGGTTGAATTTTGGTTTTTCCAGCTCGGCGGTCCGTATGTTAAATAGTTACTTGGTTGGAAGGTCTCAAAGGGTTAGGGTGGGAAAGAATGTGTCTGCGTTCAGTAATTCAACCTGTAGGGTGCCTCAGGGGTCAGTGCTTGGTCCACTTTTATTTACACTGTTCATAGATGACATTTTCAAACAAATTACAATAAGAAGCAGGATATTTAGTGTAGTAGTTTACGCTACGCATTAATTTCCTTAATGCAACGCATTCTCCTCATAACAACGCATGACGTACGAATTGCTCCTTGCGTTTCCCGCAAATGTCTTTCACCTCGCGTGCCACGGTGCAGTGCACAGCGCAGCATAACTATGAAAATTGCTTTCTCGAAGTTTCCACACCCTCCCCCAAGATATGTGGTTGTTGCAGTCTTGACTTGTGCCTTACTCCTGCGTGCATTGCTCTATGATTATCCTTATCTGTGCTTGTGTGCATTGCTGATTTGCGCAGTGTAATTTAAATCGAGTTCGGTTGAGCTGCGCTGCATTGAGTGAATTTGATTGTTTGCAACAAACTGCAAACAGCAGATAACGAGGCAGTTGCCACTGCGTCTGCCAAAAGCTCAAAATACCGAAAGACAAAAAAAAAACAAAACTGCAGGATTGAAGCAAAATGTCAAATACTCGTAACAAGAAAATGCAATTAAGCGCCAGTTTAGCAAGTTTTGTTTTTGTCGTCATGTTACCATGCATGCATATGCTGATGACCTTCAATTGTATTTGTCCAGACCTATTGGTCTCATTGATGATTTATGTGCTAGGGTAAACGAAGACTTGATCATAGTAGCAGAATGGGCTATAGCTAATAGGCTGAAGCTCAACTCCCAAAAATCATATGTCCTCCCGATTTCCAAGTCTGGTTACCCTTCCTCTGATATACCAACAATTTCACTAAATGATACAAAACTTAAATTTGTTGAAAATGTAAAAAACCTTGGATACCACATTAACTCCGTACTATCCTGTGAGGATCACATAAATTCAGTGGTGAGTAAGGTATACTATACCTTACGGAATTTGAGGAGGACTGCATCATTTGTGCCTGCTGAGACCAGAAGGAGGTTGGTGCTTCAGCTTATTGTGCCGATCATGACTTACTCAGAGGTTGTTTATGGTAAACTTGACTCGGGTTCCAGGCATAAGTTGCAGGTGGCATTCAATAATGCTACAAGATATGTATATGGTTTAAGAAAGTTTGACCATATCAGTAAGTTTTGCAATCAGGTCCTTGGTTGCAATATTTTTAATTATATGGATGCTAGAAATTGCATATTTCTACATAACTTATTATACACGCGAACACCTAATTATTTGTTTGTAAAGTTGAAGTTTTGTAAATCGAGGAGAAATATGAACCTCTTAGTCCCTAATTACAAGTATTTAAACTCGAATAGACTCTTTTTTGTGAACGCCGTCAGGTTGTGGAATTCGTTGCCTTTGGCAATTAGGAGTATATCAAGTAAGCACAACTTTAAGCAAGCAGTTTTTCACTACTTCTCTTAATGCTATTTTATTTTTATTTTTTTATTTTTAATTTTTTCTCTTTTCTGCTTTTCTAGTTTTTGTTTCCTTTTTGTTTATTCATTGTTTTTCTGATCTGACTTTTCCTTATTTCAGAAAAATTATTTATTTTTAAAGGTAATTATTTATTTATTCAATTATTTATATGTTTAATTATTTATTTATCTGATCTTAACTTATTTATTTGTCTGATCTAATAATTTAGTTTAATTTAACTTACATTCTTAGTCTTATTTTAAGTAATTTTTGTTATATATAATTCATTGTTATTCGGATACTTCTTGACGCATTTAAAAGACCCTGTCTTATATGTGAACGCTTTAAAATAAATAAATATATATTGAGTAGAATACCTTTTTCTCTAACACGCATATGTGGCATCAACTATCTCAATAGTGATACATATTTTCCTGAGATCCATCATCCTCAAAAGCCGTAAAGTTACGCCCCTCCCTCTCTAGTTGTACAAGCAGTTTATTTACTAAAAGGTTCGGAGCAGGGGTGAAACAACCTCAACTTCAGGCATATTTCTACACACGGGCTTTTTGGCTGATACCACCCCTAGCCCTACAATATTCTATCAATCAATCTGTCAAGAGTTGAGTGTACCTCTAAGTCACGCAGTGCACCGGTCATTGCGTCTGGTTTGATATTTTTAGAATCTCCTTCAATGTCTATAAAATCTACTAAGGGGTATTTCTCGTTTTGCAAGGAATACACAATATTGGAAATTATTCTTTGCAGTGTTGTTTCTACAGATTTACTATTAAAGTAGTGTTGAGACGTTGTCAGTCTTTGTCTGTCTATATTAAGCCTCAAGTGAGTATCTATTAGTCTTTCTAAAATTTTCGGAAAGAAGGAGGATAGGATATCTCTTAGATTTTTTGTGAAGTAATCAAAAATGTTGTAGATTTTAAGCACTATTAATTCTGAATTGGGGCCACGCCATGTAGTAATGGTTCCTTTTATGACTTGAAGCTGTGAATGGACCACTTAAATTTTTTCTTCGGGATTATATTTAAGTTGATCTCGATTACGTTCACATGGAAAAGTGATCCAACTAGCAGAATAATTCTTGAGCAAACAGGAAAGTAGGTTTATGAAAGAAAGTCTACAGTCTCCTACTGTAGGCCCTAGATAAGCCTTCCTCTTCAGGTAACCAGGAACCATAGACAGTTGATAAAATTTTTCTTAAACTAGAGGTCTCACAGACATATTTTACATCACCGCAGAAATTTCTTCGACCTTGCATATGGTCCACTCTGCAC
This sequence comes from Clusia tigrina, assembly GCA_920105625.2. NCBI lineage: Eukaryota > Metazoa > Arthropoda > Insecta > Diptera > Clusiidae > Clusia > Clusia tigrina. The sequence goes on from OV050032.1 coordinate 163,092,870, forward strand.
TGTGACTAAACTTTTTTGATTTGAGATAGTTCTCCGTGAGGTCCTTTATTTCAGCACCCAACCAAGGACGTTTTTGTTTCCTCCTGGGTTAATAGAAGCCAACAGACCGAAAGGGATTTGTTAAGAGCACCCTTGAGGACCTCTACAGAATGACCACTGTTCTCGCAAATTGTTTTGCTTGTAGGGTCCTGAAGGAGTAGTCTTATTAATGTTTTCTTATAGAGGTTCCCATTAACCTACCCTGTGTTTCCTGTAGCCGGAGGGCTTGGTAGTCTATGAATAAGATCCAACTTAATTAATCTCCCTAGAACTCTCCAAATAGAGATTAAATTATTGAGACGAATATCAGAGTATTTTTGAGTAACCTCTGCCTGTAGATAAGTAGGCTATTAGTTATCACGTACTCGTCTAACAAATTATCCTATTATTGAACTTATGCGTCTGCAAAAATCTTCCGCAGGTTGGCTTCTTGAAAGGTTTCGTGGTCGTGAGTTATATATGCCGACACCAACCATTAGGATTGACTCCTAGTCTTCATGCAGGCAGCAGTCAAATCGTTGCTAATGTAATTAGGGAGAACAAATAAGCTATCATGTCTTCCAGGAAGACTGGAGGATCTGGTTTTACCTTCAGTCGATATACGAGTATACAGCAAGTCGTATCCGTTAGTCCTGAGTTCGCAGATCTGGGATAGGTGTGCTTATGAGTCCTGGGTCAGGACTACGTCAGCCCTGCCCTTTACAAACCGAAGCTAAAGGTAGTCAGAAGCAGCCTTCGAGTGATTGAGGTGAATCTGAACTATTCGTAGCGTATAAACTACTTGTATATGTATCCGCCCCCACCACAGTGACGTCCGCATCAGCTTTTCTGGTGCTATCTAACTATAGCGCCTTGCTCGCTTAGAGTAAGTATCCCCATGAAACTTGCAAACTCCCCACAGTAGACACATGGGTTGCTGCTCTTCGGCTGCATGTAAGAGCATTCATCTCCGCTAGCAAAATGAGAAACTTCCCCTTTAGGGTCCGCCGTGAATCAAGGTCCCTAGGTACGACCACAAGGTTTGCGCTTGACCATGCCTCTCAATTCCTGGATATAGAGATTTTGTAGAGGTCTACTAATCTCTAATCGGCACAAGCGATTAGCTTCACATGTCCCTGATACTGTCGTAAAAGAAGTGGAAACTGCCAGGATTATTCTTCAGTATTTGGAGGTGACGTCTATCTTCCTCCACCGTTCAGGCGAAATGGTAACACCTGGTTCACAGTGGTCCATGACCGTCATGATTTTATGTCCTTTCAACACATCATTGGAATCTCTTTGTAGTGGTTACGGTAATTAGTTTTTTGATCTTTTTGGATGTCAGGTTAGGGGAACTCTGTTAAAATAAGGTTAATTTTTCCCCTGGCTACGAAATGAAATGCGAGACACGATCCCAAGATTACCATAGATTAGGAGGGAGACAGCTCTTTGTTGGATCACTCCACAATTAGTCACTACGGTTCGGGTTCTCCCAGAAAAGAGTAGACTCCACCAGGTTAGCCCATTGAATCATTGCAGTCATATAAGCCTCCGTAGCATATCAATGTGCTCTCTCTCGGCTTACTATTCGAATTTAGATTTTGAAATACTTTCAATTAAATAAATTTAACTATAAACTATACGATTTAACTATAGCGACAGGGTCCTTATTATAATTTTCTTGTATGATCGACGCACACATAGTGTTCAAATACTTTTTTGTTCCATCGTAGCCATTTCGGTTTCTGATTCAACTGATTTTAAAAATATATAGCAATATCTGGTGAAGTAATTGTCAGTAAATATGTTACATCGGCCAAGATATATTAAAAAACTTCAATATTTGCCAAAGAATTACTTCTTTTTATACGAATCTCTTCTGAGTTAGAATCTGACACATCGCTTGTTTCGATTTCTGTAAGAACGTCTTGAGAAAGTAATGTAAATCAGATTGAGGTAGTTTTATTTGGAATTCAATTTTTTTACATATCTAATTGAATGTTTTCTGTGATATAAAATTGTGTTGCTCGATCGATTATTTTCAATCGATAATTCTTCAATGTGCAATAGAATCGCTCCTTGGAAGTCGATTACTTTCAGTTGACTGTAGTACAATTACGAAGAATCTGTTGTTGAATATCATGTAATTTTAATATTTTTGTTTTTAGTTATTTTATAAAATCATGTCCTGACAATTGTATAATTGTAGAAAAAATTATTATATTAGCTTTCATATATATTAAACTATATTTCACCTTGCATTTTCAATTTTAATTATTTCAATTTTTTGTAGTCACTGCAAATTAAATCCTCGTAGATTGAAACTTATTTTTCTATTCAAACAAGGGAAAAATCTGGTTGCTACCCATGTTACATTGTATTTGATTCCCTTTTCAGAAGTCTTTAATTTAAGGACTATGCAGATGGTTTAGTTTCGTTATTATTGGTTTTGATTGCCGGTAATATTTTCATTGAAGTTTTATGTACTGTCTGCACTTAGAATAATAATAAACAAGTTATATCAATAGTATTTGCGATGTTTTTGTACAGTTCAAAAGAAGGTGACACAAGTATGAATATATGAATACTAATATTCTTTGTCTGTCATTGGTGATGAGTTGCTGTCATTTATACTATGTATATGAATTAAAGTCAAAGAATCAAATAACCGTTTTCGTTTTACTTTATACAATCAAAAGATTCGATTTGAAAAAAAAATTTATTTATACAAAATTTTTAATTCATTACAGTCATACTAAAGTATATAAATAATGTGGGTATATAAGCTATATTAACAAATAACGTATATTAATAACTTGAGACCTGAACCAGATTCAACGCTTTGAAGGGATAAGGAAGAAATGTGAAATCATCCTCCCATGTAACCAACTCTGTAGAGTCACTACGCTTCTATGAACGATATTATAATATTTGGTGGCAAGAAAAATAGATATTACTAAATATTTCTGGTGTAAATAGCAATCAAAACGTTGCTTACTGGATGCAGTATACATGCGTACATCAATAACGTCAACAGTAGCAATGGACTCCAATTACAACAGCAAAAACATGTACATATGTCAATTGCTACCCGTAATGGAACAAGATGATGTTGCTACAGAATTCAGAAGGCCAAAAAATACTTGCAGCTCAGCTACTTGCATATCGCAGTGTGCACGATTCCGATCATGGTGGACTGCTGGTATAATTTCTAATATTTAGCGCGTATATACGCTGCAAAACGCACACGAACTGCTTTAATCACGTGAAGAAATTCGAGCAGTTTCCAAAAAGTTAACAAGCAATATAAAAATATAGGCAACAACAGGAGCGGTGAACAAAAACGAAAAAGAAAAGAAACAAGCACACTGCTGCAAAATACAAGCGACAAAAACTGTGTTTTCCCCTTAAGTCGAAGATGTCATGTTGTAGCTGTTCGAAGCACGCCAGTAGCAGAACCAATACCTCCACTGTCTACAATTACAACGACAGCGAACTCTGCAGTAACCGAAATGAATTCCAAGCAGTGGCGGAACCATTTCTCATATAGGGGGACTTAACAGATACACTAATTCATACTTACATTATAATTCCTATTTTATTATGGCTCCTATTACTGGACTATACAATACAAAGTTAGGAACTACCCTCAAGTAGCTAAAATTGCAGTTTTCATTAATGCATATATGCAGCATTTGATATCGTTTAGAAATTAAAATATCCATATTGTTTTTGAATTAATCTATTTATTAACCTGCTTATAGAAACATCAACCACCGATCTTCCTTTTAATTGCTCTACTTTGATATTTAAATATTTTGACGTCATAAAGGAATGTATTGATAACCTGACTGAAGAAATATGTTTTTCCACAATTGAAATATGTTATCATTTCTAGGGAAATCAATTGATGAAATAAACGTATTCATTTAAAAAAAAATTTAAGTTTGATTGCAAACCAATGAAATCTGGCAGAATAAAAATTTTAAATATTGAAAGTATCTGAGGCGTTATAAATTAACAACTTTTGACTAATTAGTGTCATTCCCCTATTGGTAAATTTCTGAAGTCTTTCACATATGAATATGTATAGAAACACATAATCATCAATAGTTTTGTTTCAGCGCCTAGTATTATGAATTTGAAATTACTACTGTCATAGGGCTCAACGGACTACTTGCAGCTGGCATCAGTTCCCTTTAGTACTTTATCTTCACTATGGATATGTTTAGTAAAATTCGACAGATTTACTGGTCAAAAACTATACAAATTTTATTGTGCTACTTTTTTTTAAGCACATTCAAAATTGATTAGCAATATCCATATATTATTTTAGTGAAAATTCACCGAAAGCAAACATATTTATTAATGTCTAATAGTTATTAATATTATTTCAACAAACACAATTTGCAATAAAAATATTTATTATTGTGAAGGAATCAACAAGCACGGATCCCCACGCCACTACTAATGGCAATGCCACTACTACTGCCAATGTCACTATCACTGTCCCTGATATACATCGTTTTCATTTCGAAATATATTAACACATTAAAATATTTGTCTTTTTATTACCATTGCCACTAATATATTCAATTATCGTCAGCTTCCGAAGTGGTAAGTATGCTAGTCTCACATTCGTGAATTCGTGGGCCCCAATCCCACCCTCCGGACTGTGACATGTATGGTGTCGAAATTCTCTCGATTTTTTATTCTAGACGAAAGCCCTGATTTCAAGTACTCTTTCTCTCAAATTATTGCAGACATAATTCATTATCGTGAAAAGTATAAAAACTATATATAAAATATTATAAAGTATTTTAAATTAACATTATCATTTTCTTCTATTCAAGCAGTTACTCGACAAATTTCTATGCCACAATTAACAAACGTTCAAAACGAAATTAGAATCTGTTTGAGAATAAAGTACATGATATTGTTTTGTTATAAAGTATATATGTAAATACTAAAACGTACAAATTTGATTTGCTGAATTGTAATCGTACTTCAGTTGCGACTGGATTGCCATAATTCTGCGATTCTCTCTGTACATTATTCCGAAGAAACTACATTAGATGAGTACCCAGCTGCTTTGAAAGAAATTGGCGACACCAAAAAAAGGCGTTACAAAATTAAAGCTAAAACTATCAATATTTTTTAACAGATTATTTTGAAAATCACAACACTAGCAATTCATTTATGATGTGTTGAAATATACATTAATGAAAGTTCCTGAGATTCAACACTTTATGCCAGAAATAAAAATTTCAAAACAATTAAACAGTAAAATGGAATGTGGATTCTTATATCTTTCATCCATGGTGGAGTTTATATTCTGTTGAGCCTTGTCATGTGCGGCAAGCATATGTTTTGCACCAGCAATATGGGGGTTTTGGCATCTTTTGACCCCTCCTATGGATAAACATATGGAATTGCATGACAGAGCTAAAGCGAACGAAATCGATGCGCGTGCGTGCGCATTATGCATTTTGTTTGCTTACTTTTGTGATCTTCTTACTCTACCTACAATTTAAAGCATTTATACGTATGTGTCGTTCTATGGGATATATTTGGCATTGGTATCAATTTACACTCGACCATGTATCGATGGCTCTGATAGTCGTGCTTTTTTATATTAACTTTTTTTTGCTTTTTGGTATTGTTTTTAGTATTGCTTTTGGTATTATATAACTTGCGACTTACAATCATTTAAAACATTTTTAATACAGCTTTTACATTGCCTATTTGTTTTCTTCATTTGCTTTCTTAAGAAGCAATATAAAGTAATCTAAACAAGAGTGCCTCAGTTATGAATTCCATTATAAAGTTCAAGTATACGACATACTAAGTCTGCCGTCTAGATGAAAACAATTGTTGAGCTTGAAAAAGTCTTTCAATTGGTTTGTTAACAATTGGTTAGGTACATTACGAGTATTAGTAGACAACATATTATAAAGAATTTTAATCAAAAACAACATTTCCCTTAAAAAACGAGTAAAGAAGTCTGAAGTCGGGTTAGACCGACTACGAAATACCCTTTACCTTTTCTTGTGCGTGCGAGTTCAACAAAGGGGATGTTTTATTCATAAATCATCATTAGGAGCGCATTTACGGTAATTTTTGGTAGGGTACCTTGAAATGATTATATCGACCCCTTTTCTTGTGTATGGCTTTGCAGGGTCCATATACGTACTAATTAATAATTTCGTCCAAAAATATTGTATAGGTCGTAAGTTATAATAATATGTAAATAGTGGGCGTTGCTGTACAAATAACACGCCCGTTTTTTGTGTGGTGTTTAATGTTAGTGCCCGCAACATTCCTGTGAAATTTCGTTGATAAATCTTTAATAGGAACAGAGTAATAATTTTTTGCTAATTGTGGGCGTGGCAGCTCTAGTATGATCTCCATATTCTGTACACACACTATTATTGACCCCATGTATATTTCTTCCAATTTTTATTCCGCTGGCGTCAATACGATCATAGGTAGGCAAATTTTAATTTTAGACCCGAAAGTTCCCTATATCAAAAGTGGGCGTGTCTTTTCTCTGATCAGTCCCATTTGTTGCAGATAGGTTTGTAATGTCCACATGTTCCTTCGTAAAATTTCGTCTGTAAATCTCTACCAGATCTTCAGTTATTAATATTTGCTAATAGTGGGCGTGGAAGCTAATATATACCTCCCACTTTTTGCACAGTCTTTAGTAGGACCCACATCTCCATAACTGCTAAATAACATCACGATTCCGTCAATTGAACCGAAGTTATAGTCATTTTAAAAAAGGTGAAAAAAGTTCCTTATATGAGAGGTAGGCGTGGTCTTTGTCCAAATCGGCCCATATAGCAATCTGGTTCTGTATCTTTGTCCAGACTATACTTTTGCAAAATTTCATTAAGATAGCTCTAACGGCTGTAGAAAAAAAGTGGCCACAGACGGACAGACGGACAGACGGACGGACAAAATAAAAATTGCTTAGAAAGTGATTCTGATCATATCTGTATATATATGTCCATACCTACCACGCCTCCTTCTCGAAATTGAAACCGCTCTCAAAAGCAGAAAATTAGTATACCCTTTTTAGCTTTTTTAAAGTTAAAGGGCATAAATAGATTGAATTATCTTTCAAGTCATTTTTTCTAGTCGTTCGATATTTTTATTTTGTTATGAATTTAATTGGTATATATCTGCTCCAATATTCAAATAGTCTGAAATCGATAAAATCTCAATAATATTGCATAAGATCGGGAACCAGGAAGTTTATATTAGAAATATAATTTAATGATCTTTTAGAACTTTTTCGACGGCTCATATTGTTACAAAAATACGCATTTCGAAACGGGACTATTACCAGACTTTTTCCAACTTGAGTTTAATCATATCTTAGAATTGGGCTAACTTAGCGATCTTCAAAAGCTGCCGCAGTTATGATGCGTTATAAGGCAGTAGTATGTTTACAATAAGTATGATGTCACCAAAAAACAATGTAATTTAAACAATGTCATTTTAAATTTATATTCTAAAGTAGAAATATGAGGAGTACACGCAACTTGTCCCTACTAAAATTTGTGTCCTCGCTGGTCGATATATAAGTTTTACTTAGAGCAAAATATTGCGTGCCTTAGTGAAAAAATAAGTAACTCTCAGGAACTAGATCTTGAAGTTAACAAATTAAATAATATAATAATTGAGGCTTTTGAAAGTAGTTGCAATTAAGTTGTGAAGAAACGGTCTAGGAACGTACCCTGGTGGAGTGGGGAGCTAAATATTTGGCGCAAAAAAGCCCGTCAACTCTTTAATAGAACCAAGTCTAATGGTGACTGGGCATCCTATAGAAGTGCCTTAACGGCCTATAATAATGAGTTGAGAAGATCTAAGAGAGACTCATGGAAAAAGTACTGTGAGGAGATTGAAACCCTCCCAGCAGCTACCCGACTCCAGAAATCACTCAATAAAGATCACTCAAATGGCCTTTCTACACTCAAGAAGCCTGACGGAAATTTTACGGAGAGGCTGGAAGAGACGAGACAGTTTTTGTTGGACACTCACTTTCCAGGCTGTGCCACTAGCGGAGAGGATAGTGAAATCATCGAAAATACTCGTTTCTTGATGCCTACACGGAGGGAACTCTCACTGGCTCGCAGAATCTTCACCGTCAACAAAACCAAATGGGCTATCTCCACTTTTAGACCATTCAAATCCCCAGGTGTCGATAATATACAACCGTGCCTACTTCGGCAAGGTTTTGATGTATTGGCACCAGTGCTAACAAACATTTTCAGGATACGCCTGGAACTAGGCATAGTGCCTAAACCTTTGACGAAGTGGCTTTCATACCGAAAGCAGGCAAAAAGGCGGACCACACGCCAAAAGCTTATTGGCCAATTAGCCTAACGTCATTCCTGCTAAAAGTTATGGACAAAATTCTGGACCAATATATCAGGGAAACTTATCTTAAAGATTCTCCTCTTCATATTGAACAATATGCTTACCAATCAGGCAAATCGACTAAGACAGCCACACATAGCTTAACGAGCAAAATTGAGAAGGCGTTTGAAGGTAAGGAAATAGCTCTCTGTACATCGGTTGACATTTCGGGGGAATTTGATAATGCTACTTTCAAATCAATTGAGGAGGGGATGAACAGGAAAGACTGATCATAACATGGGTTCTCAACATGCTGAAAAACAGAACAACAATCTTTGAAACAGGGACAGTAAAGCTAATTGTCAGGTCAAAAAAAGGATGTCCCAGGGGGGCGTCTTATAGCCACTCCTTTGGTTATTGGTTATCGACGAGCTCTTACAAACTCTAAATAACCTCGGAAACGAAGTTCAGGGCTTTGCGGATGATTTGGTAATTATGGTCAGAGGCAAGTTTGACTCTACCATAACAAATCGCATGCAACTAGCTCTTGACATCACTCAAAACTGGTGTCAGCAGAAAGGACTATCGAGAAATCCGAATATAACAAACGTGGTACCCTTCACCCAAAGAAGGAAACTGAATCTGGGGACCTTAAATTTAGGGACCACGAACTTAACAATGTCCAATGAAATGAAATATCTCGGAGTAATCCTAGACAAAACTCTGACTTGGAAAACGCACTTATCATACATAAATGGTAAAGCTTTAAGAGGAACCTACGCTAGCCAGAGGTTGTACGGTAAACTAGGGGACTACGGCCAAAAATGATGGCGTTGTCATATAAAACAATAATAGTACCAATGATTACATACGCGTCGTTGGTATGGTGGCCAAAAGTAAACCAAACATAAGCTCAGATGACTCTTAACAAGATTCATCGTATAGCCTATTTGAGTGTGACGGGAGCAATGAGACCGTGCCCCACACTAGCTTTGGGAATGATCACTGGACTGACTCCTCTACACCTTGTAGTTAAAAGAATGGCGGCCAGCGCGACCCTAAGGCTACCTAATCTAGCCCATCTTAAAGAAGGCAAAATATCGGGACACGCAAAGATTCTGGACACTGTCTGGAATTCTCCGTGCTTTCCGATCTTCGACAAAATGGACAGAAAATTAGACTTCTCCAAGCAATTCAAAGTGGTCATCAGTTACCATTCAGCTTAGAGAAACAATAAAATAATAATAAAACAGGACTCACAGTTGTGGTATACAGATGGGTCCAAAATGGAAGATGGCAGTGCAGGAGCTGGAATTGTAGGGCCAAATTTCCAAAAAGGAATTGTAATGGGAAAAACAGCTTCCATTTTTCAGGCGGAGGTCCACGCTTTAGAGTTATGTGCTAGAGAATGTCTACGCAGGAATACACGCAACACCAAAATATGCATACTCTCAGATAGCCAGGTAGCTCTGAAATCACTAATAAACTTCTCATTCCAATCAAAGCTGGCCTGGGAATGCTCTAAACTTCTCAATACCCTAGCAGCGAGAAACTCTGTTACGCTAATGGGGGTACCGAGACATGAGGGCAATGTATTGGCAGACTCTTTGGCAAAAAGGGGTGCAGACACTGCCTTTATAGGACCAGAACCCTTCTGTGGGGTAAACAGTAGCATCAAAAATAACTTGTTGTGCGAACAGGAAAAACGAGGTCTGCTAAACTACTGGAGAGCCCAAAAAGGCGATTTCTGTAGACTCTGTCAAGAGGAGCAGAAAACAACAGAACATATTCTATGCACTTGCCCAGCGGTGGCAAGACGCAGACATAAGTACCTAGGCAGTGGGTTCATATCTCCAAATCACCTAGTTAAAATTAAGCCCACAGCAGTTACGAGATTTATAAATAGTCTAGGACTGTTTTAGTTGGGTACGAGGCTGCACAATAGATCTTTTTGGTCGCGGTGTTCTTTTAGCCTGATTAATAATAAAAAATATTTTAATACGATGGCTTTCTAGATTTCCTTCATTATTATACAAACTTCTAATTTTGTTAATAATTACATTTGCAAGTGTTATATTTTCTTTGACTTAGCTAAGCAAAATATACATAATATGTTTTGTTTCTGTTATTAAAGTTACATTCTTAATTAATATTTCACAATTTAAAAATTTTATACCTTCATTCATACTAACTAAAATCGGTTTCAATAATTATATTGTTATTTAATATTTTTATTTCATGGATTTAATTCTCTTCAAAAATACAATTTTCCATTAGTACAGCAATTATATATATATATATATATATATATATATATATATATATATATAATATATATATATATATATATATATATATATATATATATATATATATATTCATGGATTTAATTCTCTTCAAAAATACAATTTTCCATTAGTACAGCAATTATATATATATATATATATATATATATATATATATATATATATATATAATATATATATATATATATATATATATATATATAATATATATATATATATATATATATATATATATATATATATATATATATATATATAATATATATATAATATATATATATATATATATATATATATATATATATATATATATATATATATATATATATATATATATATATATATATATATATATATATATATATATATATATATATATATATATATATATATATATATATATATATATATATATATATATATATATATATATATATATATATATATATATATATATATATATATATATATATATATATCGTCGCAGTCGGAAGGACTGCGATTAAAAAAATATTTAAACACACAATTGGATAATATTTAGATATATTTAGATTTATTACAAATTAATTAAAATGTCTTCACAACTCCAGATCCTACTTAAGACTAACTCTATTCATAACTTATAAATTCTAAGCTGGGCCTAAAACTGACTGCGTCAGCATTCCCTGGCCACGGTACCGTTCCCACGCTGCAGCGGTATTGCACCGGATACGCGTGCACGCATTCAGACACTACGTCAGCAGATTCGGTGCATTTACCTATGCTGCGCTCATGCTTGCTTGGGGACAGGTGTGAAGACAGGGGCGGCTACGGGCGTGTTAACTCCTCCCCCCTTAAATGTCTGCGTCCCGCAGATCGACATGGGTCACCGCAGGAACTTCGTTGGTTTTGTTCGGAAAGGATTCGCCTTGCTTCATTGTTGCGTTTTGATGCATGCCAGGGATTCGAATGTTCACCGTTATTCGTTTCCAGATTATGTAGCAGGCCGTGGCTAAGGTGAGTAACATTGCAGCTTCTATCGCAGTTGAAACATGGAATTTGTCACCGAGCTTGCTGAGACGATTGGTATTTTCAAGGCTAAGCTCATGAACATACTCCAGGTTTAATTTAAGGCCCTCATTGGTTATGTTGCTCATCACCGATGGTAAGGCTTGAAGGCTTCTGGTCTCCGTGCTGACGAAAGTTCTATTGCCAATTTGCACTGTTTCATTGTTGAGCTGTATGAGGAAGGAGCCTTCCAGGCGTCGTGGTTCTTTTCCGCCACGGACGGTTCCATTGTGTTTCCGTTAATCATCTCCACGACGTCATCACTATCTGTTTCAAACCGGCATTTGGCTTCGCCACCTTTCAGCAATCTTGGTAAACATCTTTCTTCGGGTAGCTTCCTTATCAGGCTCTCCTCACAAATTGTCGCGTTGTTGATAGAGAGGCAATCGCCAGTAATACCATAAGTTTCTTCAGTATTCATCAGCAATCTTTTGTACAGGACATCGACACGTTTGCCTCCTGACGAGGTGCTCCTCACCAGTATTAGTCGATATTTATCCGGCTTCACCTTTGGCACCGAGAGCACGTATACGAGCATAGTTCCATTCGTATATATCGATGGCTTGGCATATTCCATTGCTTCTACCAGATTTTGATAAGGTAACGCCTCTTCTTCAGAAATAACCTGCTCGGGTTCGGCCTGGTCTAAAAGATTGGTGTTCACGATTCCAGTTTTTGCCATCTGACAAGCTCGGACTATTTCTGAAATTTGCTCTTTTAGGAAGAGAACCTTGTTAGCCAACAAAATTTCGAGCTTTTCCGCATTGAAGTTTTTATCAACGTCATTTGCAAAATCAATCACGTTGTTAACCCTCTTTATAGCTTCTTGCGTGGCGTTAAAGATTTTCCTGTTAATGGAAAGTTGGTTATTGTTGTTGTCGACCAATTGATTTTCGTTACGCAGAGCACAATCCCAATCAGTGGCGTCAGGGGATCCTGCTACCCATTTCCACGCCGATCCAATCCAATTTATAGAGCGAGGTTTTCTGGATTTGGTACCCTGCAATTCGTTAATACGCATTTTTGTCTGGCTGAGATGAAGTTCGATGATCGTCTTCATCGGAGTTGCCTCAAGCTCGCGTTGCACTACACCCGTCAGTTCCAAAATAATTTCGTCGAATTGAGTGAGGTCTATGGTATGTAAGAGCTTGAAGTGACCATTGATTATCCATCCACTTCCATGTTCGATTGTCACCAGCGGAGATTTGTAGTTGAAAACATTGGACCCGCAAGCGCAGGGAATTATAAGCAATCTATTTTGACAAAAATTTCAAGTAAAAATTCACAATTTTCTCTTAATATAAAATAAAATAATCTAAAAAAAAAAAAAATCGTGGCTTCAGCGCTTAACTAACATTTGCCATTGTCGCGTATTCTTTTCCTGGGAGCTCTATGTGCTTGATTGCAGGAAAAACATGACTTATGCGAACAACTTTATTCATTTTGGAAAAATTCAAGTCACGAAAGGACAGGTAGCTTCCTCGAAAGAAGAGCGTTACAAGTACAGCATATCTTCAAGAACAAACTTTTAATGTTTTCTTAACTTTTAACAATTCGATCTCTTTTTTTATATCATATGTATAACCTACTTTTGTTCCAGAGAGATAGCTTCCATATTTGGAAATTTTAATTTTCTTTTTGCAGTTTACAACTTACAAATTATTAAAACAAATTGTTTCCTTATATTTAAATATTACTGTTATATTATATTTAAATAAAACAATTCTTTTTTCTTTTGTTTTTTGAATTAATTATATTTATCTTCGAGCCCGCGAAGGAAGGTGGAATTGGGTTGAAAAAAATCATTCTCTTACAAATTTTTTACTTGAGCCTTATGGATCCTTTTCCCATCGTTCGTGGTTACTGTTACCCTGTTATCCCTGCCTAAAACCTCTTTTTTATAAAGTGGGCGTTGTTTTGCCTTAATTTGTTTGTTCCTCACATACACTACGTCCCCCTGCGCATACTTAGGGTCCTGCCTTTTTTCATTCAATCGGGTATTTCGTGATTCCTGATTCTTCTCCATCCGATTCCTCACTTCGCTAAAAATTTTGTTTTGAAAATTTGCTAACTCCTGATAATTTATTCTTTGTACCCTATTGAAAAATATATCGCTCGGTTTGTACTTAGTTATGGAATGAATTGTATTGTTATATCGATCGGTAGCTATGTACAACAATTCCTTTGGGGATGTGTTGGGTATCTCTCTCTCTGTAAACACCGGTATATTTCGATAACGGTGGAGTGAAGTCTTTCGACTTGCCCATTCACTTCGCTCCGTTGAATAGGAGTTTGATAAAGTCTAATTCCTAACCCTCTAACATAATTAGAGACTAAAGGACTGACGAAGCCTCTATGGTTATCAGTAACTATAATCTGTGGGACTGTAAAATAGTGAATAATTTTTGCAAATTTTTTACGTAAAAGTACAGCGGACTTATTCTTTATGTGGAAGAATTTTGCAAATTTAGAGAATTTGTCTATGCAGCTGAGAAATTTTTCCCCACTAATCTCGAAGATATCGATGTGTAAGATATCGCAAGGATGTTTTGGGATAGGAGCATCCTTTAGTTTTGGGACAAAAGGATGCCTATCATACTTGTTTACCCGGCACACTTCGCAAGCTTTCGTGAAATTTCTTATCAAGCTTGCCATCCTGGGGAAATAGTATCGTTCCAAAATTTGTCCTTTATTCTCCACAGGATTCCTGTGGGCTCTCCTGTGCTCTTCCTCAATTATTCTGCAAATTCTTTCTTCATTCGCGACATCCTCTACTAATCTCTGCGTTATTCTAATCTTATAATAAAGGAAATGTTCGAGATACACTTCTTGGAGAAGCTGCAGCCTATTTTCGGGAATTTTAATACCGTTAATTACCGCTGGGTTCAACCGTTCTTTCAATACTCTTATTAGCGCGTCGCGGACAATGCTGTCTAAAGTCACATAGTGGCGGGTGTACCCATCGTGAGGATTCTCAACACTAAAAAGTTCTCGTCCTTCCCTGATCACAATCTGATTCCTAAATACGTTCAGGGGTGCTTCAACATGAATGATAAGGTCGGAAGCATCTTGTTCGGCACTGTGAACAGTTTCAATTTCGCTAGCAGTTTCAGTAGTGGAGCCTCTAGCGACTGTCATAGTTCTTGATGTGTCAGTTGCTCCTTCACTAGCAGTTTCTGTAGTCGTGTCGTCACCATTCTCAACAGCCATCACGTTGAGTCCTCCTTGGTCTTCCATTCGACATTTCATCCTTGATAAGGCATCAGCCACATAGTTTGATTTACCAGGAGTGTAAATCAACTCGTGGTTGTATTCCTCTATACGTGCCTTCCATCTTTTTAATTTGGCATTGTGATTGCGATTTCCGAGCGCGAACGTGAGGGGTTGATGGTCAGTGTAAATTTTAATGTTTCTGGCACCATACAAGTAGGAACGTAGGTTGTCCAATACCCACACAATGGCTTACATTTCCTTCTCATTGGTAGCATAATTTTCCTCCGTCTTGCTTAATGAGCGGGAAATGTACGCAATTGGCTTATCCTTGCCAACCTCACCTTGGGACAGCACGGCTCCTATCGCAAAATCTGATGCATCTGTGGTTAAATTAAAGGGTTTCTGGAAATTTGGGAAAGCTAAAATATCAGAGGAAACAAGGAGTTCTTTTAGATCAGCAAACGCTTTCAAGGCGACAGAATCAAGCTCAATCGTCACTTTCTTCGATTGATTGGCCTTCACTTGAGCGTTTTCTCCACGTGTTAAATTAGTCAAAGGTTTGGCTACTTTGGCATAGTCCTGAATGAATTTTCGATAGTAAGACGTCATTCCCAGGAAACGCTTTAAATCCTTTAACGTACCCGGCGGTTCTAGACCTTGAATTGCACTCACTTTTTTTGTGTCAGGTTTAATACCATAGGGTGTGATAACATATCCAAGGAATTCTACACTAGTTTTCATGAATTGGGTCTTTTCTAGATTGACTTTTAAGTTTGCCCTCAACAATGTTGCAAAAATTGTACCAACGTTCTTTAGGTGCTCCTCTTCATTTTTTCCAAAGACGATTATGTCATCAATGTATACATAGCAAATTTTCCCTATGTACTCCTTGAGCACATCATCTATCATTCGTTGGAAAATGGCAGGAGCATTCTTTAGACCAAACGGAAGCCTCAAAAATTCGTATTTTCCGTTCATTGTTGAGAACGCTGTTTTCGGTATATCAGACTCCTTCATCGGAACTTGATGAAATCCGGAAGTCAAGTCAATCGTAGTAAAGTACTTTGCAGAACCTAGGCTTGCAAGTGTAGAATTTATATCGGGGATCGGGTAGGTATCAGGGACGGTTACAGCGTTCAAGCGCTTGAAATCTATTACCATCCTATATTGTTTTTCGCCTGAGGGCTTTGGTTTTTTAGGGACTACCCAGATTGGGGAATTGTAGGGACTTTTTGATGGACGTATGACGCCTTCCTCAAGCAATTCCTCAATCTGCCTCTCAACTTCCTCCCTCATGCAGGCAGGAGAGGGATAGCTTTTTGTGTAAATCGCCTCCTTAGTAGTAGTCCTGATTTCTGCCTTCACGATAGTATTAACGATTTCCAAATTGCTTATTGGGTCAAAAAGTTGCATATGGTCTTCGATTATCTTGCGGAGTTTTTCTTGGGTATTCTTAGAAAGGTTACTGTCTAAAATTTGATTAATTTGCTTGGATACTTTTTCTTGAAGAGGAATTTTTATATTTAGTTTAAGGGTCAGAACGTTTTCTTTCCGGTCTATTACTGCCTCTAATTCCTTTAGGGTATCATCGCCAATGATGCCATCAAAGTATTCGAGACCTGGCAGTACGTAGAATTTTAACAAGGTATTATTTCCTACGCGCTCAAAAAATCTACCGCTAACTTCTTCGCTGATTTGAATGCGTCCACCGGCTGAATTTACAAAAAAGGATTTTGCAAGCTTTTTGCTATTTAGGGAAAGAGATGCGTTTATAAAATTTTTGTTCGCACCTGTGTCTACCAAGAATTTCAACACAGTGCCCTGGCTATTCACGTACTCTATGTAAGGTACGCTGGATAGGCTCCTGTCATAAAATTCACCTGATCCTCGGAATTCTCTTCAGCCAAATTCGCATAGTCCTCATTCACAGTTTTCATATGGAACATCCTCTGCTGCTTTTGGCGGAAGTTGTCTGAGCCGGATTTCCGTTTGAATGGGAATCCTTGTTGAGGTCTGTTTGAGAAGCTCGCCCGATGCGTCTGTATAGAAGGGTCCACCTCCATTTTTACCACTGGCCTTGGTGCTTCAGTCCTTTGAGCGAAATGCCGATTCTGGAAGGAACCACTCTGCTGCCTATATCCAAACTTATGGTTGTTTCCAACAGGTGAGAAATTGTTAAACTTCGAGAACGACGGACGAGGATTACTGTCCTTATTCATTTCGTTTACCGGAACAGTCACCGAGGTCCTATTTATACCACCGTGCACAGGATGGCTCCTAAAATTCAACTTCTGAATGTCTAGACAAGCTGTGTAGGCTCGGGTAGTGATCTTGGTCTTTGGACAATAATCATGCGGGAAAGATCGCCACTCAATCCCCTTACAAAAACATCCAGCGCTCTATTTCTGTAGGTTTCTATCAGCGCATCTACGGTTTCGGCAGAATAGTTTTCGGTTTTAAATTTATTTATAATTAAGGAAAATTGGTGGTTGACACGAGCATAAAACTCGTCCAACTTCAAGTTACCCTGAGTTAGCTGACCCAGCTGATGCTCGAGGGTACGGATGTCCCTTTTATCAGCGTTGTGAAGCGACAGGCAACCTTTTATTCCTGCCCAGTCGACTTCCGAAATATTGTGGAATATTAAAGCAGAATCAGCGTTACCCCTAACCTTTCCCCTAATGCTCTTGAGGATTGCCCTATAAATTGGCTTCGTCCGGACGATCTTGTAGTCGTCTAAGATTCCCTCAACTGATGTCACCCAGGACACGTATTGGGCTGGGTTTCCCTCGAATGCCTGGAGGTCCCTAACTGAGTCTGCTAACTGAACCTGCCTATTTCCCTCAAATCTTCCTCACTCACTGGCCCACACAACGGGATCTCAGCTGGGGTCACGGTAAGTGCATTCATTTGTTCCAGTTGACGAATGCGGTTTTCCGCCTTCTTCAACTCGACCATTAGTGCACCCACAGAGCCAGTCAGCTTGGTAACCGAACGGGTCAAGGAATCCATAATAAAAATGTTTGACTCACCAAATTCGTTTTCCTTGTTTTAAAAAAAATTCCCTTACTCCTTCCATCGCTGCTTTCTTTTGTCGCTTTTAGCTTGAGTTCGCTGAGCTGATGCCGCAATTTCCTTATATATTTTTTTGGACTCACAGGCAGATCGATTGCATTGGTTATGTTATTGCTGAAATGTAAAATGTTTTAGTATATCATAAAATAGCATTCAAAAATTCTTGACATAATGTCTGGCTTAGGTCAAGGAAGGGACGCGGGAACCCTTTTTAGTCGTCCGTAATCGGATTACGGGCAACCGACTCAGGACACTTCCTTCACGCGGTGCTCGGCATTCAACGCAACTTCAAATTTTGCTGCCATGGCCAGTCGACAATGCGCTGCCTTGATCAGGAAATGATTGTCGTGTTCCCATGTGAACGACAACGTGCACCCAGATAGGGCGTATCCGATCATTCATGGACAGGCGTTGCAAAATAACATCAGCACAGCAGCTTATTGCTTTGCGTATTTTACGCTTTGAAATACAGTTTTATAAATCTTGGCAAGGAGTCGAACCTTGTGCTACAATTAATTAAAGCACCCACCAGTTCGCCAAAGATTATAAATTTAAATTTTTCCGACAATTTGTCGCCATCGTTTTTAATATTACTTTCGTAAAATATTACTTTCGTAAAATTGGCAAGGGGTTGAACCTTGTGTCGCCCACAATCGAAGACACCCAGCAATTTGCCAAATACATTTTACAATTTCACCATTTTTATATATTAAAATATAATTTTTCATTTTATAGGTGTACACTATGTGCGTACCCCGTGACCCGATTATGCACATCATGGTGAATATTATATTTTAATTAAGGAACTTCTGTCCCATTTTCAATCATCGCTCTTAAGCGAATTTTGAATGAAAAATAAAAGTAAAGTAAAATTCTTTATATTAGGTCTGAGGGTCTTCGGGGTCACAGAACCTTTTCCTTTTGTTATATCCTGGAGGGTCCCTTGGGAATCTCAGGATGGAGACGTAAGGATTTATTTGTTTTAATTTGAATCAATAATTTCTTCATATTAGGTCTGAGGATCTTCGGGGTCACAGAACCTTTTTCTTTTGTTATATCCTGGAGGGTCCCTTGGGAATCTCAGGATGTAGACATACGGAGTTATTTGTTTTAATTTTTATATCACCATGTTCGCACAATACCCTTCAAGGGCCACTATATTTGCATCGGAAGGCTTTGGTTTACTTTCCACTTTTCAATATTAGTTCACTTTTACATTGCCAGGAGGGTCCCCCCGAAGGTGGTGAATCGCTGAGCAATTTTTCTCATGTTAATTTAATCTTATAGTTTTATAATAAGCCTTTCCAATTTTTGGGATCCCGCTCCTTTAGCGGATCCCTGCTCGGGCGCCAGTTAACGCAGTCGGAAGGACTGCGATTAAAAAAATATTTAAGCCGCAGCCAACAGCGGCATACTTACATATCCTTTATCTGAATCAAACACACAATTGGATAATATTTAGATTTATTACAAATTAATTAAAATGTCTTCACAACTCCAGGTCCTACTTAAGACTAACTCTATTCATAACTTATAAATTCTAAGCTGGGCCTAAAACTGACTGCGTCAGCATTCCCTGGCCACGGTACCGTTCCCACGCTGCAGCGGTATTGCACCGGATACGCGTGCAAGCATTCAGACACTACGTCAGCAGATTCGGTGCATTTACCTATGCTGCGCTCATGCTTGCTTGGGGACAGGTGTGAAGACAGGGACGGCTACGGGCGTGTTAACTTATATATATATATATATATATATATATATATATATATATATATATATATATATATATATATATATAGATATATATATATATATATATATATATATATATATATATATATATATATATATATATATATATATATATATATGTAATGCTCTTCGCATAGCTAGCTTGCGACAGGAATACTTGGTGCTCTCCAAAATTCTGCTGAAATTCAATGCCTAAGCACTTACTGACATTACCCAAATCTTTCATTTCAAATTCCTCTGATAAGGCAGGCTTGACTTCTTTGATACGTTGCTTACTGTTAGATGCAGGAGATCATCGACATAAATTGGTATTAAAACAATATCGTCCCTTTTGCGATTAACAAAAAAAAACATTGAAACCAAGTTTCATCACCTCGTATGTCAGCTTAATTTACCATGACAACCCTCATTGGCGCAATGCATATAGAACTTTCTTTAATAGATATACTGAGGTTTTACCCTTTTAACTCTTGCAGCCAACGTGAAGCAGTCCCTTTTATCTTCCCAGTTATTACAGTAACTTAGCCCCGACTGGCCTCCCAGAAACCACCTGCTTCAGCACATCAACCAAGTAGTCAGAAATTTCCATGAAAACGGACTCTTGGAGCTCTCCATTCAAATAGGTTGTTTTGACGTCATATTGATGAATATCCAAGTCCATCTTCGCTGATAAGGCCGTTAATAGCCTTATTGATATTGAATGTGGAACAGATGAAAAAGTGTTGTTGAAGTCTTCACCCGGTCGCTGCGCAAACCCCTCAGCCAATGGGCGCACCTTTTTGTTTCATTTTGAAGAACCGTTACCTTTCGTTCGCAGAACACACCTGTTTCCAATGACTATTCGAGATGTGGCCTTTCTACGATTTTCCAGGTTTCGTTTTTCAGCTGTACCTCGAGTTCGTCTTCCAATGCTGCCATCCAAAAATCTGCTTCTTCGATTTTTACTGCTTCAGCCATAGTTTCCGGATCTTGAGGTGTCGCTGAGAATGCCTTTTCGCATTCTTCGAAAATTTCGTTATCAGTTTATTCGTATGTTACTTCTGTATCTGTAGATAATCTGCCTGGTACCTCAGCATCTTCTTCGCTACTTGTGTCTTTTGGATTTACCATTTCATATACCTTTTTTGGTCTACCGCACGAACCCGTGTGTAAAATTTTTGGACGACCTCTATCACGATCTGCATTTTCTACGCGTATATTTATTGTCTCTTCGACATCCTCGTTAACCGGCGCCGTGTTTTCGACGTATTTGAACTCAAATTCGATATCGTTAAAGGCGCTCATTTTTAAATACGTTTTTGTTTACAAATACGACATCGCGACTGATCGTTATATTAGGTATTGTATGTGACCACAACCGATAAGCTTTTGCTTCATTTGAGTACCCGACAAACACGAAAGCTTCAGATCTTGAGTCAAACTTTCCTTTATTTTTGCCCTTTTTAAGACATAAGCTTGAGCCTAAATCTTCAAAATGCACGACAGTGGGCATTTTACTTGTCCATAGTTTATATGGTAATTGACCGTTTAACGACTGTGTCGGACACCAATGTCTAATACAACCCGCCGTATTAATGGCTTCTGCCCAGAAACACGGAGGCACTTCTGTTTGTTTCATCATGCAGCGAGCCATTTGAACTGATGTATATTTACGCTCAGCTATACTGTTTTGTTCGGGTGTGTAGGGAGCAGTCAGGAGTCCTTTGATACCACAATTTTTTAGAAAACTATCAAATTCACAATTAACGTATTCTTTCTCGTTATCTGATTGTAAGGCCTCAATTTTTTCCACTGAATGCTTCTACCGCATTTTTGTATTCTTGAAATTTATTAAAATCGTCCGATTTATTTTTATAAAATATACGTGGCAATACCGTGATATGTCGTCTAGGAATGTGACGAAATATTTTGCACCTGACGCCGTTCGCATGGGCCCGCAAACATCACTGTACACAATCTCCAGCAAGTCATTTGTTCTATTCTGTTTAGACGTTGCAAAACTATTTTGCGTTTGTTTTTCACTAAAACAAATTTCACACACTGATAGTTTATCTTCTGGTTTTACTTTAATGCCATGTACAAGATTTTGTCTTTCCAAGTCCTTTAAATCATGTACATTTAAGTGGCCTATTTTCTGATGCCAAATTTTAATTTCCGAAATAATCACAGTGACTGTTCCGAAGTTTTGTTTGTCTTAAACAAGAAAGAGACTCTTGGATCTTTTTACGTGAGTTTTGATGTTTTTGTCCAATGCGATTGCATTCGCCCGGCGAAAATGCACCTCGTAACCACTGTCAACAATTTTCGAAACCGACAATAAATTCGTGCATAAATCCGCGACTTACAGCACTTCTTTTAAGTCGATTTTACTAACGCGACCGTTTACGTCTACAATCATTTTCATTTTACCGACACAGCCTATTTTGGTTGTATTTTAATTTGCCAAGTTTAGAACTTTTTCCGATACTACGAAATTTATAAATTTTTCTTTGTTTCACTTAAGTAAGCTGTACAACCACTATCAAGGCACGGTTTTCTGAAATTGAGTTGGAAAATGCTTCTTCAGCATGGTAAGAACCGTTTTCTTTGTCTGATTTTACCGAACGCGCACTATTTTCTACATTTTCTGAATTATTATTACCGCTTTCTTTTTTAGTTGTGCAATTTCTCGCTATACCATTTTTGCCACAGTTAAAACACTTTTATTTTGTTTGGATTCATTCTTATATTTATTTGTGTTTTGATTATTGCTTTTCGCTTTGGATTTTTTTTTTTTTTTCGTATAAGACATTTTCATTAATCTTTCTGTCTTCTTTCTAAAATTTTGACACGAAGTATATCTGGTGCCGAATCGCAGCATTAGTGATCAAGTAAAGTTGTAAGGAATCTCTAGCTGGGGTACGCTCAGTCTTCCCAGAGTCCTGTACAATATTTATTTTATTGACCTTAACACAACACGTTTGATGTAGTTTGTTTTACTTTCTTTTATTATTTAGTAAACTATAACTTCATCTTAAACTAATTATAACTAAATCCTGTATACTTTCCGCTTCGTCTAATTGCGGTGAAGTGGGGTAGTGGCAGACGTAGAAGCAAAAGCTGCTTTGAAATTCAACGCTGGTTAATACCTCGCGTTTACTTCGCTTAAGGTGGCGCACTCTCTTACGTGGTAGTGATGTCGGTTAAAACCTCACGCCACCAATCACGTAAGAAATCTCAAAAGTCTAAATTGAAGCAATAGCTGCTTTGAAGTTAAACGCCGGTTAAAACCTCGCGTCTACTTCGCTTAGGGTGGAGCACTCTCTTACGTGGTAGTGATGTCGGTTAAAACCTCACACCACCAATCACGTAAGAAGTCTCAAAAGTCAGGAACTGTCTGCCGTGGTCGCCACTGTCCGCGAATACTATACCCACTTACTCGCCTGCTCGTTCGCTGTTGTCGCCGCTACTGTTGAAATCGCAAGAGAGAGAGCCTGCTCGTCCGCTGTTGTCGCCGCCGCTGTTGAAATCACAAGAGAGCGCCTGCTCGTTCGCTGTTGTCGCCGCTACTGTTGAAATCGCAAGAGACCGGTTCCTCTGTGCACCGGCCTTTAATACATTTTTTCATGCGAGCATCGACAAGTCCCGTATTTCGGCACTGTGTCGTGTTCGCGCATACGGAATTCCCGTATTTCGGCGTTGTGCCATGTTCGAGCATAACCACGTGTGGCGTGGTTTGGCTACATGTGCTCGCTTGGTGTTGGTATATGGTGAGGGCGGTATTTTGTATGACCTTAAATTGTGAGTTCGCTGAGCTGATGCCGCAATTTCCTTATATATTTTTTTGGACTCACAGGCAGATCGATTGCATTGGTTATGTTATTGCTGAAATGTAAAATGTTTTAGTATATCATAAAATAGCATTCAAAAATTCTTGACATAATGTCTGGCTTAGGTCAAGGAAGGGACGCGGGAACCCTTTTTAGTCGTCCGTAATCGGATTACGGGCAACCGACTCAGGACACTTCCTTCACGCGGTGCTCGGCATTCAACGCAACTTCAAATTTTGCTGCCATGGCCAGTCGACAATGCGCTGCCTTGATCAGGAAATGATTGTCGTGTTCCCATGTGAACGACAACGTGCACCCAGATAGGGCGTATCCGATCATTCATGGACAGGCGTTGCAAAATAACATCAGCACAGCAGCTTATTGCTTTGCGTATTTTACGCTTTGAAATACAGTTTTATAAATCTTGGCAAGGAGTCGAACCTTGTGCTACAATTAATTAAAGCACCCACCAGTTCGCCAAAGATTATAAATTTAAATTTTTCCGACAATTTGTCGCCATCGTTTTTAATATTACTTTCGTAAAATATTACTTTCGTAAAATTGGCAAGGGGTTGAACCTTGTGTCGCCCACAATCGAAGACACCCAGCAATTTGCCAAATACATTTTACAATTTCACCATTTTTATATATTAAAATATAATTTTTCATTTTATAGGTGTACACTATGTGCGTACCCCGTGACCCGATTATGCACATCATGGTGAATATTATATTTTAATTAAGGAACTTCTGTCCCATTTTCAATCATCGCTCTTAAGCGAATTTTGAATGAAAAATAAAAGTAAAGTAAAATTCTTTATATTAGGTCTGAGGGTCTTCGGGGTCACAGAACCTTTTCCTTTTGTTATATCCTGGAGGGTCCCTTGGGAATCTCAGGATGGAGACGTAAGGATTTATTTGTTTTAATTTGAATCAATAATTTCTTCATATTAGGTCTGAGGATCTTCGGGGTCACAGAACCTTTTTCTTTTGTTATATCCTGGAGGGTCCCTTGGGAATCTCAGGATGTAGACATACGGAGTTATTTGTTTTAATTTTTATATCACCATGTTCGCACAATACCCTTCAAGGGCCACTATATTTGCATCGGAAGGCTTTGGTTTACTTTCCACTTTTCAATATTAGTTCACTTTTACATTGCCAGGAGGGTCCCCCCGAAGGTGGTGAATCGCTGAGCAATTTTTCTCATGTTAATTTAATCTTATAGTTTTATAATAAGCCTTTCCAATTTTTGGGATCCCGCTCCTTTAGCGGATCCCTGCTCGGGCGCCAGTTAACGCAGTCGGAAGGACTGCGATTAAAAAAATATTTAAGCCGCAGCCAACAGCGGCATACTTACATATCCTTTATCTGAATCAAACACACAATTGGATAATATTTAGATTTATTACAAATTAATTAAAATGTCTTCACAACTCCAGGTCCTACTTAAGACTAACTCTATTCATAACTTATAAATTCTAAGCTGGGCCTAAAACTGACTGCGTCAGCATTCCCTGGCCACGGTACCGTTCCCACGCTGCAGCGGTATTGCACCGGATACGCGTGCAAGCATTCAGACACTACGTCAGCAGATTCGGTGCATTTACCTATGCTGCGCTCATGCTTGCTTGGGGACAGGTGTGAAGACAGGGACGGCTACGGGCGTGTTAACTTATATATATATATATATATATATATATATATATATATATATATATATATATATATATATATATATATATATATATATATATATATATATATATATATATATATATATAGATATATATATATATATATATATATATATATATATATATATATATATATATATATATATATGTAATGCTCTTCGCATAGCTAGCTTGCGACAGGAATACTTGGTGCTCTCCAAAATTCTGCTGAAATTCAATGCCTAAGCACTTACTGACATTACCCAAATCTTTCATTTCAAATTCCTCTGATAAGGCAGGCTTGACTTCTTTGATACGTTGCTTACTGTTAGATGCAGGAGATCATCGACATAAATTGGTATTAAAACAATATCGTCCCTTTTGCGATTAACAAAAAAAAACATTGAAACCAAGTTTCATCACCTCGTATGTCAGCTTAATTTACCATGACAACCCTCATTGGCGCAATGCATATAGAACTTTCTTTAATAGATATACTGAGGTTTTACCCTTTTAACTCTTGCAGCCAACGTGAAGCAGTCCCTTTTATCTTCCCAGTTATTACAGTAACTTAGCCCCGACTGGCCTCCCAGAAACCACCTGCTTCAGCACATCAACCAAGTAGTCAGAAATTTCCATGAAAACGGACTCTTGGAGCTCTCCATTCAAATAGGTTGTTTTGACGTCATATTGATGAATATCCAAGTCCATCTTCGCTGATAAGGCCGTTAATAGCCTTATTGATATTGAATGTGGAACAGATGAAAAAGTGTTGTTGAAG
Source organism: Clusia tigrina (assembly GCA_920105625.2). NCBI lineage: Eukaryota > Metazoa > Arthropoda > Insecta > Diptera > Clusiidae > Clusia > Clusia tigrina. The sequence continues at coordinate 163,118,917 of OV050032.1, forward strand.
TCTTCACCCGGTCGCTGCGCAAACCCCTCAGCCAATGGGCGCACCTTTTTGTTTCATTTTGAAGAACCGTTACCTTTCGTTCGCAGAACACACCTGTTTCCAATGACTATTCGAGATGTGGCCTTTCTACGATTTTCCAGGTTTCGTTTTTCAGCTGTACCTCGAGTTCGTCTTCCAATGCTGCCATCCAAAAATCTGCTTCTTCGATTTTTACTGCTTCAGCCATAGTTTCCGGATCTTGAGGTGTCGCTGAGAATGCCTTTTCGCATTCTTCGAAAATTTCGTTATCAGTTTATTCGTATGTTACTTCTGTATCTGTAGATAATCTGCCTGGTACCTCAGCATCTTCTTCGCTACTTGTGTCTTTTGGATTTACCATTTCATATACCTTTTTTGGTCTACCGCACGAACCCGTGTGTAAAATTTTTGGACGACCTCTATCACGATCTGCATTTTCTACGCGTATATTTATTGTCTCTTCGACATCCTCGTTAACCGGCGCCGTGTTTTCGACGTATTTGAACTCAAATTCGATATCGTTAAAGGCGCTCATTTTTAAATACGTTTTTGTTTACAAATACGACATCGCGACTGATCGTTATATTACGTATTGTATGTGACCACAACCGATAAGCTTTTGCTTCATTTGAGTACCCGACAAACACGAAAGCTTCAGATCTTGAGTCAAACTTTCCTTTATTTTTGCCCTTTTTAAGACATAAGCTTGAGCCTAAATCTTCAAAATGCACGACAGTGGGCATTTTACTTGTCCATAGTTTATATGGTAATTGACCGTTTAACGACTGTGTCGGACACCAATGTCTAATACAACCCGCCGTATTAATGGCTTCTGCCCAGAAACACGGAGGCACTTCTGTTTGTTTCATCATGCAGCGAGCCATTTGAACTGATGTATATTTACGCTCAGCTATACTGTTTTGTTCGGGTGTGTAGGGAGCAGTCAGGAGTCCTTTGATACCACAATTTTTTAGAAAACTATCAAATTCACAATTAACGTATTCTTTCTCGTTATCTGATTGTAAGGCCTCAATTTTTTCCACTGAATGCTTCTACCGCATTTTTGTATTCTTGAAATTTATTAAAATCGTCCGATTTATTTTTATAAAATATACGTGGCAATACCGTGATATGTCGTCTAGGAATGTGACGAAATATTTTGCACCTGACGCCGTTCGCATGGGCCCGCAAACATCACTGTACACAATCTCCAGCAAGTCATTTGTTCTATTCTGTTTAGACGTTGCAAAACTATTTTGCGTTTGTTTTTCACTAAAACAAATTTCACACACTGATAGTTTATCTTCTGGTTTTACTTTAATGCCATGTACAAGATTTTGTCTTTCCAAGTCCTTTAAATCATGTACATTTAAGTGGCCTATTTTCTGATGCCAAATTTTAATTTCCGAAATAATCACAGTGACTGTTCCGAAGTTTTGTTTGTCTTAAACAAGAAAGAGACTCTTGGATCTTTTTACGTGAGTTTTGATGTTTTTGTCCAATGCGATTGCATTCGCCCGGCGAAAATGCACCTCGTAACCACTGTCAACAATTTTCGAAACCGACAATAAATTCGTGCATAAATCCGCGACTTACAGCACTTCTTTTAAGTCGATTTTACTAACGCGACCGTTTACGTCTACAATCATTTTCATTTTACCGACACAGCCTATTTTGGTTGTATTTTAATTTGCCAAGTTTAGAACTTTTTCCGATACTACGAAATTTATAAATTTTTCTTTGTTTCACTTAAGTAAGCTGTACAACCACTATCAAGGCACGGTTTTCTGAAATTGAGTTGGAAAATGCTTCTTCAGCATGGTAAGAACCGTTTTCTTTGTCTGATTTTACCGAACGCGCACTATTTTCTACATTTTCTGAATTATTATTACCGCTTTCTTTTTTAGTTGTGCAATTTCTCGCTATACCATTTTTGCCACAGTTAAAACACTTTTATTTTGTTTGGATTCATTCTTATATTTATTTGTGTTTTGATTATTGCTTTTCGCTTTGGATTTTTTTTTTTTTTTCGTATAAGACATTTTCATTAATCTTTCTGTCTTCTTTCTAAAATTTTGACACGAAGTATATCTGGTGCCGAATCGCAGCATTAGTGATCAAGTAAAGTTGTAAGGAATCTCTAGCTGGGGTACGCTCAGTCTTCCCAGAGTCCTGTACAATATTTATTTTATTGACCTTAACACAACACGTTTGATGTAGTTTGTTTTACTTTCTTTTATTATTTAGTAAACTATAACTTCATCTTAAACTAATTATAACTAAATCCTGTATACTTTCCGCTTCGTCTAATTGCGGTGAAGTGGGGTAGTGGCAGACGTAGAAGCAAAAGCTGCTTTGAAATTCAACGCTGGTTAATACCTCGCGTTTACTTCGCTTAAGGTGGCGCACTCTCTTACGTGGTAGTGATGTCGGTTAAAACCTCACGCCACCAATCACGTAAGAAATCTCAAAAGTCTAAATTGAAGCAATAGCTGCTTTGAAGTTAAACGCCGGTTAAAACCTCGCGTCTACTTCGCTTAGGGTGGAGCACTCTCTTACGTGGTAGTGATGTCGGTTAAAACCTCACACCACCAATCACGTAAGAAGTCTCAAAAGTCAGGAACTGTCTGCCGTGGTCGCCACTGTCCGCGAATACTATACCCACTTACTCGCCTGCTCGTTCGCTGTTGTCGCCGCTACTGTTGAAATCGCAAGAGAGAGAGCCTGCTCGTCCGCTGTTGTCGCCGCCGCTGTTGAAATCACAAGAGAGCGCCTGCTCGTTCGCTGTTGTCGCCGCTACTGTTGAAATCGCAAGAGACCGGTTCCTCTGTGCACCGGCCTTTAATACATTTTTTCATGCGAGCATCGACAAGTCCCGTATTTCGGCACTGTGTCGTGTTCGCGCATACGGAATTCCCGTATTTCGGCGTTGTGCCATGTTCGAGCATAACCACGTGTGGCGTGGTTTGGCTACATGTGCTCGCTTGGTGTTGGTATATGGTGAGGGCGGTATTTTGTATGACCTTAAATTGTTACAAAATTTAGGTCTTCACAACCCGTTTGACCGTTTGTGGTAAGTGTTGCCTCTTCTCTCCATGTACCTCGTTCAGGTCGCAGAAAGTGAGGCCAGTTGTAATGGGCAGTTTATTTAATAGCGCGGTCAATGATGTAGCGCCTCTCTTCCACGTGCCTCCGTCGTTTCCAATCGTTGCTTCCTTCTCTTCATCTTGCAGTTCAGTACGTGAGTAAAGAGTTTCTAGTGGTTGTCTAGATAGCGCATCGGCTTCGACATTCAGTTTGCTTTTCCTGTCAACTTTAACGCTGGTAGTAGTGTCGGCCGCTGTAGCTGTGTACGTGTCCATATCAAATGGAATGGGGATAGCTTGAGGCTTAATGACGCGAGTAAATTTGCCAACCACTGGTCTATTGTCACGTGAAAGTGTACTTTTGCTCGACTCATCATTGAAGTCTTCAAAAAGGCCGTCGAGCGATGATCGTGTGGCTTTCATGTCATTGAATTTCGGAGGTATTGCGTCGCAGGAAGCGTCGCCGTTGGCTTCAGCGCCCCACCGATGCTTGAACAGATGCTGTCGCTTGTTGACTGCAGACCGCTCGGGTTGGTCGGACTGAACAAGTGCCCCACTTTTGAAAATCCTACCCTTCTTTTTGGATATGACCAGCTTTACCGAACCGCGTTCCTGTTCCTCCTCGGCTGCGACTATGCCAGCAGTACCAGTGCCTTCAGCGGATACTGGTGCGCTCGGTGATGGGACCACCGCATTGAAGTTGACCTGGTTGTCCAGCATAAGGGTCCGTTTGAACTTGTCTTTGATCTTATAATCACGCCGCGGTGGCGATGAAGGCGCAGTGCTTGGTAGACGAACGTGAGCGTTGGAATTGGAGTTGGGATCGTGCAAGTCCAGCGTTGGAGTTTCATCATAATGGGCGGATAGTAGAGGCGAAGTCGCTTTGAGTGCACTTGTACGTGAACTTTCTGCTAATTCAATATTAGCCAATTTGGCGGGCATCGGATGTGGTTCCTGACCCTCAAGAATGTCAGCATTTGGTTGCAGGACTTGCGTTACTTGTTTGTTCTTTCTCTTCCGTCCGTAGTTGCGGGGTGTTGTAGGTGTGGGTGAAGCCGGTGATGTAGTTGCGGCTGCTTTGGCTTCGTCGGCAGCGCCGGCTTTAGCTGAGAGGCTAGCGGCAATTTTGTTAATGTTATTGTTGTTGTTGCTGAGATTGCTGTTGTTTGCGCTCCGCATCAGATGCCCTCGTCTCACTGCAGGCGGGGTTATCTGTTGATCGTCGTTTGCTATTGTCAACTGTTGTTGTATTAGCGTTTGATGTCCTTGTTGTTTCTGTGGTGACCTCTGCTGTTGCTTCCTAGGATTCCTGTTACGCACTGTCAACTGTTTGGGGTTGTTTCGTGAGTTTCTCCTCTAAGCTCTGAATTCAACGGAGCTCCCTCCGAGAGAAAGAGTAGCTCCCATGGCGTACAAGAAATCTAACCCTAAAATAACTTGTCCAGATGCACGTGGGAAGATGAGAAACGGCATTCGGCAACATTTATCACCTATTCGCACGTCGAGCATAAGGGCTTCCTTGCTTGTGCATTCTCCGCCGTTTTCTAGTTGTGCCCTCACGTTTACTGCGACTACGTTGTTCGGACTTCGATGTTGTTTGGCAAAATTTCCATTGATGAAGCTCTTTGTAGCCCCGGTGTCTATCGTCGCATTTATTTGTTCTCCGTCCATCGTAACTGTGGCGAAAATATGGTTACGCTCGCAACGTAACAACTTTACTGTTGGCGGAACGGGTTGCGATTTGACGGCCCCACTCGTCCCCGGTTCTGAGGGGGTCCTTGCTCGTTTCCCGCTTGCTGTTGACAGCACTCATTTGTTCGGATATTCGTCTGGCCGCTCTCCCAGCAGAACAGTACCTGTGGGTTCCGACAATTGCGTTGAATGTGTCCTTCTTGACCGCAGCGTCGACATGCTGTTTTGGATTCTTATTTTGATGCCCATTGTTTGTGCTCGATCGTGTCGAGGTTCCGGTTGGCATCGTGGTAGCTGCTCACGTGGTGGTTGTTGTCGGCTGCGTTGTGGTTCTTCACGCAGTGTTTCCTGATCCGCTCTGATACTTTCGTATTCTTGCGCACGAGTGATCAGTTCGTCCAGCGAGGAGAAATCGTCACGCCGTATGTATAGGCGGTAGTGGGGCAAACTATTGCGGAAGATACGTTCGTTCTGTCGGTCTTCCTCATACTGCGCACGTCCCATCAGATTTTGCAGGGCGATGGTATAATCCTTAAAGGCCTCTCTTGGCTTTTGCACCCGTTTTCGGATCTCATCGTCTAGATCTTTAAAATATCGGTTCGGGAGGAAAAATTTCAGAAAGTCTCGTTCGAATGCTTCAAATGTGACCCACTGCTTTTTGTTGTTCCGGTGCCAGGTTAATGCCTTGTCTGTGAGAAGATGTGGCATTGTGCGAGGGAGTAAGTCCCGGTTGAGACCATACATGTCTGCCAATTCCTTTACGCGCTCTTTAAATCCCAACGGATCCTTATCGCCGTCGTATTTTACTGGCCACTTACGAACTTGTTCAATGACGGTAACACATTGAGTTGACAAAAAGGCGTTCATGTTATCTGCGCCGACAGGTGGTTCTTCCTGGTGTCGTTCCATTTCCTCTACGTGGACGTGAGATGGTTGTGTTAACGTTGACTTCGACGTTTTTGGTAATGTGGTGTTTGCTGTCCCTTGCGTGTGCTTTATTTCCAATTCCTCCAGTCGTTTGCGGAATTCCGGGTTAGTGGTGCTATCAACTAAGAAAGCTGCGAACCTTTTTCGCAGTTCGTCCACACTTCCAGTATCGTCAAATTTAAATTCTATCGCGTATTGTTCTAGCTGGTCTTTGAGTAGTGCATAGATCCACCCTAACTTCGGCTTCATATCGATTCGTTGTGTTAAGGTCCCTGCTCGGGCGCCATGTAAGGAATCTCTAGCTGGGGTACGCTCTGTCTTCCCAGAGTCCTGTACAATATTTATTTTCTTGACCTTAACACAACACGTTTGATGTAGTTTGTTTTACTTTCTTTTATTATTTAGTAAACTATAACTTCATCTTAAACTAATTATAACTAAATCCTGTATACTTTCCGCTTCGTCTATTTGCGGTGAAGTGGGGTAGTGGCAGACGTAGAAGCAATAGCTGCTTTGAAATTCAACGCCGGTTAATACGTCGCGTTTACTTCGTTTAAGGTGGAGCACTCTCTTACGTGGTGGTGATGTCGGTTAAAACCTCACACCACCAATCACGTAAGAAGTCTAAAAAGTCTAAATTGAAGCAATAGCTGCTTTGAAGTTAAACGCCGGTTAAAACTTCGCGTTTACTTCGCCTAGGGTGGAGCACTCTCTTACGTGGTAGTGATGTCGGTTAAAACCTCACACCACCAATCACGTAAGAAGTCTCAAAAGTTAGGAACTGTCTGCCGTGGTCGCCACTGTCCGCGAATACTATACCCACTTACTCGCCTGCTCGTTCGCTGTTGTCGCCGCTACTGTTGAAATCGTAAGAGACCGGTTCCTCTGTGCACCGGCCTTTTATAGATTTTTTCATGCGAGCATCGACAAGTCCCGTATTTCGGCACTGTGTCGTGTTCGCGCATACGGAATTCCCGTATTTCGGCGTTGTGTCATGTTCGAGCATAACCACGTGTGGCGTGGTTTGGCTACATGTGCTCGCATGGTGTTCGTATATGGTGAGAGCGGTATATTGAGTGACCATAAATTGTTACAAAATTTTGGTCTTCACAAAGTTTTTCGTAATTTTGTCGTTTTAGATCACGGCATTCGTTATCGAGCAAAGGGTGTCGTAATTTTGGATCATCGCATCCGATAGCGAGTATCCAATCGAATGCAAACATTCGAAACGGTATTCGATACATTTGATGCTATCGAAATAATTACTAAATCGTTTTTCAAAGTTTTCTCATAATGTAAAACCATTTAAAACAATATATTTTGTAAAAAAAAAAAAGAATTCCCCATCTGTTGGGCAATAAAAAATATGTTTATACCATAATGAGAAACATTCATTTTTGAACTACAGGAAATGAAGAGAATAAATAATTGGCAGTGGCATATACTTGGGAGTACTTCGCAATATTATGTTGTCCGTTTGATTCAAAAATGTATGTTTATTTTGATTATTTATTATATTGTTGCTTTTATAATTGCGAATATTGCTTAAGTCCTTTGGGATAAATTTTAATTAAATAAACTTAAATCAAAAAAAGTTATTGATTAACATATTGAAACGTGATTGCATACTTTTAGGATCCCATCTGGAGTTTGAGAAAGAGTGCACCCTGTGTATATAAGTCAAGAACACCCTGTTGATGGTGTAAAGAATGTTCTCAAAAATATGAACTTCCTTCGAGGTGAATATAAGATTCTAGAATGATCCAGAGACTTCTTGAATAGCTTAGAATTTTTTAGTTCAACCATACAAAAGCTATACAAACCACCACACTATTCAAAGCCGAACACAGTTGAGCAGAGATCGTAACAGTGTGTACATCGTGCATTTTAATCGAAGCAGCAGTATTGTGATTTTCTAAAGTGAGAAAATTAATTATTAAATAAATTGCAAATTGTAAGAAATTAAACTTTAAGCCTAATTTTAAGTGTGATAATAGCAATAATTAAATAAAGTTAGTTATTTTAATTTAACCAGCGATTGATTGATTACTATATGATCCAGTGGTACGAATCCGAGTACAGAGAGTTAGAGTAAATTGTCAGGAGGCCAATTTTGTAACAGAATTAATTGTCAAGAGGGCAATTTCGTAACAATATGCTCTTTATAGTTGACTTCTGCAGTGAAAAATTAGGAAATTAATTTATTTTATAAAACTAAAACTGGGAAAAACTAACCCTTGTGTTTTCGGCAAAAAAATTTATTGAGTTTGGAGCACAGTCAAAAGGGAAAGTGTTGTTTCTAATTGGAGAGTTGTGGGTACTGATGTCGACATATGACCCTTGAACTTCAGGTCTGAGAACAAATAATTATATGCCTCTTTAGTGACCCTAAACTGCTTTTTGAATCTGTAATAATTCATATAAATGTATATTAGAATAATAAGACACACTATAAAAACACTTTGATATTAAAAATGATTTTCCTTATGTGTTTCTTACCCCCATATTATAGGCAACTTGGCTTTTTGTGGGGGCTTAATTTGCAATGATTTGTCGGACTATTTTAACCAAAGGCAGCCATATACTGCCCCCTGGCAGGGCCGCCCATATTTTTAGGCAGACTGACCGATGAGTAACGATCAAAGATCTACCAAGTGTGATTCGGTTGTCCATGTTAGGGGCTGCACGCAACGACGTCTGTTGTCTCCATGTCAGGAGAGGTCGAATTTTTGAATCTTTTCTTGCGTGGAGTGGTATACTATAAGCTCTGCAGTGAGGAGGTGTTTTTGTTCGTCCATGAGATGTTCCAAATTAAAAAGGAAGAAGTTATGGTGCAGGGTGGTAGGTGGTTGGCGATAGATCCTTCTTCTTTTAAAAAAAGAGAGAAGGATCTAATTAAGAAGAATGAAAAGGTCGTAGCAAAGTTTGAAAAAAATAACGCTCATACAATAAAAATGAGCAAGGAATTGTAGTGTCAAAGTCCGATACAGACAACGCTGCGACCTCCAGCAAAAAGATAAGCCGGAGAAGGACACAGTTCATCGTGTTAAGGTATCGCCAAAGGCAAACTCAAGTGGTTCTTTGAAGGAGCTACAGTGCTTGATATAGAATTTCCCCTGATGGGAAGATAATGCCGGAGAACTGTCTACATAACGAGGCACGGCTTATATCGGAAATTGTCGGAGCTGACTGCCGGGAGCTACAGGCTACAGTTCGATGGGGCCGGCTGGCAGAGGGGTGTCAAGGTCTCTGGTTGTAACAACAAGAAGCCCCTGGCATTCTGTGCAATGATCGGCCTTGATCCACTCTGGCGGGGCGCTCGGTTGGAAGTGGTACATCGCCCTCTGATTCCGATCCGCCCGGTTGGTTCAGTGTAGATTCCACCTAAGGTTCCGGACCAGGAGTCCATACTCAAGCTGATCGGACGAAAAAACAAGTCGATAAGTACGGCAGAGTGTCGGGTGATCTCCGTAACCCCCTGCAAAAATGGAGTGGGAACTGATGCAGTGATCGCAGTACACTACACTTCGCTATCCAAACTGCATTAGATTCGGGTTTGGCTCACCAAAGGTTCGCGTGCCGGGTGACCGGCCAAAATCCAACGGAGAGGAAGCTGGAGGTGGTGCAAATTAATTTGCATCACTCCATCTCAGCCTCGCCCGATTTAGTAAAGTTTATCGCAGAGGACGATGTGGACGTAGCCCTTGTCCCAGAGCCTTAGGTCGGCAGATGTAAGGTAAACGGCCTGGGGATGGATGGTTATCGTATCTACCTTCCACAGACACAAGGTAAGATTAGAATGTATATAGTTGCCAAGAAAGATATTTATATTTTTCTCGTACTCCCTACGGCACTGAAGACATTACAACGGTGGTATGCGAGCACAGGCACAAGCCTAGTTTGCTACTAACGTTCGCATACTTGACGTACAATGAGGAAGGGCCGCCACCACAGATCTTCCGGCAACTTATCGCTTACGGTGAGTCACGCAGACTGGGCATAGTGGACGGCTGCGACGCAAATTGGCACCATGAGCTCTGGGGCAGTACTGACCCCAATGGTAGAGGTGAGCTAATTTTTTATTACATTCTGTCCACTAGCCTAACACTATGTAGCAAGGGAAATCAGCCAACGTTTCGAAATAGGGTTAGGGGGGATGTTAGGTTAGGTTAATGTGGCAGCCAGTTCAAGGACCAGCTCACTCAGACCACCATGGGTCCATTGTGATACCACCGCGCCACAACGCACCTCCGATTCACTCGTCGAACCATTTTGAAGCCCTAATAAAGCGCAGGATTTGTTTGATCTTCGCGCTAGACACCTCTGTAAGAGAGCTAAAAGCGTATTTGCCTAAAAAGCCCGCTCTGCTTCTGGCCAGAGCGGGGCAACTACAGAAGAGATTCTCCACAGTCTCCTCCTCCTCATCCCCACAGCTTCTGCAGTATTCATGAGAGAATACTCCCAGCCTGAGAGCATGTCTGCCGAAAAGCCAGTGACCAGTAATACATGCCACGACTTTAGAGATATTCTCTCTCGGCAGGGCAAGCAAGTCTCTAGTTTTCCTACTATTAAGTTCCGGCCACATTAGCCTAGTCGTTAAGCAAGTGCCCTCTTGTGCCCAAGACCCATTGGTCTCACGCACGACCCTATCCTTCAGCATCAGTTTACAGGTGGCAATAGGTATTCCAGTTTCACATCTGTCCATGCCTAAAGGAAGGTTGGTACCCCGACTGGCTAAGTCATCAGCCCTACAATTTCCCGCAATATCTCTATGCCCCGGAACCCATATAAGGCGTACCTTGAAAGCGGTACTGATATCATTTAGGGCTGCTCGGCAGTCCTGAGCAACCTTTGATTTCAGTGCCACCGAATTCATTGACAAGATGGCCGCCTGGCTATCCGAGTAGATATTTATAATATTTTTTGTTACGGCATGTCTATTTAAGTAGACGGCACCTCCTTTACGGCTAGGACCTCTGCTTGAGAAACACTGCAGTGGTCGGGGAGACGGAAAGAAAGTTCCAGTCCCAATTCTTGTGAGAAAACTCCAAAACCGACTCTATAGTCAAGTTTTAATCCGTCAGTGTAGAAATTAAGTTCCCCCCTTCTCCATGGCATTGGTGTTTGCCACTCTCTTCTAGACGCAATATATGTCTGGAAGTGCCTATCGAAGTTGAGATTGGGTATAGAGTGGGCAATGTGTTGGTTGGAACTACTCCAGGTATGCGCAATAGTCGAGTGACCTATCCGCCGATCATGCCATAACGCCGCACATTTCAGCCTTAGTGCTGATGTGGCGGCCACTTGTTTCCCTACCAGCTCTAATGTTGGTAGGTTGAGTATTACTTCTAAAGCTTTAGTAGGCGTGGTCCTTAAGGCACCAGAGATACATAAAAAAGCCGTTCTTTGGACCTTGCTCAGAAGCTTCAAATAGCTTTGTTTCTGAGTGGCTGGCCACCATACCAGTATTCCATATAGCAATATGGGTCTGACAACCGAAATGTATAGCCAGTGCATAATTCGTGGGGATAGCCCCCACCTGATTCCGACCGCTTTTTTACATGTGTACAAAGCAATATTGGCCTTCCTGACTCTTTCTTCAATATTGGGTTTCCAGGTAAGTTTTCTATCTAGTACTAGTCCCAAATATCTAACTGTCTCCTTCATCGGAATTTCCACACCTTTGTATATTAGCGGGGAGACCTCAGGAGATCTATTTTTCTTAGAAAAGAGGATTAATTCCATTTTCTCAGGGTTTAACCCTAATCCCCTTCTTCCCGTCCAACCAGTAAGCGTGGCCATGCTAGAGCGCAAAATATCCATAAGAGTGTTTGGATATTTTCCTCTGATCACAATTGCCAAGTCATCAGCGTAGGCGACGACATGGCAACCCTCCCTCTCTAAGGCTAGCAGTAATGAATTTACCGCCAAATTCCAGAGCAGGGGGGAGAGGACTCCTCCCTGAGGAGTGCCTCTGCAGACCTGTCTGCTTAAGGTGTGGGAACCTAAGCTGGCAGTTACCTTTCTACTGACGAGTATCGTCTCTATATGCGCTACCACATTAGGATCAACGCCCAAAGCTTCTAACGCTCCCGTAATGGCATTCGCATTTATGTTGTTGAAAGCGCCTTCTATGTCAAAGAACGCCGCTAGTGCGAAATCTTTCTGCTGGATGGCTTTTTCCACTATACCAATAAGTACGTGTAACGCCGTCTCTGTCGATTTGCCCTTCGTGTATGCATGTTGTCCTGAGGAGATTCTACCAGTTGGTATAGCTTCCCGTAAGTGTGCATCCATCACTCTCTCCAGTGTTTTTAGGAGGAAAGACGTGAGACTGATTGGTCTGAAGTCTTTAGGATTTACATGAGAGGACCTGCCTGCCTTGGGTATGAAGGAAACCTTCGTTTCTCTCCATCTCAGCGGAATATAGCCCATGTTTAGACAGCTTCTAATTGCAGTCACAACCCAGGGCGTAATTATGTCCCGTGATTGTTGCAGTTCAGCTGGATAGATTCCATCCGGACCCGGAGATTTATATGGACCAAAGGTGTTAATGGCCCACTGAACTTTCTCGACTGTCACTTTCGCATTCCGTATCTCAGACTGCCTGCCCCTAGGTGTCGGGTTATCACCCTCCACTGTGCTACTGCCTGGAAAATGCGTATCTAAGAGAAGAGCCAAAGATTCCTCGCTCGATTCACTCCACATATCACCCGGACCTTTAAGGTAGCCCAGGTTGTGTGGTGTCCTCGCTAGGATTCTTCTTAGTCTAGCTGCTTCCGATGTTTCTTCCACATCCCTACAATATTTTTGCCAGGACTGTCGCTGCGCAATTCTGATTGCTTTCTTGTATATTTTTAGCTCAGCCTTGTAGGCTTCCCAATCCGCGGGCAGACCCGAAGTTTTAGCCCTGTTAAATAGCCGCCTGTTGGACTTCCGGAGAAGGCCTAGATCCATTGACCACCAAGGTGGTTTGTCCTTGCCTCTCAGTTTTACAACCGGGCACCCGGCTGTCAGTGAACTATTCAGGGCCGTGGTTACCTGATTGATCAGTCCGTCTAATTCCACAGGGTCTGTGGGATCAGACGGGGGATTTATTGGCAGCGAGGCCCTGAGAGTTTTCCTATACTTCCCCCAGTCCGTTCTCCGTATATTTCTAAAGGTCTTAACTGGAGCTCGTGGGAAGTTCACTTCGTATTCTATATAGCGATGGTCAGAGTAGGAATTTTCATTCGACACTCTCCATCTTTTTATATTGTTAGCGAAGTTATCGAAGGTCAGGGTAATATCTAACACTTCCCTTCTGTTTTGTGTTATAAACGTCGGCTCTGAGCCTAAATTTACCACACTAAGCTTATTCTCTATAATGAAGTCTAAAACTGACTCACCTCTTGCGTTAGTGTTTGAGCTTCCCCACAAAGTGTTGTGCGCGTTTACGTCACTGGAGACAACCAAGTTCCTTTTGGCTGCGGCTGCCTCCATGACCAATGTCCGAACCTCCTCTGGTGGAGCGACCTTGTCGTGAGGCATATATGCGGAGGCTACCCAGAGACTGCAATTTTGCAGCGCAATGCTTGCCGCCACCGTATCGCCATTACTTAACTGTGGGAGCAAAAAGATGTTAATGTTATCCTTTGCAACTATACAAGCACGAGGCTTACCTGTGCTCTGAGCGGCTATCATCTTGAAGCCTCTCATCTTCAAACCGCAGATTTTGTTGCCGCATATCCACGGCTCTTGGATGAGGGCCACGTCAAAACCACCGGAACCCAGGCGGACCATCAAGTTCGCAGAGGCGAGTTTACAATGGTGGAGGTTGATTTGGATCAGCTTCATAAGAATCTGTCCTTCTTGCCTCCACCATCGTAACGTCCGCGTCCTCCTCTTCTTCGGTGTAGTCAAGCAGGTCGTCCTCCTCAAAGAGTTGCCCGACCCCGGTCAGCTGCTCTGAGTCGGTCGACCTTTGGCTGCTGGACAACCCTTCTTCACCACCGCCAGCCTCGCTAGCCTTGTCACCCTCTATCTCCTCCGGCTCCAAAACTTGCTCGTCACTGCGGTAGATCCGGACGGTCGCGTCAACGAACCCGAACCTGACTACCCCGTTTCTCTCTGCCAGTGGGGCAAGGGACTCAGCGTTGAGTATCAGCAACACCTGCCTCCTTCCTTCCACTGGCTCCTCGAGCTTCGCTACCTTCCAGTTATAGGTTGGCAGCTCCCCGCCTCCAAGCCTCTATTCTCTCCGGTTCAGCTGGCTTAGACGGGATCCAGACCCGGGCTCTGGGTATGCTGGGAACTTCTTCCCTGCTGATGGCTTCTAGCTTGGCTCCCGGCCAGATCTCGCCAACCTTGCTTACCGCGATCTTGTAAAGGTTGGCTGACCTGCTGTCATCGCATGAGATAAGTTTGGCCCTGCCCTGATACCAGCCCGCATCATGACAGAAAGGGGGGGGTCCAGGGTTTTCCTCTAAGACTTGGAGGTAGACTTCGGCAATCGCTTGCTCCACCCACCTCCACTTCTCTTTGGGTATGACCCCTTCCTCCTCCTTCCGGTCGATGATGGCCAGCATCTCACCCCCACCTTTGACAACGTCGCTGTAGGATGGGTATTTCTGGCCGCCGACTTTTTGTCTTTTAGCGACCTCACCCGCCTCTTCAGCCGAGCGTTGTCTCTTTGGGGCTGTACCCGCCGGTTTGCCCAAGCCGGATAGCACCCCCCTTGCCCACTCTACCGATCTGGCCTGCTCCTCAATGAGCTGGTCTGTGGGTAGAGCCTCATGTTTGGCCATGACCCTCATGGCCGCTTTCCTATCATAATAGGCCTGCTTAGACGGACGGACGGGTTTAAACGCCCCCCCCCCTGGCCTACCCCAGCAACCTTCTTTGAGCTGCTGGGCCCCTCTACTATCTGCTGCCGAACGATCCCCGGGGTAGCCCCCCGCCCCCTGACCGCAGTCAGCGTTTGGGTTTTTACCACCTCCTCCGGGTTTCTTCCTTCAGCACCCCTTTGAAAGAGACGAGAGACCGGTTTTCCCAAGCCTCCCCGTCCCCTACTACCAGCACTCGTGCTAGGACCAGCCCTAACGCTTAAGCCCCTTCTGCCTCCTGCTGCTATCGATCTATCTGCCACCCTTATATTAGCGGTATACAGGATCGCCTCTGTCGGTTTTTTGGGAGGACCGCCCTCCTTTGGTTTTGAAGTTTTAAATTGATTGAATGACATATGTGGTCCCACGAGTATCGAACAAGAGAGGTCCGCTCGCGCAGAGGTCCGTGTGCGCGAGTAAGGGTAGATAGAACCGGAGGACGCCAAGTATCCGGAGCACTCCGTTAGAGACTGGGCTATTTTTTTGACCTGGGCCCCCAGCCAGGCTGCGCATCGACACGGGTCGGATGACATCTTACTCCAACCCAGAGGTTCTTTATAGAGGTTTGCTCCTGCACACCCTGTATCCGGGGAGGTGTTTATTGACTCCTCAGTCTAGATCCGTAGTGTTCTGTTGTAAATAGCAGGGTTACCTCGGGCAGGATGTGACTCTTCGCCACGCACTATCGGTCTAGATGGAATAGAGGCTAATGTTCCTAGAACTATAATCGCATATTCCCATCCTGCGAAAATTTACGTTTCAACGAAACTTACGCTTCAACGATAACTGTCGCTTCAACCCCTAGCGGGGATGTTAAAGACATCACTCTGGCCACTAGACCTAATACCATAAGAGTCGACAATTGTAGAGTATCTGACGCCCACTCCCTTTCGGATCATAGTCGGATACGCTTCTCAGTATATTCAGAGGTAGAGACTGCACGGCCCTTTAGGAACCCAAAAGAGACTGATTGGTCCAAATTCTCAAGACTAGCGACCCAAAAACTGACTTTGAAGAAAGTCAAGGTGGGCGATGGGAACGCTAATATTGACAAGGCTGCCAGGACTCCCTTTTTGCAGCCAGCCTTAATTTTACTTTTGTATTAATTAAAACTGACTATAGCTTTCCCAATCCTCTTCCAGCCGAATATGTTTGGCCTTGTTGAAGAATCCTCTTGATTTTTTCCAAAAAGTCCTAACTCTGCGTTCCACCAAAACGGGTTTGGCTTATCTCGCGGCCTAGTCAAAAGAAAAGATAGTCCAAAAGATTTTTTCAGTATTCTCGTAAGTTGAATACTCTGGAGCCGGTCAACGAGGCATCAAGACTTAGGAAAATACTGTCCAGAACCACGACGGTTCTAGGCAGTTTGAAGCGGCAAGATGGCTCATGGACTGGTTTGTGTCAGAAGGTTTTGATGGAACCGCACTTTCCAGGTTGTACGAACTCGTACACCGTCGATAAATCTTGCCCGTGTTTCAAGGACTGACGTGTTGGATATCGTGACGGAAGAAAAATTGCGTGGGCGATAGGCTCATGCGACGCGTATAAGTCAGCGGGTCCTGATGCGGTTATACCGGCTATACTGCAACATTCTGCTGAGATGATTCCACATCTTGTTCACATCTTCACAAGGTGTCTCAAGGATGGGTATCTGCCAAAAAATTGACAACAAGTCAGGGTGGTTTTCATTCCAAAAGCGGGAAAAATGAATCATTCTACTGACAGGGATTATTCGTTTATTCTAAAATCTCATCTTAAAATACTTGAGAGACTTTATTTGTATTCGATTTCTTTTCGATTTGTATATTAGAAGGGTTCTCAATATTCGCACAATGGATACTGCGCAACACGCAAACAGTAAGGGTAGATCAGTGGATAGCGCACTTCATGAAGTGGTTGGTATCATTGAGAGGTCAAGAACTATAAGGAATACATGTTAGTAGGCTTTCTGGACATTCAAGGGGCCTTCAGTAATGTAAATACAGAGGCGATCTGTAAGGCGCTGAGAGATCACGGAGTGAATTAATTCATAGTGGCATGGATTAACACAATGCTAGCACGCAAGGTCATTAACGCCACTATGGGGACGGCCTCGGTAAGTAGGAGGATTACAAGGGGTACGTCGCAGGGGGGGGGGGGTGCGTGCTATCACCTCTTCTATGGCTTCTAGTATTAAATGAGATATTAGGAACCTTAAAGGCAAAGAAAACAAAGCTTGTAGCCTACGCTGATGACGTTGCCATACTAATCCCGGGCAAGTTCTTGTCAACGATTAGCGAACTCATGGAATCAGCACTGGGTGAGATTTCCGGATGGGCTGAGCGAAATGGCTTCCGAGTTAACCCTACTAAGACGAAGCTAGTTTTGTTCACCAGGAAAAAAAAATCCCTTAGTTCCCTTTGCCAATGTTAGGTAGGGTAACGTTGAATCTTTCTTCAGAAGCAAGATACTTAGGTATCATTCTGGACTCCAAGTTAAATTGGAGAAGAAATATTGAGGAGAAAACAAAGAAGGGTTTAGGAGTATACTATACTTGTAAAAGGATCTTTGGGAAAAATTAGGGATTGTCACAGTACATTGTGTATGGGATGTACACCACAATCATTAGACCGATTATCATCTAAGGGTCTATCGTCTGATAGAAGGCGTTGGGAATGAAATGTAATCAAAATCGTATTGGAAAGGTTCAAAGACTTGGTAGCCTGGGAATTTCAATAAATTATATCACCTCTTACCACTAGGGCTGTTCATTCAGAGTTGTGCCGCCAAGTGTGCCCTCAGACTAAGGAAGTGCAGCACGTGGAAATCTGCCAACCCTGGACACTCAAAAGATAGTCACTGCTGACTTAGAAAAAGCTACAGTATGTAGTCATCTACTGTAGACTTTATAGCTAAAATTCCAACTTTCTATCCAACCAGGGAAGACTGGGAGTCAGACTCTGTAATGGATAATTCTGATATTATCATCTATACTGACTGCTCAAAGATGGAGAGTGAAACGGGGGAGGGTGTTTTCTCAGAAGGTTTGCAGGCAAGATGGTCATACCGGCATGCAACGTCTTTCAGGCAGAAATCTGTGCAATTGAGAAAGCGGCCAGGCAAATACAAAGTAGTATAATTCGATCCTCGAATATCACTATCTGTGTGGATAGTTGGCAATAGAATCCAAAAAAGTTAAATCGAAACTGGTGATGAAATGTCGTTCCTCACTACTAAGCATTGGACCCCATAAGGTCTCACTTTGCTGGGTTCGCGAACATCGCAATATAGAACGGAATGAATTAGCTATTGCGGTGACAAAGAACTTATGG